>OZ005652.1:251536984-251934484 GCA_963930645.1 Salticus scenicus
TATTCAAGCAATTATTAAAAAACTCCAATTATGGTTCCTATAAGAAATGTGTTCCCATATATTTTATTTTTACTTAAGATTACAGAATAGGATGAATATGTTTTAAAATCCTTTCAAAAAATAAACATCTTTTTTACAAATATCAGATTTCTTCCATGGTAATTAGCGCTTGGAACATTAATTGTTATATACAGTATCTTTTGTTTACTTATGAAATATTTCTATAGTGCAATATCATTAATATGTTTATTCTATTTTAAAAAATAGATCTTATATGCTCTCTCCCTGAACTTTTAATTTCACATAAAGCACGAATCAATAACTTATTTTAAAGAAATATTTTAATTTCATATAAAGCACGAATCAATATCTTATTACAAAGAAATATTTCTAATAATGTTACATCCTATGCAAACAAAAAATATTTTATTTTGATAATGCATTATAACTTGACGGGATAATATAAAGCTTATTCACTTAGAATAATATTGCACAGATATTTATATCAAAACATATTTTTAACTATATAATATCGGAATATTGATTTATTTTACTCTTACTTGATTGAGTAAAGGGTAAATCTTTCAGTAGGTTTGGAGAAAAATTATTAATTTATTAAAGAAAAAAAAACTGTAAGAAGAAATTGTTTGTGTAAAAAATCGACCTTGGAGGAATACTGTTTTTGAAGTATATTGATAACTACTGTTAATCAGCAATAATAGGAAAATATTATTTGTAAAAATTGTTAACGAGGAGCGAAAATACGTTTGTTCATTTATTAACGATTAATAATTTTTTTGCACGCGAGGATTTGCCTGTATTAGTTGAACTCAGAACTATAACGTCTTCTTTAAGATAAGCAATTTTGTTAAAATACAGAATTTAGAAATAGACTTGGAACTGAACTGCATTTAAAATGAATATCTTTATGTAAATAGAATGAAATAGATTAGAAGTTTCAGAAAGAAGGAAGGAGGAAAAAAAAACATGAAAGAAGAAATTTTCAGCACAAAGATCGAAAAAAGAAATCAACTTTTCGAACTTGAAATAAAATTAAACATTAGCTGCGAGCCAAATAGAAGCTTGCCTTTACAGGATTAACAAGCGAAACTAATAAAGCTGAAAAAAGTGCGTATTAAGAAGAAGAAGAAAAAATGCTGGTTTTGATATCATCACTGCATCTTTCTAAAGTTTTCAGAATGTTTGGTATAAATGAACAGTTAAATAAGAATTCTCAAATTGTGCGATTTTTGAATTTTGTCTTGCAACCTTTTTCAATTTTCATGCATTTAGCAACATTATACAATTGCATAATATTATTCAGATGTGTAACAGACTGCAACGTGAGCAAATCAAAATTTATTTCAATAACCAGCAGTGTCTTATCATTGATAATTTGGCATACAGTTCGATCTCGAGGATTTGATTACCACTCTACCATACGAAATATAAGAGTTAAAGTATCAGCGAATAAATATACAGGACGATGCTTAACAATTTTGTTATCAACCGCGCTTTATCTCACCACTGTGATACCCATATTACTTGCTTTTATTTCTGCAATTGCGATGAAAGACCTGAGATATGGTCATTTTTGGTTTTATGGCTACGATTTGAAAAATAGTAATTTGATGATAGAAATATTTTCTTGTTTATGCGTTATGATTTATATATCACAGCAAACCTTATTTGTCAGTGTCTTTTTAATATCATTTTTCATCTTGAATCTTAAACTATCTATGAAAATCGAAAAAACCAAAATTGCTTTAAAAGAAACATTTTTTTTACAATTTCCATTATTAAAGCAATCCTGTATGCACAAGAACTATGTTTTTCAAGTAACAGAATACGACAAATTATTTTCATTTCCATTTTTTCTCATTTTGAGTCAATTGTTGATCATTGGCTTTACTGGTCTTGCTTTAGTTATGGAGAAATTCGAAGAATATAGACTGTTTAGCACATGTGAGGGGTATCTTTATTTATATTTCAGTGTAGTAGGAATAATATCTCTTACATACTCAGCCTCGCGGATTTCGTCACAATTTCAGGAATTAAAGGATTTTTATCGAATGGAATACGAATCCAGCATTGATGAAAATGAATATCTGCCTAATGTAGTGGACAAAAGAAAACAAAAAATACTGAAATTGATATTTAGACGTGAAATACCTCATTTGACAGCCTGGAATTTTGTGCGATTGGACAAAAATTTTGTCTTCTCTGTCTTTGGAACCATGATAACTTACGGTTTTCTCATTATACAGTTGAAGAAAAATGAATAGATTTGTACTAAAATAATTGTCCACTGGAAAAATTATTTTTTGTAAACTGCATAAATCTCTATATCTCATAAAAGGTATAGTGTACGCTATTATATAAATCACTACTATATCATTTCTGCACATTGACTTGAGTATAACTATTTTAGTTTGTTTAATCCACGTATTATTGAATTATTTATATATAAATTGAAATAAACTGAATATATATTATATTGAAATATATATTTCTACCTTATATAAACTGAGATATAATTAGATGGCCATTTTGTAAAACAACTCATGATAACTCTCCTGTTAACTCTCTATCAAAATTTAGTTATATATCTTTTTTATATATTTTACATATTAATGTTGTTATGATTTCATGTTACAAAAATTTAAATATAGCTTACGAGCATATCATGAAAAGCATATCACAACAAAGTAAAATCTATAGATTATGTGTAAAAAAATAATAATTTAGATAAAGGGTTAATTTAGTATGCAATTTAGAAAAATTCGCTTCTTTGTTCTAGATGGAAAAAAGCTCCATGTGGTTCTAAGAAGTGTGTGTTTCTTTTCTTTTATCGCTGCTGTCTAACGATGTTAAACATGCCAACACGTAGTTTTTCTTGTAGTTGTAATGTATTTGAATAATTTTTAATGTCTCTTCTATCACAATAAAAAACGGTTCTAAGAAATTTCGTTCCATGGAAAAAACATCCCAAAAAAGAAAAAAAAAAAAAGTTCTAACAATATTTAAGAATGATTAGAAATTCAGTTAGTCTTATCTGTCTATCATTCATATATTCTGTCTGAAACTTGTGTGATTAGGTACGCAAAAACACACTAAAGGTTAAACAATATAGTAGGTAGGTTAATTGGAAAGACTAAAAAACTATGCAAAACGCAAGTTTTTTTGTTCCAGTTAATACTTAACAGAGGCTCTGAAAAAAATAAAAGAACAATAAATTTACATGAAAATTTAATTTGAAATTAAATATTAATTAAAATAATTGTACGAAAAAAAAAAAAAAAAAGAAAGAAAACTTTTATATACCATGTTTTTAAATTTTTTGATGAATCATTAATAAAATACGCGAGGATAAAAAATAATATTTAAGCAATATTTAAGCACGCGGACTCAGTTCAGTGAAATAACAATAACAGTGAAAAAAAAAAAAAAAATGGTTTAAAAAAAAAATATTTCTCCTTTTAGAACAACGCATATTAGCATCGTGGCAAAAACGACATTAGCTCATCAATGTGTATAATTTTTTTTAAATGATAATGACGTCAATTTTTGTGAGATGCATAATTTAACTTTTTGCAATTTTTTAACGACCACGTTTAATTAAATGTATTTATTTTTATGTCGAAAGAAAATGAACTCGTAATTTTTTTTTTGGCAACAATTAAATTATAGGTAATATTTTAATGGCTATTTATAAGGTATTAAGAGGTTATTTATCAAAGAACGCGGCAGCGTTCCACTCCGCCAAGCTAAAACAAACATTATGAGAAAAACAAACGAAATTTACAAAGTAGGAAAGTCAATGGTGAACGCTACAGTGTATATTATGTCGACATAGTATATCGGACTTTTCGACTACCTGTATCTCAGCTCCCTGATCCCCAAGTCCTATGATTTTTTGTACATACCTTAAGCATACACTTAAGACAAAACATACAGATTTGCATGTCGCTCCGAATTAAGGGGCCTGAGTTATATAACTTTGAAAACCCGAAATTTGCCGGTTACATTCTTCTTCTTCTTGTTATTGTTAAGAAACCGAATGTTGACAGCGATTGAGCCTAGAATTCTGCAGCTAATGAGATGTAAATTTGCATGGACATTCCTTTAGTCCATTCCTTATTTTGCAATCAAAAATTTTTTTGGTCAACATACAGGGCAGTTATTTTCAATTTTGTGATATTTAACCCAAAAATTTCGTGAATTCGTCAAGAGATGGCGCTCGTATTCAATGAATTTAATACTGTTTTGTTAAATAAATCCTTGTGAAATCCTTTTCTTAGACTGACTAAAAACATGGCTCGACAAGGATTTATTTCACAAAGCAGTATTAAATGTGCATGTTTTATATAAAATTATTGCTAACACTCGAATAATTTTGCTGCCGTCTCTATGTATATGATGATGTGCATTGTATGTAATCGGCCGATTTTCTGTTACGTAAAACTGATTTCGGAGGCATTATTATTATCGTTGTTGTAGAGGTCACCACGAAGAAACTTAAATATAAATGTATAGCATTTTCTAGAATCTTGAAATTTTCATGCATCAAAAGTGACGTTTTGCTTTATGAGTGATTAAGTGGATTTTAGTTTAACGTCGCACTTTAGCTACGTATTGGACACGAGGTAAGGTATTAGATTTATCTCTTGGAGCGCTTCGGAGATTTATCCTCACAATTTTTACTTTCTGCGCAGGGGATAGCACGCTAGCTTATATAAACCTCATAGGCATTAATTTCTGAGTATGGGGGATATTGCAGCCAGGACAGATTTTGTGTGTATCTGCAACCATTAAATACACAACTGTCTTCGGTCAACTAGCCCATTCATGGTCACGCCATTTTTAATTTTTTCGTTTCGAAGCCGTTTTAGTGAATGTGTTTTATACATTTTTGAGTCATTAAGTACTAATAATATTACATATTTATCAGGAATACTGAGAAACTGATTGTTTTCTATTTAGCAAATTCGTAGTAATAAATAAATGATTCAGAAGTAAAAAACTCTGACCGTGTATACACGTTCATGACCATGAAAAGGTTAAAGTACTGGACCATTGACTACAGTCAGTAACAAAAGTATCCGAGTACTAGCAAAAATTCCTATGTAGAAAAAGTACACTTAATACAGTTTTGTTAAATAAATCCTTGTCGAATCAGATATCGCTCCAGAAGATAAATTCCAGTATTTAGTGTAAGCGCCGATTGCTGGTTCTCATGCAAGAGAATTAGTTCAAAGGTTTCCGCCAACTGGCGCTAATTACGAAAAAGCTATTGATACAGTCGGTAACAAAAGTCTCCGAACACTAGCAAAAATCCTATATAAAAAAAGTACACTTAATACAGTTTTGTAAAATAATTCCTTGTCGAATCCTGTTTTTAGACTGACTAAGCTCGCTTTAGAAGAGGGGATCTTTTGGTCGAAGTATGCGTTGGACAATTACTAAAATTGATTACCTCTGTTCAAACTAAGGAAATATTTTCATTAACTTCTCTATATGACAAAATAGAATTTTATTTACGTGTATTGGAAACATTAGGTGCGACCACGGATAAACGTGCATCTATATTATATCCTATGGTTGAATCTTGTTTTCCAACTGATTTTTTGAAGACTTGGAATCATATTAACATTTCCAGTTCTAACTCTGAAGCTAAGGGGAAGTTAAATAACTTAATGCAATTTCTCAAAAATGAAGTCGAAGTCGAAGAAAGGATGTCTTTGGTTGCAGATGGTTTTGGTTTAGGAAAGGGTCAAGAGAATAAACCCCTCAAAAGTAAGCAATGCTAAATTGAAAATTTGAAAGTAAATTACCTACAGTTGCAAATTTATTAACGGTCACTTCAAACAGACAGGTGAAAAAATCTTGCGTTTTTTGGGATGGCAAACATTCAAGTTGAGATTGATTTTCATCTCAGAAAATGAGCTTAGTGGACAAACAAAACAAAAAAAAAAATTAAAGATGAAAGTGTTGCTTTTCTTGTTTATCACCAACTCACAGTGCTCAGAAATACCGAGCAGTTCTAAAGTGGGTGATCTGTTCTAAAAAGCATTTTCCTCTGATGCGTGATGTACTCGATTCACACACCAAAAATATGTTAATATGTCCAATTTCAACTAATGAAGTCCAGAGATATTTCTTCAAAGCCTGAAAGTCCAGTTGATCACAGAAAACTGTGAGATTGCTCTTTGATTCCGCAACGCATAAGTCATATATTCTGGAAAGCGTAACCGAAGAAATTTAATATACAAGTATTCGCCAAGAAAAAAATGATACATTTTCTTTTCGGCGGGGTTATCACTAAGAATGTCAAGCATAATTGAGGTAAAGTGACACTAAAATCTTTGAATGAAAATTTTGGCTATAATTTTGAAGTTTTAGATCAGTCTACAATATGTGAAAATATTAGACCGGTTATTAAAGGCCCTTGAATAAAGGAGTTAGAAGAAAATGGGATTAATCTAACAGACATCGGCGACAGATGTGAAGCGATGGATATTCTCGGTGGAGAAATCATCATGGAAAAAATATTGACAGGAAAAAGAAAGGTCTTATAGTTGAGTCTTGTGGCTTAAGAAAAGTACTTAGGTTTGACCTTAATGGGAAAAGTGGCACATGAAAAAATCTCAGAAGAAACCTTGGCGATGTCAATATGTAAATGGAGCTGAAATCACAAATCTATGGAAGTTGGATTTGATTGGTATCTATGATCCTGTTGAGAAGAAGTCCAAATACGAGACTAACCTACAGACTAAAGACTTTTTCAGAAAATGTGGTAAATAGTAAAGAGGGGATATGAATTTCATTGGCCATGGGCTGATAAGTCGCCTTTACCCGACAGCTTGAGTTTGGCGAAGAAGCGGCTCAAATACACTACAGTAAAGCTTTTAGCAATGAACGTGTATGAAAAATATGAATATGTTCTTCTGAGCTGAATTAATGAAGGCATAACTGAGGAATTTCCGAAAAACGAAGTAAACTCTTATGGCAATTATTTATCTGATCGTGTTGCAATAAAACCTAGTTGATGCACTACTCCAATTCGCCCAGTGTTTTATACTTCAGCTGGGTTAGCAAATTATCTTTCTTTTAAATAATGCTTGGAATGTGGTCCTAAAATAATGGAACTTATCACAGATAATTTAATTCGATTAATTCGATTCAGGAAAAGAGAATTTGGCATTATCGCTGACACTAGGAAAGCTTTTCTGCAAATAAGCATTCGTAAAGAGAATAGAGATTTCCTGCGTTTTTTATGGTGGGAAAACTTAGAAGAAAATAAAGTAAAAGTTTTTTGTCCCAAAAGAGTTGTTTTTGGTGGTAAATGCAGTCCTTTCCTTTTGACTTCAGTAATTGAGTATCATATAGAGCACTGTACCGAACTTGAAGAATCTACAAAGAAAAAAGGCTATTAGAAAGTTTCTGTGTAGAAAATGTCGTTACCAAACGTTAATAGTAAAGAAGAATTAGATACGTTTATCGCTAATTCTAAAACTTTAATAGCCAAAGGTGGTTTTGATCTTAGAGAATGGGAATGGTCTGGCGACTATAATGAGACATGCTCTAAGAAGGAGAATCAAGAATTAGGTCTTATTTCGAATAAAGTCATGGACACATTGAAAATTAACACGAAATAGTTAAAAGACATTAATATGAAAAAAGTTACTAAAGGAAGTATGCTGGCTACCGCACACAAATCATTTGATTCATTTGGCTTCAACTCACATTTTTGTCCAAAAATTATGTTACAAAAGGCATGGAAACTGGGAACGAATTAGGATAAAGACATAACTGGTGAGTTTCATAAAGAGTTTATGCAGTGGCTTCAAGAACTGAAGTATTTGACTGACATACTGATTCCTAGGTTTATTCGAGTGTCATCTGAAGATTTAAGTAACTGCTCTATTCACACGCTCGTTGAAGGGAGCAAAGATGCCTATGCAGCAGTTACATTACTTTAGTAATGAATAATAATCAATTTGAGTTATTTTTGCTTGCAGCAAAGTCTCAAGTGGCTCTGATAACCCTTAAACGTTCATTGGTTTTGCAGCGAAACCAAACATTTGACATAGTTTAACAATTTTTATGCAGCTGTTTTCTTTTAACATTTCCCTCTCGTATTAATTAGGTTTTAAACTTTTGTTCCTTTTCTGTTCGGTAGATAGCAACACTATTTCAAAATTTAACAAATAATGCTTCAAAGGAAGCTAAATGCATAAGTCCCTTGCAGTTTAATAGTGTACGCGAGTGCGAATTGCTGGTTTGATGATGCACTCATGTTTAGTTTTTTTCATTTAATGAAGAGCTGGACTATTATTGTCACCTGAAACAAATTTTACGAGTTTTTGCAGTCGATAATGTTTATTTACAAAGTGTTCTGTTTATTAAATTAAATATTATTTTAATTTAATAAGGTTAACTTATAGATGTTTCAAACCAAAACTTTGTCGAAAAGAAACAGTGCTAAATTTTTATTTTTGAAATTTTTATTTTCATCTATGTGCATAAAAGCCATTTTAAAAATTAGTTTAGTAATTTTTAAAATAAATTAAGTACCCAAACAGCACAATATATTCAGGAAATGTAACAATTACATAACATTAAAACATTATAAATATTTCAGAAACGTTTCGAAACTTTCAGTTTGCTTTCCAATTAGTTTCAAAACTGTAGAAATGTCCTCGATCATAACAAAAAAATCAGATACGTAACAAAAATATTTCAATTACATAACAGATAGAAATTCAAAAAGGGCGAATGTTTCATAAAGGTACCAGAGAGCATACTTAAATGTGTTACGTTTTTGAAAGATTGTAAGCTTTTTGCAACATATCTGAAACATTCAGTGCTGTATGGGTAGTGAACGTTAAAGGGGTAAGAGGCGGAACTATTCAGAGAAGGGAACTTATAGAGTAATAATTAAAGCGTGATTGACGAATTCAGTTATTGAAGCTGTTGGTTGCAGAAATGTAGTGACTTCTTACGGGAGTGATTCTACAACTGTTACTTAGGATACTATAACGGTTACTACATGGATACTGAGAGAAGAAAATTGGCCAGTTTTTGTTAGAAATACAGTGTAAAGGATCAGCAAACTGAATGAACCTTCATCATGGAGACATATAACGGGAGATAAGAATGCTGCAGACTTGCCCTCCAGAGGGTGCAAAGCGAAGCATCTAATCTCATCAAAATGGTGGGAGGGTCCACAATGGATAAGAGATGTTTCTGAATTTCAAACATTGATGGATTTCTCCAAACGCAGTTTGGAATGAGGACGAGATTGAAAAGGAAAAGGCTAAGAAAACTTGTATGCTGACAAATACTGAAGCTACTGGTGATGAACATTGGCACTATAAGTACTTCTCTAGTTATGATACAATTATTCATATTATTGAATGGATGCTTCGTTCCAAGCAAAACTGCAAGAATTGAAATAAAAGGAAGCATGGTGAATTGACAGCCTCAGAATTTCATGAAGCAGAAATGAAGGTTTTACTTCTGATTCAAAATGAGTCATTTCCTCGAGAAGAAGAAAAGAGATTAAAATCCTTGCAAACGTTTAAAAACGAGCTTGGTGTCATTCGTTTAAAGACAAAAATTATTGATCGTAAAGATAGTGAAGATTTTTGTTAAACCTATTGTTCTTCCATCAAAACATGAAGTGGTAAAACGGCTAACTTATAAAGTCATGTTGGTGTCCAGATACTATTAAATGTGCTTGGTGAAAAGTATTGGATCCTAAACTGTAGAAAGAAGGTGAAAAATGTTATAGCCAACTGCACTGCATGCAAAATATTCCATTAAAAGAACTTAGAAGTAATTAGTCCGCCACTTCCAGAAAACAGAGTTGAAGATACTGCAGCTTTTCTGATAACTGGTGTTGATAAGGCTGGACCTTTATTTCTAAAGGATAACAATAAGATCTAGGTTTTAATGTTTACCTGCTTGGTATACAGAGCAGTCCATTTGGAGATTGTTAATGCTGCTTTAATAGATGCTTTCTTCGTGACCTTTAGAAGATTTACAGCTCGCAGAGAAAGATACTCTATTAAAGCTTAATTAATTATCTGTATAATGTGACAATAGCTCTAATTTTCTCGGAACAGCCAATTATTTCAAGAAACTAGACTGGAAACGCATACGAAAACATGAATCTAGATTTATTGATCTAGATTGATTGATTGATCTAGACATGATCTAGATTGACAGATCTATTGATTGGAAATTTAATCCCCCAGCTGCTGATTGGTAGGGCAGATGGTGGAAGAGATTAGTTTAAATTCTAAAAGATCTTTTGAAAAGAGTACAGTCGGCAGCAAAATTATTCCAGCACTAAAATAATTCCCATGTAAAACAAATTACACTTAATACGGCCTTGTTAAATCTTTCTCGAATCATGTTCTTAGACTGACCAAGAACATGATTCAGCAATAATTTGTTTAACAATACAAAATTATTATTATTATTATTATTATTTTCTTTTTTTAATAGGAATTATTGCTACCACTCGAATAATTTTGCCGCCGACAGTATTAGGACTGGCACATCTGGACTACGAGATAGTTTTAGCTGAATGTGAGAGTGTAACAAACGCAATGTCTCTTACTTACATCTGTGAAGGTATGCTGTAAATCATGTTTCGCCACTGATGTTCATCCAAGATGTGCATGAATGCAGTCTTCCCGATTTGGTTGCTGTTGAGCATTTTTTTTTTTTTTTTTTTTTTTTTTGTAAAAGGTTTAAATCCATATAAACAATTCTTAGAGATTTACGAAGCCGTTTTACATATGAGTATCTTGGGGATTTTTTTCAACAAAAAAGCAAAAATCCAGCTGAACATCCGTTACTGCTAGTGAAATTGTTATGGTGGGAGCTGATAATAAAAAAATAATTTACTGGCCTTTAGCTCATATCACCGAGGTTATACCAGGAAAACACGGGAAGTACCACTGGTTAAAAGGAAAATTTCCTAAAAGGATCTCTTACGTCCGATTCAAAGAGTTTATTCCTTAAAGATAACATGCTCTGATAATTTACCCACAGCTATGACTCTCAATAAAGTCAAAGAATCAAATGACATCTCCAAAGTTTCGGACTGTGCTACTAAAAAGCAAATTAAGTTTAGTAGAATAGGAAAAATAATTAAAGTGCAGGAAAGACTGAATTTTTAGATCATGTAGGAAGTTGTTGAACATTCTATTATCTATTTTATTTCCTTATTTTTATGTTTAGTTTAAAACTAATGTTGCCATCTTTGTATTAAATTTGTTTTGACTAATAGTTTTTATGTTTTAATTGTTATTTATAATCAAAAGTTGGGGGGATGTTGAAAATGTACTTGAATCTATTATTTACTTTATGAATAATTTTATTATTATAAATATATGACAACGTTAGTTAAAAAGCAAGATACGCGGTATCGTTTGATCGAGAACATTGTGTGTCTTAAAATTATTTAGAAATGTAATTTTCTGGTTTTAATTAGCAGTATCTTTTTGTTGGGAATAAAGATTTTTGTATTTTTCAAATATTTTTTCTTTGTAAATTATATCCAACGTAGCTGTGTTCTTTTTGTTGTTATTTTATTTTTAGAAAAATGCAGTAGGTGTTATTCAAATGAGTGACCGCTTTGAAGGTAAAAGTGTAGATATTTAATTTACTAGCATCCGCAGATTTCACTAGTACTTTAGAAAGCAATAGGGAACGGTGATTTTCCATATGTAGCTTTAACAACAACTGAAAATTACCAAAGCGGGGTACTCTCCCCTCAGCTAAAGATAAAAAAATTGATGGCATCCGTTCGGTCACGGACCACAGATTAGCATACAGTCGGTAACAAAAGTGTCCGAACACTAGCAAAAATTCCTATGTAAAAAAAGAACACTTCATATGGTTTTATTAAGTAAATCCTTATCGAATCATGGTCTTACATTGCCTAAGAACAGGATTCGACAAGGATTTATTTAACAAAACCATATGAAGTGTGCTTTTTTTACATAGGAATTTTTGCTAGTGTTCGGACACTTTTGTTACCGACTGTACATATATAACAGGAAAGCCAAAACGCGAACCAGAGAGATAGTACTACTACTAGGATCAATGGAAGGGAACCAAGAAATTCCACATATGTTAAGTCTACATGAATAATATCTTTCATAAAAAATTGTTTTTCTATTTCGTGAGTAGTTAGTGGCAAACTAGTATGTAAAGTTGTTTTTATTTATCAGCTTTTATTATTTTTGAATTCCCAAAATCAGGTTCAAAACATTCAGAGCTATTCTTTTAAGAAATAAAATTAATTTTTATAATGTTTAAAAATATACTTTGCCAGACACATTCATAATCAAGTACAAATGAAAAGTATAAACTCTATTTTTGAAATAGCAGCATGAAATCGTTGAACAGTAACATTGCTTGGTTTATGCAAATTTCTTTGCAAATTTCTTTTCAATTTCAATGCAAATTTCTTTAAAACATTTTTTTTTTTTCAAAATTTTGTTGCTTAATATTTAGAACTCTTTTTTAAAAATAAACTCATTTTGACGATCAAGTTTGTAAACAATATCTAGGTTTCGCTTGTTTGTTTGTTTGTTAATTGATAACATATACACTGTAAAAAATACGTGCTATTTGCTGCCAGAAATTGTCTGCAATTTGAGAACATACGTGTAATTTACGAAAACATTACATTGTCAGAACGTATTTTCTCAAATTATAGAGAATTTCTAGCAGCAAATAGGACATATTTTTACAGTGTACATCAAATTTGTATGCTTGAATCGTAGTCCGCTTGTAAATATTCGTCAGATAATAGAACAGGCGCATGTTTATAAACAAGCGACGTTATTCTGCAACTTTTGCGCATGTAAGCAAAATATCCGCCTTTCCATTGGTGCTTTATCCCACCTTTTGCCTACAATCTAAAGTACGCGCGGAATCATCTGTCGCAGTGACGTCGCGTGCGCCTGCTCTATTACAGACAGCACATGACAGATTTACAATACGAAGAAATGAAAAAAAACTTCCTGGGACAGCCCGGGAATCGAACCTGCTCTCCTATGCTCGAAGGCGATGAGCAGTGTGGGGACATAAACACTCGGCCATGGAGGGCGAACTAGGTTTTCAAAAGAAAACACAGATACAATAAAAGTAAGACGAGAGATTGTGTATGCTGGAGCGCTCGAGAAACTTACTGTCGTTTTTCGCAGAATCATTGTAGCCTCATTTTGGTTAACACCGAATTTTCTGGAATGTCCCATACATCGTATAGATATACTAGTAGAGTACAGATTCCCTATACCGTCTATGGAGAAAATTTTTTGGAACATACCTGCAGTTTTTGCTCCTTCTTTTTGGCGATAATCGCTTTCTTGGAAACTGGTTATTGGGATTTTGCATGTTTTAAAAGTTTTTTTCTCTTACCACCAAAACTCTAAAGAAAAGTCAAACAGAACTGATATCAATCGATAACAAGGATTAGATTACTTTCTTTCCATTTCAGGTAGTGTAGGTTGTGGGTTATGTTTAATTTACACCCAATCGAAATGTAAAACAGCGATAAAAAATGTGGAGGAAACTTTCTAACATGGAAGTGGAATGTCGGTTTAGCGAATGAAATCGTGTAATGGTGATGATGTGATGTTCGGAAGCTAGAAGTTACTAGTCCGGGGTCTACTCTAATATCTCGCCGATGGTCCCACCTTTATAGTACAGTCGGTAACAAAAGTGTCCGAGCACTAGCAGAAATTCTTATGTAAAAAAAGTACACTTCATACGATTTTGTTAAATAAATCCTTATCGAATCATGTTCTTACACTGACTAAGAACAGGTTTCGACAAGGATTTATTTAACAATACCGTATGAAGTGTACTTTTTTTTTTACATCGGAATTTTTACTAGTGTTCGGAAACTTTTGTTGCCGACTGTAAACTATGTTCCCGACCACACGCTGGTGTGAATCCCAGATTGTCGCCAATAGCTCTCAGCCTATCCGTTTTTTATCATAGATTCTAATCAAGCTCAACCTGAACATTGACCTCTTTTTCAGGAAAGATTTCTTTAGGTTTTTCAACGCAGTTTTAGGAATAAATTGTAGCTAGACTTTCTTACACTGATCCAGTTGGCATTACATACTTATTGAAATGTTATTTTTCCGACTGAGTGAAAATAATGCCTGGACCGGGAGTCGAACCCCGGATCTTTGACTTACAAGGTCAAGGCTCTACCAATTGAGCTATCCAGGCCGACACCCCGGTCACCATTACTCACTTAGACAACCTTTAGGCAGAAACATCTCTGGTCTGTCATATAGATAGCTCGACAGAAACAAGCCGCAGGAAATGGAAAACACCATTAGATAATGGGAGAAAGAAATACATTTTTTATAAAAATCACACAATCAACTGTGAAAGAAAATCATATTTATTGAAATGTTATTTTTCCGACTGAGTGAAAATAATGCCTGGACCGGGAGTTAAACCCGGGATCTTTGACTTACAAGGTCAAGGCTCTACCAATTGAGCTATCCAGGCCGACACCCCGGTCAGCATTACTCACTCAGACAACCTTTAGGCAGAAACATCTCTGGTCTATCATGTAGATAACTCGACAGAAAAATAAGCCTCAGGAAATGGTAAACACTATTAGATAATGGGAGAAAGAAATACAATTTTTATTAAAATCACACAATCAACTGTGGAAGAAAATCATATTTATTGAAATGTTATTTTTCCGACTGAGTGAAAATAATAGCCCAATTGGTAGAGCCTTGACCTTGTAAGTCAAAGATCCGGGGTTCGACTCCCGGTCCAGACATTATTTTCACTCAGTCGGAAAAATAACATTTAAATAAATATGATTTTCTTCCACAGTTGATTGTGTGATTTTAATAAAAATTGTATTACATACTTAATCTTATACGGATATTAAACGAGAATATTTGTTTAGAAGTTTTCATCATTATCCAACACAAAGCATGATTTACAACTTAGTTTACACCAAAAAAAAAAAAAAAAAAAAAAAAGAAAAAAACGAAACAAGAAAAAACAATTTTGAAAATTTTTACTGCCCCACGAAATCAAATAATAAATTTAAAAAAAAAAATTAGCATTTATAGAAATTTAGAAAAAATAATCTAACGCCTGAATTACAATGATCCTTTTTTATTCCAATAAGATAAATTAAAAATTCTGATATTTTGAAATATCTGGCTAGAAAACTAAAGATTGAGTGTTAGGTACTCGAGTTTGCCAAAATCGTAGGTGTTCATTATTGGTGGCTGGTGCACGTAAAATGTGTTTTGCTTGCAATGCATTCCATAGTCCGTTAAAAGTATAACTCTATGGGTTACAAAAAAGTAGTAGCCGTTTCGGACGTCGAGAATCAAAATTAGAATGTTATGTCCCCAGACTTGACTGCGTGTTTGAACAGACCACGGAGTAGTAAGATAAAGTTCCCGAATATCACATCCCCACCAAACCGATTTTTCTACAACCAAATCGACATTTCACTTCTACCAAAGCTGGTTTCTTTCAACTCCCACTTTCCCAGAATTCCTGTCGTAAGTGCTCTTCACTTTGGCAGTGACACATTTAAAGAGATTTTTTTCAGCGTTTTATGTTATAGTTTTATTGTAATTTCCTATTTCTTTTTCTGGAAAATTCGTAATGGCATGTGTTTTTTACGGCTGCAATAAACCTGTATTACAAAGAATCAGTTTCCTAGAAAGCGATTATTGCCAGAAGAAGGTCCCCTATTCATGTAAAAATCTGTAGTGAGGTTCGTGGAATTTTCCTCTATAACCAGTATAGGGAATCCATCCTTTACTTCCTATCAGTACTGAATAAGCCTCAGAGAACCCTTATTCAATGAGTCCCAGACTGTCAATAACTACTTAGGGGTATATATATACAAATGAAACACTTCGGGTTGCAAAGCCGTTTGTAAGCGTTCCAAATGTATGGCTACAGTCGGCTGCAAAAGTATTCGAACACTAGCAAAAATTCCTATGTAAAAAAAAACACATTTAACACAGTTTTGATAAATAAATCCTTGTCGAATCTTGTTATTAGACTGACTAAGAACAGGATTTGACAAGGATTTATTTAACAAAACTGCATTAAGTGTACCTTTTTTTACATAGGAATTTTTGCTAGTGCTCGGATACTTTTGCTGCCGACTGTATTTGCAAAAAAATGCAAAATTTACGTCATGGAAATTGCAAGAGTTCCGTTTGTAAGTAACCCTTACTCCGAAGACCAATTGAATAACCCATTGCGCAATACTAGTGCGACGTTAAACCCAACCAACCAAATGTAGCACAATTGTACCTTTGGGTGTCACCGAAACGGGGGGGAGATTATCCCTTTTGTAGAGGATAAAATTTGTGATGGTTGGTTGGATAGGTTTTACATCGCACAAGTGCTGCGCAATGGGCAATTGGCGACAGTCTGGACTCACCCCTAGAGGCGCTCCGGAGACATGCCATCACAATTTAGATCATCCACCAAAATTGTGATGGCATGTCTTCTGCCTATCCTTAGGGAGGAATCCCAGTTTGTTGCCAATTACCCACAGGGCGGTACAAGGGTGCCGTTAAAACCAACCAGCCAATCTACTCCGTAGATCTTGTGAGGAATTAAACATAAGCAACGTCAAATTTAAAGTGTTGTGATACAGTGCAATATCAAGTTTTCAATTAAAGAAAGTATAAAAGTAACATTTATGTAGTGTGCTAAAATTTATAGAAGCATTTTAACAATCCTTTCTGTAGTGGATACAAAATTGAGATGACACGTCGCTAGACAATCATTTGAAGTGACTCCCAAAAACTTGCTATTTATGAACTGCAATATGCAATACATTTGTTTGTTAATTGCGTTTTGCAGAACTACAAAATATTGGCTGAATCTGGGTTTCTGCTTCCAATTTCGTTAAAAGGAAAAAAATCATCTGATAGCTTATTATTGCCTATGATATCAAGTGAGTAGGTTGAATTTTTTTTTTCCTATGAAACTATAATCGCATAATAAATAAACGTATAAACTATGATAATTTTATTGATGATAAATATTTATTTAAATATAATAAAAACACTTTAAACACACGTAAATTTAAATTTTTATTTAAAAGATTGGAAAAAAAATTTATCCAAAGCTTTTCGTTTTAATAGTAAACCATCATCAGGTATTTTTCCCTGATGATGCTTTACTATTAAAGAGAAAAGCTTTTGATAATTTTGTTTCCCATCTTTTAAATAAAAATTTAAATTTACGTGTGTTTGAAGTGTTTTTAATATATTTAACAAATGACACGTGTTCAATTTAACTCTTTTTGTATGAGATATTATTTTTAAAATATTTATTTGTTTTCATGTAGACTGGACATGTAGTCTGTAGACTGGACTCCAAAGTATAGTTCAAAAATGTTTTCGATTTTTATAGCAATTTCTTTTATTCATTTCAGCTGAAGTTTTGCTTACACATACATTAATCACACCTTCTTTAATTTTTAGCTTTTTGCAGTAAAAGCATATTATTAAAAAAATTCAATAAATGATATATTATAAGCACAAAAACACATTTCCTAGGAAAACAGCATAAACATTTGATTTACAGGGATTTGAAATTGGCATTCTTGTAATTGAAATTCGTAAAATATTTAAGTATGTAATATACAGATTTTTCGGTATAAATAGAAATATATTACAAATTGTTTTGCTAGGAAATAAATAACGCTACATTTAAAAAAAAAAAAAAAAAAAAAAAAAGTGTGACAGCCCTGTTTTAAAAATTTGTTTGAAGGTCGTTTAGAGTTTTCAAATACCAGTATTTTAATTTTAAACTACCCTGAAATTTATTACTATAAATACCGGTTGGGAATTAAGAGGTAACATAACGAGTACTGTTACGTAAACCTATGTTAAAATAATTAAATTAAGCTTCGGAAGAGTTTTATAGGATAATTAGCTCTGTGTGAGGGTGCGGTAGTTCCCCCCCCCCTCACTAAAGCACTTACACTAACAATAAACAAGAATGTTATAGCTTAAATATTTGCAACCCTGTATATCTTTTGAAGAATATGTACAAACCACATAGTGTACCTAAATACAATCTTGTAGTAATAATATACAGCACAACCTGAAATGAACTTCCATCAATTTTCAGCTATTGTCGCACTATCTAGTCCTTTTCTGTAGCCCGAGTAAATGAACGGTGAATGATGTCCCTGCCATATTCTACATGAGACATGTTTTTATGCATATAAAAATATATCTTCATTTCATTTGGTTTAGTGCAGTTTACAGATGTTAAACTCTACTTAACTGAAATTTCCCCCATAGCCGTATTGTATTTAAATAATCTTGAGTGTTCCTGTACACGAACAATTTGCTTCATCTCAACGAAAAGTTTAGTGTAGCATCTCTGTATGATACACATTTAGAATATCGAGTTTGAAATTTATGCTACTATTTGTTCTTGAGATATGCAGATAATACACACACACTGATACACACACACAGACTAACCACTAAAAACATGATTTTTGGATTCAGGGAACCTCAAAACGTGTAAATATAACAAAAACTCACATTCGCAAGTTTGACCCTGAAACAATACTTTCTTTACCTTATGGGTAAGAGAAAGTAAAAAAGAATGTTACCGCATAAATATTTTCAAACCTGTATATCTTTTGAAGAATATGTACAAACCGCATAATGCACCAAAATATAATCCATAGTTAATAATATACGGCACAACCTGAATGTATTTCTATCAATTTTAAGCTATTGTCGCACTATAATCTAGTTCGATTGTGTAGCTCTGTAAATGAACAGTGAATGATTTACCTGCCATATACTAAATGAGGCATGTTTTTATGCATATAAAATATATATACTCATTTCATTTGATTTAGCGCAGTTTATAGAAGTTAAACTCTACTTACCTGCAATTTCCCCCTTAGGCGTAATGTATTTTAATAATCTTGACACGCACAGACTCAGACATAGACAGACGCACACACAGACCAACCGATAAAAACATGATTTTCGAATTCAGGGGGCCTCACAACGTGGAAATAGGACAAACTCACGTTCGAAAATTTGATCCTAAAACAATGCTTTCTCTACCTTATGGGTAAGCGAAAGTAAAAAAAAAAAAGCTTTAGAATTATGTCTAAATTCGTTATTCTAAATTTTTGTAATATGGGGTTCGTAAGGATATATATATATTATTTAGATCTGTCTAATTGTTCGTATATGGAGACAGAAAAGAGGTTAAGGAATTTACCAACATGATCGAAATTTCGCATTAGAGTAAACCCAGGTCTTTGATTTAAAAAAAAAAAAAAAAGTTGGCCTTCATCTTACGGCCTTCAATATCATTGGCCCATTTAGAAAAAAAAAAAAAAAAAAAAAAAAAGAAAAAATGTATACAAAGGTATGTTTTATATAAAATACGATAAGAAAAAAGTATACTATTTCCTGAGGTACACAAAAATATTTGAATGTATATAATATTGAATGATCAGCTATCTATACCCTCATACTAAATTATATGACAAAGGAAACTGCTTTTAAAACTGAAGTGATTTTTTTTTTCGTTTGAAATATTCAACAAAATTGGATAATCATGCAATACACATTGATAACTAGCAACTTCCAATTTTATATATTCTTTGCATTGTATAAACTTCAAAGGTTTTGTCCCCGTTAACACACAACGGACAGAAACAACGATTGATGAAGAGATAGGCAAGTTGAATTAATAATCATTGTTGACTTTGGAAAATGTTAAAAATGCGGAACACAAACGGGAATGCAATTTCAGTAATGTCCAATTGTAGCCTCTAATGACTTTGAATATTTTAGTGTAACCCAGTAAATCTAAAAACTGAAGATATTATATACTATACAAAGCATTGATTTAGCATTTTAAAAATAAATGCCGATTTCATTATGATTTTTGCTGTAGAAATTTATTTAAATGTAATTTATGTCTATCTTAAAACGCAATGCAATGACATTTTTTGGAGTGTCCCTGTAAAAAAATAAGTAGTTAAAAACTTAAAAATACCTTTCAAATATACACTAAAGGACAAAAAAAAAATGCACTTGGATATTTTCCATTTCTCTTTTTGCGATCGCCAATTTTATTGTTTTAAAAGTAAATTTTCGAACACATTTTATTACGTTTTGTTCCACGTACAACTTAGGATTGAGCCAAGCATTAAAAACAAAATGATATTGTTTGGAAACATGTAATTTTAGAAAGTATTTCAAAAATGACAAGATTAAGTCAATTAACGATACAATAAATATTAATTTTAGAGTGAAATACTTTATAAAGTACTTTAATACACAGGATGTTAAAATGATTAAATATTAACGAATTATTAATGAGCTGGTTTTTAGCAAGATATAAAAGTTTTTTGCTATATGTACTGGAAATTTGTCTCTAGGCGGCCACGTTATTTATCCAATAGAAATGACTGAAAGTTAAAAAGCCACTGCTTAAAAAAAAAATCAGTCTGTATTACATTTAGAATATTAAAAGTATTCAGAAAATGTATTTAGTAATATAATTTCTTTTTAAATACAGTACAGCAACGGTTAAACAAAGCTAGTTTAAGTGACAAAATATCTAAAAAGAAAATCCATTCTAAATGAAAAGAATTAGGAAAGCAAGACTTCATAGTGTTAAAAAAAAAATAAAGGAATGATTAGTTATTTGTTTAGGTGGTTCTCTCTGATGATTCAAGCTTAACTTATTATGAGCTGGCAGACACAAGAAGGTTTTATGACGCAAATGTGACCGACTAAAAGAAAATAGCACTTTTAACACAATGGCACGTTCTCCGTACATTATGATAGAAACATGCATAATTTTTCAATAAGTTGGGAAATTTTTCATGTTCAAGGGATCAATTAACCCGAAATGAAACTCAGCCATTAAAAAATTTATATCGAGTTTTAGTAACTATAATTTTGTTTACTTGTTTTATTACGCATTTCTAGGAAATAAAGTAAGAATTTCGTGCAATGCAAAGGATTCTTAATATTCATGTAATATACATGATATTTTTTCATATCTTTAATAGTTTTTGAACTAACTGTCCCATTAAACTATAAAACATGGCGTTTGTTATATTCGATAGGCGTAGTGATCAGTTAGACGATGCAGTTTATAGGACCAATTAAATCCTAACATTTTATACATATATATATGATTTATTCATGGCGGCCTACTACAACTTTTTACATCTCTAAAATCGCTGTCTGAAAAAAAATTCTTATCCTGAAATTTAATGCTGTAGGTACATATTCGAGAATAAGGGATAAGATAACGAGTACTGTTATGTAAACATATGTTAAAACAATTCAAATTAGGCATCAGAAAAGCTTTATTTAACAAATAATTCTGTTCCAGGGGGACTACTGCCCGCTCAAAACCCCGTTTTATAATTGTACCTACATTTATACAAATTCAAACCTGTTATAAAATTCAAAAATTTATTTAAAATTATTCGGAGAACATTCACACGCAATACTGAAACTTATTAATCTTGATCAAACTTTACTAGTAACATACGTATTAAGATACGTTAAAGATCAAGCGCTAAAAACTTGACTTCGGTATTCAGGGAGTCTCAAAACGTGTTAGTACGCAAAATATCAAGCAATGATTAGTTAGTAAAACCAGTAAAAACTACAACGTTAGATACGCCAAACCACCTAAACAGCTGTCTGATTCCCAAATAATTTTCTATCGCGTTTCTGACGTTGTAGTTTTTACTTGTTTTAATAATCCAGCGCCAAGTCTCCCATAATATAATAATTAGTTAGCTTAAAAGATACATTATCCTTATATATAAAATCGTTTGCCTTAAGTGAGTGATTAACTGATTTATCATCGCTCAGCCGAAATCCCTGGACCTAGAAGCATGAAATTTGGTGACAATGTTCCTTCTGTTAGGTAGCCATCCAATAAGAAGCAAGTTTACAAATTTCGTTTCCCAAGAAGGGGAAGGGGAGGGTTAAAAAGTGATTTTACAAAATCCTTCATATCTCAAACAAAAGAAACAAGTACGCGTAAATTTTTTGTTTTAAAGTATAGCTAACGTAAATATCTAAACTAATTTTTGGAATTTTAGAAATTCGGTCCTCAAAGGGGGGGGGGGGGAGGAAGGGGACAAAATGTGATTTCACATAATCCTATATATTTCGAACAAAAAAGCAGATTACATGAAATTTTTGCACTAAAATATAGCTAATACAAATACCTATAAACCAATATATAGAATTTTAGAAATTCAGCCTGTAAAGAGGGGGGGAGGGGGAAAAACGCAATTTCAAATAATACTATCTCATTTATAATACTATATAAAGAAACAAACAAACAAAAAAAAATTGAGACTTTTTGCTCTAAAATATAGCTCACACAAATATCTAAAATCCAATTCCTGGAATTTTAGAAATTCGTCCCAGGTGAGGCGAGAAGAGAGGAGGGGGCTATAAGGTAAAAAAAAAAAAAAAAGAAAGAAAAGAAATAGAGTTAGAAAGTTTAAAATTGGTCAATATAGGTTTTAGAGGCCTGCAAGTCGAATGAGGGTATTTTCGAAAGTGTAAAGTTATTAGGAGGGGTGGGAAAGGGGGGCCGAGGTCAAAAAATAAAAATAGATGATGCACCATTAGAATACCAAGTTTGGTCTTTTTGCTATTATTTGTTCCTGAAATATGCTGATAATAGATAGGCACACACACACAGACCAACCGCAAAAAACATTTGTACATTTAGTTGAAATTAATATGAGAAAACAATACTTTCTCTACCTTATGGATAAAAAAAGGTAAAAAAAAAATGAATTTAGCTTTGAGGTGAAATTAAACTTTTTATAATACTGTATTGAGGGTAAAATGCAATTGGTAACAAAAGTGTCCGAACACTAGCAGAAATTCCTAAGTAACTAGTATGTTGTGGCCACCACAAGACTTTCTTCTATATTTTCCTATACATATTCAATCAGTAACAATATTAAAAAAAAAAAAATTCTTTCTAATTTTTTCTATTTTTTTTTTTTTTTTTTTTTTTTTTTTTTTTGTTAAAAGTAAAAAAAAAAAAAAATCGATAACTTTGTTTTAAATTATCACAGATTTATGGTTCAACCATTCGTTTTAAAGGTATTGACGAGACCTTTCGAAAGATACCCATCTTGAAACTTTGCCCCCAAATGCACAAACATTTTTTCCTAGTTAACTACTACTATTATCAACGAGATCTTTCGAAAGACACCCATTGTGAAAATTTACCCCCCTTGAGGGGTATTTCTCCCCTAGGGGGGGAAGCGATGCCCCCATGCACAAAATGTTTTTCCTCGTTACATACTATTATTATCAATAATTCATATTAATTTTACAATCACAAGTTTAAAAAAACTCTTATTATGCACATTTATGCGAATTTTTGTCCTATATCTGCCATGTTAAAAATTTAGATAAAATGCTGTCACAGCGCCACCTGTTGAGCTATTGATCCCCAAATCTAATCAGCACCAGTTCATGTCAGGGTGCAACTAAATACCAAGTTTGGTTAAATTTCATTCATTGGTTCGTGAGATACAGTGTCCACAAAAAAATGATACAGACAGACAGACATTTTCTAAAAACTATCAATTCGTGTACAGGACACCCCATAACGTGTAGATCCGTCAAAAAACGGAGGTCGAAAATTTTCGCGAATCCAATACTTTCTCTATATTACATGTAGAAGAAAGTAAAAAAGCACACTTCATACGGTTTTATTAAATAAATCCTTATCGAATCATGGTCTTACACTGACTAAGAACACGTTTCGTTAAGGATATATTTAACAAAACCTTAAGAAGTGTACTTTTTTATGCAGGGATTTTTGCTAGTGCTCGGACATTTTTGTTGCCGACTGTACATTAATAATGTCTGACAATGATAAATTTTATTTGAAGTTTGCTTTCTTTGATCATTTTTTAATTTCTTCTATGTTCAATAGAAGGAAGTATTGTATTCGTAAAAATTTTCAACCTCGGGTTTTTAATCGATTTACACGTTTTGAGAGCTGTAGAACACGATTTGAGAATTTTTAGAATGTCTTTGTCTCTCTGTGTGCGTGTGTGTGACAAAATATTGTGGCGACTGTATCTCAGGTACTACTGCACAGAATTTCAAACAAATTGGTATTTAGTTAAAAACTGGCATGAATTAGTGCCCATCAACTTTTGGTAAAAATTGTCCAACAGCTTACGTTGCCATCCCGCTTTTTCTAAATTTTTAATATGGGGGTATAGGACAAAAATTTTTATATAAATCTGCATAAAGTGAATTATTTTTTAATAATTATTTTGAAATTTAAAAGAATTATTTCTAATAGAGAGAGTCAACTGGAAAAAAAATTGTATGTAGAAACCTCGCTTCCCCCCTGGGGGGAAGCCCCCCCCAGGAGTAAATTTTCATGGCGGGTATCTTTGAAATGAACTCGCCAATACCTTTAAAATGAATGATTGAACTCTATCTGCGATAATTTAAAATAAAGTTATACATTTTTTTTCTTTTTAACATTTTTTTTTTTAAATGTAATATTGAGAATAAAATAAATTTACCGTTTTTGTATATTTAGTTTTATACTACTTCTGTAATACGGACATCGTCTGCATTGTCATGGAAGATTTTTTTTTTTTAAATAAAAATTTTAATAAATTATTTTTACTGAGTGAATTTGTATAGGAAAATTATGAGAAGAATGTCATGTGGTGGCCACAACATAATAGTTTCTTTTTCTTTCTTTCTTTTCTTTTTTTTACTTTCTTCTATATTTAATAGAAGAAAGTATTGGATTCGTAAACATTTTCGACCTCGGGTTTTTGATGGATTTACATGTTTTGAGAGCTGCAGAACACGATTTCACCATTTTTAGAAAATGTCTGTCTGTCTGTGTGGGTGTGACAAAAGTTTGTGGCAACTGTATCTCAAACTACTGCACAGAATTTCATACAAATTGGTATGTAGTTGCATCTTGACATAAATTAGTGCCTATCAACTTTTGGTAAAAAATGTTTTACAGGTTGCGTTGCCATCCCGCTTTCTCTAAAATTTTAAACATGGTGATATAGGACAAAATTTTGTATAAATGAGCATAATGAGAATTATTTTTTAGGAATCGTTATGAAATTTACAAGAATTATTTCTTAGAGATAGTCAACTGTGAAAATTTTTTTGTATGTGTAGGAGCCTCGCCACCCCCCCCCCCCTCGAGGGGAGTAAATTTTCAAGATGGGTATCTTTCGACTCGTCAATACCTTTAAAACGAATGGTTGAACTATAAATCTGTGATAATTTAAAACAAAGTTATCGATTTTTTTTTTTACTTTTAACGAAAAAAAAAAAACTTTTTTTCTTACGCTAAATTTAACCAAACTTGGTATTTAGTTGGCCCCTGACATAAACTGGGGCTGATTAGATTTGGGGATCAATCGCTCAACAGGTGGCGTGGTGATCGTATTTTTTCTAAATTTTTAACATGGCAGTATAGGACAAAATTTCGTATAAATGTACATAATGAGTTATTCTTAACCTGTGATTGTAAAATTGATATGAATTATTAATAATAGTAGTAGTTAATTAGGAAAAAAAATTGTGCATGTGGGGGCATCACTTCCCCACTTGGGGGGAAGTACCTGCCGAGAAGGGGGGGGGGGGAGGTAAATTTTCAAGATGGGTATCTTTCGAAAGGTCTCGTCGATACCTTTAAAACGAATGGTTGAACTATAAATATGTGATAATTTAAAACAAAGTTATCGATTTTGTTTATTTTTTACTTTTAACGAAATTTTTTTTTTTTCTTTTTAATATTGTTACTGAGTGAATTTGTAGAGGGAAATATAGAAGAATGTCTTGTGGTGGCCACTACATACTAGTTTTTAATTGTTGTTGTTCTTGTTTTCTCTAGGCTCATTTAGAAAATTATCTAATTAAATATATCTTTAATCTGGACCAGTTACATTTTTTTTTCTTTAGAAAGATACAAACAAATGCTTACATCATTAGAGAAAAAAAATTCTAACAGATTGATAATGTAAACTAAACAAGAGCGAAAAATCGTGCAATTCATATTGGTTATTAATCATTTCGAGCTTTAGATGCTCTTTTCATTGTTTAGAGTTTAACACTTTCCTGCCGGCGCATCTCGTTTGCATAGTCTTCTCAATAGGATCCAAGCTCTAGCCAATAATTCTGATATCAAAAAATTGTTTTGTTCAATTAATCCTTGTCGAATCATGTTCTTACACTGACTAAGAACATGAATCGACTAGAATTTATTTAACAAAGCAGTATTAAATGTAATTTTTACTTTCTTCTATATTCAATAAAAGAAAGTATTGGACTCTAAAAATTTTCGATCTCGGGTTTTTGAGGGATTTACACGTTTTGAGAGCTGTAGAACACGATTTGACCATTTTTTTAGAAAATGTATGTCTGTGTGTGTGAGAAAATTTTGTGGCAACTGTTTCTCAGGAACTACTGCACGGAATTTCATACAAATTGGTATGTAGTTGAACCTTCACGTAAATTAGTGCCTATCAACTTTTGGTAAAAATTGTCTTACAGGTTGCATTGCCATTCCGCTTTTTCTAAATTTTTAACGTGGTGATATAGGACAAAATTTTGTATAAATGTGCAAAAAGAGAATTATTTTTCAGTAATCATTATGAAATTTACGAGAAATATTTATAATAGAGATAGTCAACTGGGGAATAATGTTTGTATGTGTGGGAGCTTCGCGACCTCCCCTGGGGGGGAAGTCCCCATCGAGGGGAGTAAATTTTCAAGATGGGTATTTTTCGAAAGGTCTCGTCAATACCTTTAAAACAAATGGTTGAACTATAAATCTGTGGTAATTTAAAACAAAATTATCAATTTTTTTTACTTATAACGAAATTTAACAAAGCTTGGTATTTAGTTTGCCCCTGACATAAACTGGTGCTGATTAGATATGGGGATCAATCGCTCAATAGGTGGTGCTGTGATCGCATTTTTTCTAAATTTTTAACATGGCAGTATAGGACAAAATTTCGTATAAATGTACATAATGAGAGTTATTCTTAACCTGTGAGCGTAAAATTAATATGATTTAATGACAATAGTAGTAGTTAATTAGGAAAAAAAAATGTGCATGTAGGGGCATCGTTTTCCCCCTGGAGGGGGAGTACACCCCGGGGGGGGGTAAATTTTCAAGATGGGTATCTTTTGAAAAGTCTCGTGAATACCTTTAAAACGAATGGTTGAACTATAAATATGTGATAATTTACAACAAAGTTACCATTTTTTTTTTTTTTTTTTTTTTTTTTTTTTTTTTTTACGTTTAACGAAAAAAAACTTAGAATTTTTTTTTTTTTTTTAATAGTTATTGAGTGAATTTGTATAGGAAAATGTAGAAGAGTCTTGTTGTGGGCACAACATACTAGTTTTGGATAGGGATTATTGCTAGTGCTTGGATACTTTTGCTGTCAACTGTAGCTGTGACCCACCGGTGGGTCACGCCGGCGGGACCGTGTTAATATGCTTCTGTGTGATCGCACAACGAACAGGCAGGAAAAGAAATATTTTAATTGAATTCATAATCAATCTTAATCATTGCTTGAAAGCATTAAAAACCGCTTAAGACAAAGAAAAATTTCATTTCCAATTGTAATTCTTCATGTACATCAATATTTTAAGTGCAGCCTTGTAAATCTAAACGGTGACATAGTTCTAGTAAATAATTCATTACTGCGCATGCGCACTTTGTACAAAAAACTTTGATATAGTTTATTACTCAACTGTATAGAATACCATATAAAAAAAATAATAAAAAAGTTGAATATCAAGAAAATTCATAAAGGTATCGGTGATTAAATGAGCTATTTTCAGCTGTTTAATAGAAAGGTCTTTACAATAAAGGGCAATTCACAAAAAGAAATTTGTATCATAAAAAAAAGTTTCATTTTTTTTTCGTAAAATTCATTTTTCTTTCTTATAGTACATACCTACGAAAAAAAAATATTTACCGGAAATATTGTATTAACTTTCATTATGTAACATAGTTTTTTGATACAAATTTACATTTATGAATAATCTCTCATCGAAAAGACCTTTTTAGAAAATAGCTGAAACACAGCTCATTTAATTCTTGGTATCCCTAAGAATTTTCATGATATTGAACTACTATATTTTTTTATTATTATTAAATAAAAACTTTCGAAATTCTTTTTCATTTTTTTATAAAATATTTATAGTTCTTTAAATATTTGAGATAGACTCACAACGATAGATACACACGTATAAAGTACGTAGTAAGATACACACGTATGAAATATAACATTTATAACCACATCGAAAACTTGCATATGAATGGACGCAGTTCTATATACATGTTTATCACAAAGATATTTTATTGGATTTGTTCTCCTCCTAAAGGCGTTCACGAAAAATGTTTCCTGGAAAATACGAGGAAAGCCATGTTTTCCTTATTTCCAAATTTTATGAACACACATTAAGTATTTTTTGAGATATTCAAGAAAATTTAAATAAATGAGATCTATTATTTTGTCCAACACATTTTTATTCCATAGAAAACATGTTTTTGTGTAAATGGATAATAAATGCCCCTTTCAGTATATGTGTAAAATAAAGTTATTGAAATATGGTTAATAGAAATACCTCTTATTGAACTCAAATCTTTAGAATTCTTTCAAGTGTCCCTATACACAACCCAATATTTTGTGTCCCTATACAAAAATCAGTGATGGTGTTTACTCCATTTTCAATAGAAAATATCCCACGGTGGACTAAATTAACATAAATTAGTTTCAAGAAATTCAATGAATATTAGATGGCGAATAGACAGACAAACCGAAAATATTTTAAAAATTGTTAATAAAAAAAAGAAAGAAAAATCATTGTGGATAACTCGCGCAGTAATATGGAACGTAGTTTTAATTACTGATTTTTCTTTCTTCTATATTCAATAGAAGGAAGTATTGGATTCGTAAAAAATTTCGACCTCGGGTTTTTGATTGATTTACTCGTTTTGAGAGCTGTAGAACACGATTTGACCACTTTTAGAAAATGTCTGTCTGTAAGTCTGTCTGTGTGACAAAATTCTGTATCTCAGGAACTACTTCACAGAATTTCATACAAATTGGTATTTAGTTGCACCTTGACATAAATTAGTGCCTATCAACTTTTGGTAAAAATTGTCTTACAGGTTGCGTTGCTGTCCCGCTTTTTCTTAATTTTGAACATAGTGATATAGGACAAAATTTTGTATAAATGTGCATAAAGAGAATTATTTTTTAGTAATCATTATGAAATTTACAAGATTTATTTGTAATAGAGATAGTCAACTTTGAAAATTTTTTTGTATGTGTAGGAGTCTCGCCACCCCCCCCCCCCTCTGGGGGGAAGTCCCCCCTCTAGGGGAGTCAATTTTCAAGATGGGTATCTTTCGAAAGGTCTTTGTGACTTACCTAATGACTTAACCTCGTACAGAAACTAACATCGTAAAACACTAGTGTGCCTGTTGTGTTAATAAAAACAAGAATGAAAAATCAGGCTGTAGACTTTGATTATAAACACTTTCCAAAGGTACGTACTCATTGTATCATTTAACCTTCAATGGTCTTTGCCTACGTTACCATAAAACGGACAGATAGATGAAAAGGTAGGCAGATAGACTAATTCAATTCATAAATGACCCTTAAACATTCTTCGAAAATGTTTAAAAAACTTTACAGAAATGGAAAGGATATTCAAGCGATTTCTAATTGTTGCTTCTAATGTAACTGAATATTTTAGTGTAGCCCTGTAATTCTGAAAGCTCAGCATATCATATTCTATACAAAATATTAACAATAAGTGTTAATTTCTTTCTTTAATATTTTTTTTTTCAGTAGAATGTTATTTAAATATAATTTATAAAAATGTCTCTTCTAAAACGCATAGCATCGTTTTGGGTCTTTGCATTGTTTTGGGTCTTTGTGTATATAAACCATTTGTAAAGGATCTATAGATGCTTTTTTAAATACATTACATAGGGAACTTGAATAAAATATATTATTTTTAAGATATTCTAAAAATATTTGCAAAGGCACCAGGCAGACAGATGAACAAGTATAGACAGACGGACAGACAAATGCACTATTTCAAATCCCATTTACGCGTAAAAATAAATTATTAGAAAGTGTTAAAAACGATTAAAGTAAACAAAAATGCAGTTCGAGCAAATTTTTTTTAATTTTCCCTAGTGTATCAGATTTTTTTTTTTTTTTTTTTTTTTGTGTTTGTGTGTGGGGGGGGAGGGGGGATGGAACTCTTCATGCTGATGATGCTATGTTCTCTAGAAAGCATTCTTATGTGCATATGGATAATTTATTTCAATTTGATTAATACTTATGAAAAGTAAAGTTATAATATGGTTTTTAGAAATACCTCTCATAGAATGTAAGGATTCGGAATATGTTTGTGTGTCCCGATACACAAGCTGTTAATTGTATTTACTCCATTTTAAATAGAAAACATCCGATAATGATCGTGAATAACCTATTTCAATTTCATAAAATTTGCGCAAAGCAAAGGTATTAAAATATATCAAAAATAGAACTCTCACAGAACGTAATGCTTTAGAATACTTTCGTTTGTCCCTGTGCTCAAACCATTAGAGGTATTTACTCCATTTTTAATATAAACCATACGATAGTGAAGTTGAATGACATATGTCAGTTTCAAGAAATCTCATAAAAATTTACATGAGTTAGGACGCGAAAAGACAGACAGACAGACAGACATGTAGACGGATAGAAAAACCGAAGTCATTAACGATTTTTAACCTTTATTAAAAGTGTTAAAAATTGTCATAATTTAATTCGACAAGCTTTGTTAAACACGCAATTTATCACCATTACCCGACTACTGTAGGTAACAGGAGAATAGTATACGGTCAAAAAATTCGATATTGAGTTTTCACACGCTTTACATGTTTTGAGGTCTACTAAATAATAATAATAATAATAATAATAATAATAATGTTTTTGGCACTTGGTCGCTGGTAGACGGGCAGTATCGTGTTCGATTCCACTTCGCGCTCATCGACATAGCCGATTGGAGTTTTCTATGGTTTTCTCGGAAACTCGAGTAAATATATGGGCTTCTCCCCCTTATAAAGACCCCAAGGAGGGCATTCTAACCGTATGTCTAGTATCCTAGCGTAGTCAATCGTCCCTAAACCCTACAACCTTCTGATTATCGTATCTCCGAAACAAGTAAAGATAGAACGACGAAACTTCTGAGTTAAGACAAATCGGATATATAGATGTTCCTTACAGTTACTCGTGAAATTTAGAAAACAAGAGGTGAGTCCATAAGTCTATCTCTTAATATTGCTCTAACGATTTTATTCAAATTTGCTATATAAACACCCTATTAAGTATCTTTCGTAAAGTTTTTTTTTTTTTTTTTTTTTTTTTTTTTTTTTTATCACGCCACATGAATTTACTATTATCTAGCCTTTCATATGTAGTTGTTGCTTTCCAATCAACAATTATATTTACCAAATTTTAGTGAAAGTCAGTATCTCTAAAATGGCTTTAGTATCTTTTTCTTTTTAAATTTGCTACATAAACATATTCTTAGGCCACCTTTTTGTACGTATTACACAGTTATTACAGAAAAAATAAGATTAATCTTCATTTGGTATGTTAGTTTATGATATTTGTAATTGGTGTTTCAAAAAATTGTTCTAACTTTTTAAAAAAAGCAAAATTCGTTATGTAAACTCTATTTTCTATGTTGGATAATGAAAGTCGTACAGTTTTCATATAGCAGATATATATATATTATTATGCCGAGAAGGTTTATTCCTGACACATTTAAACTTCTTATAAGATTGGATGGTAGAATTAAACACCACAACAATCAGATGTTCAATTATGATTATCAATTACAAAGCATTCTAGATCATTTTAAACTCCTTTGCAATAGCTTCTTAATATTGTTAGTTTAAAATGATTAATCCGTAATTTTATTTATGAGATTTTTCTGAATATCACATTAGATATGAAGGAACTAGGATGCATTCAAATAACAATAACGTTATAAGTATCAACATAATTATAAAACATTCTCTAGATAATGTTATAATTTACATCTTATCAAAATTTCACTTTCTCATGTATATAATTTATGAATTTATTCACTTGTAAAAAAAAAAAAAAAAAAGGTAAAGGAAAAAGAAAGAAAATCTTAATTTAGTTTTTGAAACCAAGAAAAGCTAATTAATTTTGGATTACAAATATCAGAGAAATACAAACAAGAAAGAAAAAACATGTGGTTCGAACTTTCCAACTGTATGTGCAATGAAAATTATGCGTACTAGTTGCATCGTACAACCTTCATTGTTCATTGTGTACGTTAGGGGGCGACCATTAATTACGTGAGGTGTTCGGGGGGGGGGGGAGGAGGGGGTCAAGCCGAATCTCACGTGGGGGAGAGGGTGGGGGGGTCTTGGCAAATATCACGTATTTTTTTCCCCTCAAACTGAATTAGAATACATATTTTTTTATTAATTTTAGCAGTTTCTATTTAAGTATTTTATTGTGCAATTTTATTACTGTGATTCTAGACTACGATCTATGCAACCATAAAAACTAATCTTAACTAGTCTTCAAAAAAAAAAAAAAAAAAAAATTGTGTTTTTTGAAATAAATCCAAAACATTTACAGTAAAAATAAGAATTTTGAAAAATCTGACGTGAGATTAGGGAGGGGGGGGGGGAGTCAAGCCAAATCTCACGAAATCTCACCAGGGGAGAGGAGAGGATAAAAAAATCGTCAAAATTGCCTCACGTAATTAATGGACGCTCCCTATATCACATAACGGATAGACTGAAAGGCAGATAGACATTCATTGAATTCATAAACTATTAAACATTGTTGAAAATTGTTTAAAATGCCCAATGCAAAAGAAAATGCAGCCTTTGGATTATAATTGCAGACTTAATGTATCCCATTATGTAAGAGTAGCCATGTAAATCTGAAATTTAATCATATATCATATTCCATTCAAAATATTATTTTAGCGTAATAACAGTTAATCACAATTTCTTTGTGATTATTAAAGTAGAAAGCTATTTAACTGGGATTCATAAAAATGTCTCTTTTAAAACGCAAAGCATTGCATTGTTTTATTTGTCTTGTATATAAGACAGTTGTACGAAATCTATTAATGACATTTTAAATAGGGGACATTCCATAGCAAACTTGAATAGCATGTTTCATTTTTCTTTAATTCTGAAGAAAATTATGAAGGTTTGGGGCGGGCAGACGAACAGATAGGAAGATGGACAGACAGATACATAAATTGAAATCATAAAAAATGTCAAAGTGTTTAAATTGTTTTATATAAAAGAAAATTCAGTTCCACCAAATCCCCCAAAATAGTGTTTAATGTAACTGAATATTTTTATGTAGCCCTATAAATCGAATGCTAATCATACTTTGTTTTAGAAAAAACATCCTTTTGTGCAAAGTAATAACATATTTAGATTTCATTGAGATTTATTCAAAATAAAGTTATTAAAACTCGGTTTATAGAAATACCTTTGATAGAACGCAAAGCGTTGGAATACATTCAGGTGTCCCTGTACACACACCAGTAAAGGTTGTCACACCCTTTTCAATAAAGTACATTCCATAATGAATTTAAATAATATATATCCGTTTAAGTCACTTCCATGTATATTTACAGGGTTTAGAAAGCGGATAGGTAGATTGAAATGTATAATATACTTTTCACCAAGATTGAAGAGTATTAAAAATAGTGATTTGATAACTTAATTTAACTTAAAAATCGTTGTGGAAGTACTTCCAAATTCATAGGTTCGTATGTTAATGGGTAAAGCTTAATAGAAATGTAATTTATTTTCAGTTAGCACTTTTTTTTTATGATCCTTGTTATGTATATTACTTAAAATGAAAGTTTTAAGAGTTGATGTACCATTGACTATTAATACTTATTACCATGTAAGTTTATCAAATTAAAATACATATAAAAGAAGCATTATATTTGAAAAATTCTGTTCTTTAAATGAACAGAAGTTCAGTAGAGTATTTTGAAAAAATAATAAATGTAGTTTATAGATTCCCAATTGTATGACTCTGGATCTTCTTATCTTTAGAAAATTTAACGACAAATTGAAATATTGGCGGGAAAATGAGGGTCTGACAAACAATTCAATTCAAGTATCAAACTATTTCTCAGAATTTTATATCTAGTGGAACTACACTTTTTTTTAGAATTTTAAATGCATCCGACTTCAAAATATTCAGACTCGTTCTTCCTGTACATATTGATAATAATATTGAATTTATTTCAAATTTATAAAATGCATAATTGTATTTATATATTTTGCAGACATGGCCTAACATAAGACTATTTGAGGATATTGATGATCCTGCAGGTACTTAAAAATTGTGCTTTATTAATTACGTTTAACAGTTTTATCATCTATATTTCTGTACTGATAAGTATAAAGGATTTAAGTGCAAAAATTTCGATTTTGAGTTAAGTACATAGACTCAGAAAAAAATTCTCTATCAACTGGTATAAAGGATTTAAATCCATGTCATTTAGTCTTTGAGGAAATCCATTGGTAAAAAAATATTAAAGTCAGAAATTTAGCATTAATCTTTTGTATAAATTTTTAATTCAATTTTTCCCTTCATTAAATTATTTATTATTTTTTTTTCCTATTTACTTTTAAAATTTGAAACTGATAAATTTGTACTGATAGGTATAAAGGGTTTAAGTCCAAAAATGTCGATTTTGAGTTAAGTACATAGTCAGACTCAGAAAAAAATTCTCAATCGATTGGTATAAAGGATTTAAGTCTATGTCATTTAGTCTTTGAGAAAATCGATTGGTAAAAAAAAAGTTCAAATCAGAAATGTACCATTCATGTATGGTATAAAATATTTAATTCAGTTTTTTAATGAAGGTTGCTAATCACTGAATGGTATAAAGCGTATAAATCAACACAATTCCTTTTTCCTAATCGATTCTTCTCATTAGTTATTAGTTAGTTTAACTTTAATTTTCGTCTCCTTAAAAATCAAGAATATGGATTTAAATCCTTTATACTTATCAGTACAGATTTAATTGTTTATTTCGTAACATTTAAACTTACCTTTTTTTACTCCAAATCAAAGCAGTCTTTCTCTCTACATTTTTATTTGTGAATTTCAGACGTTTACTTTTCTTTAAAAAAGGAAATATTAATAAGAGCATTAATCTTGTTTATATATATATTAGCTTGCAAGGTTGTTTATTATATGTGACGTAGAGAAAATAAAATCTATTTCATAACGTAAAGTAATTATATTAAATTATTTTAAACATGTTTAAGTGGAAAAGAAGCTAAATTTTTAATGATATCTGTAAGTTGTAAATAAATAGTGGATTTCATTTAATGAAAATCAGTCCTTCATTTTGAATAAATGCAACTTTAAGATCTATGAAGCATTTTTAGATATAATGGACTAACTATAAAATTTCGAAAACGCTCACGTTGTTTTGTGATGCTTTTATAAAATCCGATGTCATTGTCGGAAATGCGTAAAAAAAAAAAAAAAAAAAAAAAGAAAAAAGAAAAAAAAAAAAACTTTAAATAATATATGCGCCATTTAATATGTATTTTTCACTTAATATATATCTGTACTGATAAGTATAAAGTATAAGTCCATATTCTTGATTTTTCAGGAGACAAATAATAAAGTTAAACTAACTAAAAACAAATCAGAAGAATCGATTAGAAAAAAGGTATTCAGTTGACTTATACCCTTTATACCATTCAGTGATTGTCAACCTTCATTTAATAACGGGAAAAAATTGAATTAAATATTTTAATGAATGGTAAATTTCTGACTTGAACCTTTTTTTACCAATGAATTTTCTAAATGAAGACTAAATGACATAGACTTATTGTGCAACCGCGAAAAGATGGCATACGACCTTGGGATAGTTCATTTTGAAGAAGGGGCGGCCGAATGAAATGCAAATGATGCTTGGCGGCAGTTCTTTTCGCCAAACAATTCTTTGACTTACCAGCTTCTTTGGCACCTATACGAGCAGTCAAAGTGTCTATTGTTGCTAATTGAATAGGAAATTGCTAAATTTTTGTCAATTTAAATATTGTTTTAATTATTTCTTATTTATCAGATATGCAGAAAATCGATAAAACAAAATGGCTTTAAACATTGCTTATAATTTGTGTTCACATGTATGTTTATTTCTAGTATTTAAATTAATTAAATCCCTAAAATTTACTCGTTTAGCTTTTAACTTCTTAAAGTATACGTAAAACAGTTCTTTTTTTTTTTTTTTTTTTTTTTTTAAAGATATTCACTATCATGATTAGTTCAATTATTTAAATCTAAAAATATATCATAATTGAATGTTTTGTAAATATTAACTATCGTGATTAATTAAATTTCTTCCTTTCTACTTTTATTATAACCATTATATGATTATGCCATGTTATTTAATGACAATTACAATAATTTAATGTTTATTTTATCAAAACTGTAATGGTATTAATCATGGTTTCTTTTATTTCATACATTGTAGAAATAAACTTTTTAAAAGTTTAATTAAGTTACTTCTTTCATACCTTTCTGCTGATAATGATTGTACTTAAAAATTACTTCTCGGAAGCCATTAAGATAACTTTATTTTAAAAAATCAAAATTTCTTTTTAAATGTTATTTGATCGCCGAAACTTTAAAATTTGTAAACAATAGTACCTCCGAACACTTCTTTTAAATAGTAATTAAAAATACCTCCAAACATTAAGTTTATCAACAACTTCAAATTATAATTTCACACTAAGAGACGGGCTAACAACGCCAAATCTGGAAGCCACTCTACTGTGTTACCATGGAAACACAACCTCTCACCTTATTTCATTAATGGAATCATCTGAAAACACGTGATTCGCGTGCCAAGTTATCGCGGTTGTACAATAAATCCTTTATACCAATCGATTGAGAATTTTTTTTTGAGTCTGACTATATACTTAACTCAAAATCGACATTTTTGGACTTAAATCCTTTATACTAATCAGTACAGATATATACACATAAAAGTAAAAGTTATTATTTCATTATTATTTTTCTAGAAAAGTCTGTTTTTCTCACATATTGAAATTATTTAAAGGGGATGATTTCGAATTTACTTTGAATTAATACACGTTATTGCAATTACATAACAAAGGGGTATTTTTAAACTTCATTAAATTTCAGTTTCGCAATTTATTAAATATTATCCTATTACAGGATGAAATGCTAAAAACAATATATTATATCTTTATTAAATTAAATATAAGAACTTACATATTTTTTTTCTTTACATGAAATTCATCATTTTTAAACAAATTTATTTTCTGTAAGTCTAAACAAGTCTTTTCAGCTGAGTTAGGAAAAAAAATGTTTAACTTTTATGCTGTCTTAGAGAGGATGAAATTAAAAAAAATGGAAAATTAAATTTAGTTGAGACGCTGATATGGCTATGAACATAACAAATGTTAAGCTATTCGTTCATAAGTATGTATTTCCTCTGATTTTAAATGTTTTATATGACTACCAATTAAAGATGATAGATCGAATTCATTAGCAATTGTTTTCTGAGAATTTCATCTAATCTGCGCACATAGCTTTTTTTATGCAAATTGTTTCCTAAATACGTCCCTTTTCTCATTTTCAAACATACGATATTTTGAAATATGTCCAACTAATCTATTTCTAAGATAAAACCATAAACTAATTTTAATTTGATTTATATTTCGTAAGATATATAGAAGACATTAAATATATATATATAAGAAGAGGGGTAATTTATTGCAAAATGTTGATTTCTAAGTAAATTAAACAAAAACGTAATCATATCTGTTTAATAACATCGCATTTATAGTAATTTATTAGTCCTTATATATATATTGTGTATTTGTTCCTAGGTGGCAGCCTGCCTAGTCCCCGCCAGTTCAGATCCATACCTGTCAGACGAGGACCACCACCTGGCAGTGAGTGTTCTGTGGTTTTCTAAATCTTTTAGCTCATTTTCAATAATGATAGTAAAATCAAAATAATTTTTTTCTAATAAATGTAAAAACATAGAAACATAAAATAAAAATATTTGGAAGATACATGACATCAAGGGAGAGAATACATTTCGTCTGATCGTAAATAATTTACTTCAGTATTTATTTGATAAAGAAAAGTAAAGTGAGAATATAATCATAAATATGAATAATAATAATCTTTTGTGGTTGCCATACGACTTTCTATCACCAAGCATTTCAATACATAAAGACAGATCCAAGTTAATGGATAACAGAACAAGTAGTGTGTTCAAACATATGTTAAAAACAATTCGAACAAAGTTTAGAAACAGCTTTAATTTATAAATAATTTTGTATGAGTCGGGGTGACGAGCTTTTGACTTTCCTCAACCCTTTTGAATATTGTACCTATATTTATATAGAACTGAAAACAACTGTTATTAAATTTAATAGTCATTCCATGTTATTCAGACAAAATTCAAGTGCACTGCTCTTAGAAAATTATTAATATTGATAGAACTTTTCCTTTAGCAACATCATTAAATTTTAAAATACAACATTTGAATTGCTTGCGATTATTTGTTTTTATTTTACTCCGATAAGCATCATGCACAAAGAGCAGCCGTGAAAAACTTGGCTTTAGTGCAGAGAATTTAAATTTCCTGCTAATATTTTTTCCTGAATAATAGTGGTAAGAAAAAAAAAAAAAAAAAAAAAAATGTAAAAGACACTGCGCTTAGCAAAAACTCTCTCCTTTCATAGGCAGCCAAATAATAATAATTATCAAAATTCTCCGCCGTTATTAATTTCTTGAAACTCAATGCCTTGCATAATGAATATCTGCCATTAACTCTGCATATGTCTTTCTAATAAATGCTAATCGTTTTTAACATTCCTTGTTAGCTGCGTTGGATTTTGGTTGTAGAAAAAGCTGTAATTTAAAGTATATTTAGGGCGGGGTGCGCAAATAATACTTTACTCTGTACTACCTTATTTCTTATTAATTAAAATTTCTACATATGGCATCCTGTCACAAAAATACTTTAAATCATAACTTTATAATGCATTTAAAAATATAACCCAGCTAACAAGGAATGTTTTAAGCGATTAGGATTTATTGGAAAGTAATATGCAGAGTTATCGGCAGATATTCATTAAACAAGGCATTGAGTTCCCGGGAATTAATAATGGCTGAGAATATGGATATCAATTCTTTTTCTGGCTGCCTAAAAAGGCAAGAGTTTTGTTGGGCTGTGTGTCTTTTACAATAGTATATATATATATATATTATATGAGATATCACTTTTTTGCGGATTATGTATGTGCTTTTATAAATATAGCACGTACGAATAAATGGGTACGTTTGTGTAATACAACCGAAATAATTCCTGTGTATTATGCATATATGTTAATATATTGTTACGAATTTGTAAATAATATTAGTTATTTTTATTTAATTTCATATTTTAAAAGGCTTAGTCAGATTATAAAATTTTAACTTTTTGCATGTCTAGCTTGTTTTTGCGTTAAGAAAGCTCGTTTGTCTTTAAAAACCCGCTTTATCGGGGCAGGTAATGACCTTGGCGACGAATTTGGAGACGTTATCTCCCTTTGACGACTTTCTGGATGATCTCGGCGAGAAAGTCTTTATTATGGTTACATCGATTGTCTAAGCTCTAATTCGATGTTTACGGAAGTTACTGGAAAATTCTGGATTAATAGGCGATTTAAAAGGAGTTCCATTTTGACCATTGAAGTCGGTTTCTAACCAAGACACTCAGTCACAAAAATCTCTGCTTGAGAAAGTCTCTGCTGTTGAATTGCAATCTATTGCTGTATGTTAATGCTATGGTACAGTTAATGATGTGATTTTTTTTTTTTTTTATTGACAGCGGCTTTTAAGCTGTATTTTCTGGAGAAACTGAAGTTGATACTTGGTTTACAGACCTGTAATCTTCCAAAATATCTCTGTGTATTAAAAAAATATTACTCTAGCTGGTGTTATTTTATTTATTTATTTTTATTTTATTTATTTATTTATTTTTGTCTGCGACCGCTTCTTCTCTTGAAGGCCAGGGTTCTTTGCGCCATGAGAAGTATCCATATGTTCCGAATACCCCAAGCATGACGTTTCAGCTGCTTAGAAATTTCTATTTTAATTAAAGAAGTTGTTTTCTAAAAACGGAGGATTTATGAAGGTACTCTATTCGCTATCCTGAAAAATGCTTCTCCCATTGACGTTGTTCTTCTGTCATGAACTATTTTACACAGAAAAATTAAAATATGATCCATGGTTGTAGGTAAGTAAGTAGACAGATTGGATTGAACGTCACACCAGTGCTGCGCTATGAGTAACTGACGAAGGTCTGGGACGCACCTCTATAGGGATGTTCCGGAGACATGCCATTTTGATTTTGCTCCTCCACGGAGGGGATGATAGTTTTGATGGGAACATGAAAGACTTTGCGGCTCAGACGGATTTTTTGTGCACCAGCCACCATTAGTATACACGATGATCTTTGGACGGTTCAAGTACGAAATCGGCAATCTTCCAATTTCGAGATCGGCGCTTTATAGACTGGAGTATCGCGGCCTGAATCCATGTTGTAAAAAAGAAATAAAAAGGGTCATATACTAAAGCCATAATGCATAATGGTCTAGATATTACAAATTTCTTTACATTCAGGAAAAAAAAAAAAAAGTACTGATTTTCAGCATAATTTTCATAAAAATTAATTAAAATAAATAGTGTGGTATTAAATATTATGCATTTCAATTTGACATGGAATATCGGGATTTTTATAATATTTTTCTGATTTTGTCTTGTACAACTATTAATATTCCTATTCTGTAAGAAAAAAAATGCAGCGAATACGCAGGCAAAGGTCTGCATGAGTTAATAAGTAAAATGAGTCGGAGAGAGGTGAAGCCTCCCTCGGGGGTTGGTGAGCGGCGCGAGCAGTGGGCAGAGCCCCCCAGTTCTGTAAATGAACCTTTAAGCTTCTGCGAGATTTTACTCTCATTCACAGACTATTCATGAATCCCGTGTATGGAACAATATGTTTTTATGCATGTACATTATGCGAGTGTGTAATACTTAGGCAAACCATGTTCATGAATACCTATTTATATGATGCGTGTGTTTCATATTCATGTACGAGTGAATTTGTATTGTATTTATTCTTTCAACTGTACTTAAACTCACTTGTTTTATTTTTATTTTTTGTAATTTCATAGTTAAAAATCTGAAATGAATGCTCTTGATTTTAGTAACATTTAGTAGTTAATGATATTTAAAAAGGTTGAATCTGGAGAATAATTTTGTAAATAATCGAATGTGAAAATTTTTTTCCTTAGAAAACTGTTATACCATTTGTCGATACGTGCACACAACGCGAGACCCAGCGGTAATTCAGTCTGAGGAACAATGCCTTTGAGATATTTTTTACACGTGTAATTCATAAACATTTTAATTTTTTTTTCTTTTAATGTATCCAAGCTCGTAGTCCCCTGGTCTGTAGCTATATCGTTTTTAAATTTCTCTTAATCATAAGTAATTTCACTTAACAAATATTTTAAATTCTGGAATTAACGGTTACTGTATAATTGAATATATATTATCATTTTTATTATTATTATTATTGTAATTTTTTAACCAACTCTATTTTTTTGTTGAATTGCTACAAAAAATGCCACATATATATATGCCATTTTTTCAAAAACTTCCTTACCCAAATATTGCGAGTAAAAGGAGATTTAATAAAAAAAGTAAAATTTATATTTGCTTTAATCGATTTTTTTTTCATTGTTTGTAGGACGTGGCGCTGATGGTATGGAGGAGGATGATGATGACCCTGTCGTAATTGTGTGGGGTAAATATCAGAGGCGAGCACGAATTGGTAAGTAACTGTCTTTGTATACATACATATATGAATAGAACAGTACTTTTAATATTGACAGACTCATCGAATCACGGAAAAATCTAATGGGGTCACTAAGATGAAACTTAACTCATAGTCCACATACTGCAAGTTTGTCATAAGACGAATCTTTCAGATCAGGCAAATGTTCCTAAGTCTACAAAGAGCCTTCCTCCAGCTGCACCAATAAAGAAATTTATATATCTTAAATATAACCTAAATATAACTTATATAACTTAAATATCAACGGGTGATGCAAAATATTAATGCAATAACTGAAACAAAATTTACTGACTTTGAGCTATGATGTTATTAATTTACTGTAGTTTAGCTCGGATGTCAGATATATTTTATTTTACTGTGTAAGAAAAATTTATTTTGGTAGTCACATGATTAATCAAAGTTTTTATCTAATCACAATTTTAACAGAAACAATCACTTTATATTTTTCTATTGGTGTATTTCGCTTGGAAAAAAAAATTCTCACATAATTGATATAATTTGCTAAGCGATCTTCATAGTTTTTCTAAATTAATTTAAACGTTATACTTCAACTGAATTTATGCTATTCAATGCAACACTTTATGCATAGGAAGTAAAATACCATTCAAAGGAATTGGTCATTTAAGTATTTTATTTATTTTATTAATCTCATTCAAAAAATAGTATTATAGAAAAATTGAATATTGCAAAAATTTTAATTTGTTTGAAGTTTGTAATACATGTTTATTGAATTTTTTTTTATTAAATAAATATTCAATTTTAATTATAAAATTTATTTTATTTATATTGTATATTAAAGCACAAATAGGAGCTAGAATAATCGTGTTACTTGACGTGTTAAAACGCAGCTTTTTGACCTGTTAGATACAAAACTATCTGTTGTGTGAAGACCGTTGCCTTTCTGTTTTATTCAACAGCAAGTTATCAACCCTTGGAAATTCGGAAGCCTCTGGACAGCTTCTGCCTACCTGGATTAGGGCAATTTTAACAAGTTCGACACCGTCCAAAGGTGCAAAAAACGCTTGATACCCACATGGCGACCACATACTCTACGAGATATCGGAGCGTCTCAAAGAAATACCCTGTGTGGAAGATCTTAGTTCAGACTTCTATTTGTAGGCTTATATTTTGTAGGTGGGACTTCTTCAAAGAGAATTCCCTTTTATGAGTTCCCTTTGGACAGGTTTCTTGACTGGCACACCCGCACCTTCAAAAACGCACAAATAGGAGCACATATATCATATGCCTAAGATACTGGAATTTTGAACCAATAGTGCAGCTAGGTGAAAATAGGGAAAATAAATGTAAGTAAGGAATTAATCTGGGCAAGAACAGCGTGTGTACGGGAAATTACAAGCTGAAAAGATAAACGTATAAAAAAGGAAGAGGGTAGGAAGGGCACTGCGATGATACCCCTGCATAAAAAGCGCTGAGAAGAAGAAATTAGCTGAAAATTAATCACCTGGAGATATTCAATATTCAAAGTAACATTCTATAATTGCTCCTGGGAGAGGAAAAAATATAGTGATGTGTGTACCTTAATTTAAATATTAAACTGAATTGATCATGGCAGGGTATTAAAAACTATATCAAAAAAAGGGTTATTCACATGAGCTACCGAAATGAGGATGTGGTAGATATAAGAGGGCTTTTTTGCTAGCAGAGATGGCCAGAAAAATATAATAATGCGAGCGGAAAAAGCTATTGAAGGCAGTTTAGACCCCTACCTAAGCTTGCCTGTAAATGCGTTACTTTTTGCGTGTACTCTTTGGCAAAGATATTGGTTAAAGTATTGGTGAGCTTTACCCAGAATAACGAAAAGAGGAACCTGAACCGATAACTTAACCAAATTCAATGATGATTTCACTAATTAACATTATTTGAGATGATTTATTGATAAATAATGTGGAAATTTATGAATGTATTTAATTATTTATCGATTAGCGATGCAGGTTTAGCACGCTAGTAATAAATAAATTATAGCATTATAGCTCTTTTGATTATATTAATTGAAATTCTGATTTTGTTCCATAACTCTGTTATTTACTTCAGAAATTCTCTATAAAATTTATTTTTAAGAAATGAAATTTTTGTATCATTGCAGTTAATTTAATATGATATAATTCTCAATATTGTTATACAGAAAATACCATTTTGTTATTTATGAAATTTAACGTATATCAAATACTTTTAGTAAATTTTAAAATATTAATTTTATATTTTAATTTATTAAGAACACATTTAACAACGTTGTAAAACTTAAATGTCACGATATTATTCGTGCCCATTGTTTTTTATAGATAGATTCTTTAATTTAAAATGCACTTTTTCTGCAAAATAAAGGCTTGTTTGTAAATAGTTTAACCTTTAACCTATAATTTAACCTATCGCAAGAATTAGGTTTTCTATATATATATATTTATTTATTTTCTGTGAATAGCATTTAAAGATAAAGAAACCATTTTTTTTTTCTAATTGTTGATTCTTTTATTATGATATACCAAAAATCAATCCACATATTATAAATAATTACGAAATATAATTAATATATATATATATATATATATATATATATATATATATATATATATATATATATAAATAATAGATAACGTAATAAAATTTAATCTTAAAATTTAGCAATTAATAGAACTAAAACAATAACAGCACACTAAAATATAGAACTGAATTTAACATAGAGGAAAGAATGACACAAAAAGTTGCGATATAGATAAGGAACCAATGAGTTACCATATTAACTAAAAATACTTACGCCGACCTGAAGGATAATAAAAAGGACCATTAAATTTGTGAAAGAGAAAAAAGATAATAAACCACATAATCAATTGGATATAAATGCTTAAAATTAGAAGTATACTTATCAAGGGGCGCATACTTCATAAAGCAGAGAAAGCTGCAATGATTTCGTAAAACGATATTGCTAATCATAGCAATTTATATCATCTCACGCCCCGATCAATGCAGCAAAAAAACCATAAAGAATGAGAAAAAAGTGAAAAATTAAATTAAAACAAAGGATAAATAAATATTAATTAAAATCTTAAAGGAAACCAAATTAATAACATGAAATAAGCAGAGTAACCACATGGAAAACAGTTAACACAAACTGGAAAAATGGTTGAAGCCAAAACCTAAATTGAAGTTAAAATAATAGCTCGACAGATATCGATTAATCGAAAATACTTCAGAACAATTACATTAAAGATAAAATACACAGAGTAAATATTAAATGATAATGTTAAAATTAATACTAGTAGAGTTAAATTAAATCGTACCAAAAATATTAATAATTAAATCGTTTAAGATAAGGACTGAAGAATGAAGGTTAAAGACTACTAAGTACAAGCGCCATCTTTCGGTTATCTATATATAATCACGTTTTTAAATTTTCTGTTGAATCATTGCCGAAACGTCAGTGGAGGCCCTACATTGAGACTCAAAACGGTTTTGGGCTGTGTCTGTCTGTCCGTCTGTCTGTCTGTCTGTCGCGCGATAGCGGCCGCAAAATTAGCGCTATTGACTTGCAATTTGGTACACATGTTCATGAGCCCCACGAAATTAGCTGTATAGTTTTTGGTATGTATTCCATTTGTAGTTCGTATACAGGGACACGCCAAAGTTTTTCTTATCATTACGGCCTATGGGAGGAATTTGTACATATCGCGATAGCGGCCGCAAAAATAGCGCTATTGACTTGAAATTTGGCACATATGTTCATGAGCCCCACGGAATTAGCTGTATAGTTTTTGGTATGTATTCCATTTGTAGTTCGTATACAGGGACACGCCAAAGTTTTTCTTATTATTAAGGCTTATGGGAGGAATTTGTATGTATCGCGGTAGTGGCCGCAAAAATAGCACTATTGACTTGAAATTTGGTACACATGTTCATGAGCTCCACGAAATCAGCTGTATAGTTTTAGGTGTGTATTCCATTTGTAGTTCGTATACAGGGACACGCCAAAGTTTTTCTTATCATTACGGCCTAAGGGAGGAATTTGTATGTATTGCGATAGCGGCCACAAAAATCACGCTATTGACTTGCAATTTGGTACACATATTCATGAGCCCAACGAAATTAGCTGTATAGTTTTAGGTGTGTATTCCATTTGTAGTTCGTGTACAGGGACATGCCAAAGTCATTCTATCATTACGGCCTATGGGAGGAATTTGTATGTACCGCGACAACCACCGCAAAAATCAAGCTATTGACTTGCAATTTTTGCAGAAACGTCAGTGGAAGGCCTCTGTTGAGACTCAACAGGATTTTGTGTTCCGTCTGTCCGTCTGTCTGTCTGTCTGTCGTGTGATAGCGGCCGCAAATATCACGCTATTGACTTGAAATTTGGTAGACATATTCATGATCTCCACAAAATTAGCTGCATAGTTTTTGGTATGTATTCCATTTGTAGTTCGTATACAGGGACACGCCAAAGTTTTTCTTATCATTACTGCCTAAGGGAGGAATTTGTATGTATCGCGATAGCGGCCACAAAAATCACGCTATTGACTTGCAATTTGGTACACATATTCATGAGCCCAACGGAATTAGCTGTATAGTTTTAGGTGTGTATTCCATTTGTAGTTCGTGTACAGGGACACGCCAAAGTCATTCTATTATTACGGCCTATGGGAAGAATCTGTATGTACCGCGATAGCCACCGCAAAAATCAAGCTATTGACTTCGAATTTTTACCGAAACGTCAGTGGAGGGCCTCTGTTGAGACTCAAAAGGATTTTGTGTTCCGTCTGTCCGTCTGTCTGTCTGTCTGTCGTGCGATAGCGGCCGCAAATATCACGCTATTGACTTGAAATTTGGTACACATGTTCATGATCTCCACGAAATTAGCTGTATAGTTTTGGGTGTGCATTCCATTTGCAGTTCGTGTACAGGGACACGCCAAATTTTTTTTATCATTACGGCCTATGGGAAGAATTTGTATGTACCGCAATAGCGGCCGCAAAAATTCTCCGATTGATTTGCAAATTGACACATATATTCAGGCTCGGTATAGAAATAGCTATTTACTTTTTTAGGCCTATACTTTTTATGGATTGTATGGATTGTAGACAGGGACACGCCAAAATACTTTACATTACGGCGTATGAGGTGAATTGCGTTTAAACGCATTTTAACATCTTTACTTTGCAATCAAGAAAATTAAACTAGCGTACATGAGTAAGATGTTTAACTTATGTTGTTTGAAGAAAATATGTGCTCTTAAGCTTTCTAATTAATGTACAGGACCTTACAAAATTGTTCTGACAATGTCACGTAGTCATCCAAACGATGTTAAATTTGGAACAATTATTAATTTTAAACTCAAAGTAAGCTGAATAATTTTTACAGGTGTATAGAATGTTTATGGTTTGTTTACAGAGACACGCAAAAGAATTTCGTAGCATTAGAGCCTATGGACAAACTTTTATTTAAGAGCGCACTTTAATGCGTTTATGCTGCATTGAACTTAATAAAATTATCATACATTATAAAGATGCTTAAAATTATGTTTACTCTTAAAAAAGGTTATGTATAGACTAAATAATTTATGGGACCACACAAAATAATTCCGAGTATGTACTGTAATCATGCGAATGATGTCAAATTAGTTTGAAAAATTAATGAGTTATAATTAATTAAGTTTATTCTTATTATTGGCGTTTATAATGACTGCGGCTACTTTTCCGGGATATATAAAATAATTTCGTACTATTACGGTCTATAGTCGATATTTCTTAAAAGTTTATTTTAACATGGTTACACCCCATCAAATATAATGAATTTATGTTAAAATTTTAAAAGCATGTTTTCTTGTTGATAATTGTGGGCATAGAATTGGAAATTAGTTTAAAGGTTAAGCAAAATATTTCCGATATGCTATGTAATTTTTTTTTTTTTTTTTTGTATGAAATTTGGTAGTTATGAAATTTGGTATTTATGAATTTCAGGGAAATAATACAAGACCGTCGTTCATTAAGAATACATATTATTGCGTACTTGGGGGTCCGTAAGTTGTCCGAGAATGAAAGGCAAAACTTGCAAAAATTCAGTGATGTATTCACAGGAAGTTCCAGAAAAATACAGGTCTATAAACCAAGTATCAGCTTCAATTCAACCAGTAAACACAGCTTAAACAACAGCCGTTAACAGCAAAACAACGATACAAACTATTTAGCAATAACACATAAAGAAAGTCTCATCTAAAGAGGCTCAAAGCAAAGCAAGAATTTCACGAAACTGACACAGATGTGAGACTGACTGCCTTGGCGAAAAAATGCTCCTTTTATACTTTTCTATCGAACACAGAATGTTCTGGAAAATTCTCGTATCTCATAATGAGATTAGAGCTTCCATATTTGGTATATCCCTAATAAGGATTTCCTCGCAAAGGTCGCCAAAAAAAATCGCCAAGGAGGGAAACAGTCGCCAAATTTGGCGCCAAATCCATTTCTTCCCTTATTGGAACTTTTTTAAATGTTTTTAAGGGAAAATTAGGCTATTTTAACGCTAAAACGACTAAAAATGCACAAAGTTAGCATTTTATTAACTTTACTGAACTTCTTTGAAAGAATTGATACAAAAATAAATGCAATTATTTACAATTCCGTAACACTTTATATGATATGCAAATAGAGACATAGCAGGGGGTTGAGGGGGGCGGCAGCCCCCCTCAGAAATGTATCTGATTATGGTAACAAGTCGATCGAATCAATATATACGATTATATAATAAGGAATAAATAAAAATGACCTATTGAATAATGTCTGATGTAAATAGGACGTTGAGGCTCCTGATCTGCAGATCCACTAGTATAAATTTGACAATTTATTTTTATTTTTTATTTATTTTTTATGAATTATCAAAACAACTTGAAAGAAAATGATCAAACACGTAATAATAAAGAGAGCAACTATAAGAAATTTTCAAATATTTATTAATTGAATAAAAATATTAAAATAACGCATTGTCATCGTGTTTTAAGTTAATCTAAAAGCTAAGTTAATCTCTAGTCTGGAAGTTAGTTAAAAATCGATTACAAGATTTGTACTGGGCAAAAAATCAAACAAGAAAGCGAGTTCGTTAAACCATGGAAATAAAACATCCACATGCAAATTGTGTATTACTATGAATCATAAAAATAAATTGTTAATACTAAACAATATGTATATTTTATATTCACAATATATTTAGCCATTAAAACAAATCTCGTAGTCGTATTGTTATTCACATACTTGTTCTTTAAACAACATTATCTTGTAAATCTCAGAATTTAATACGTTGCAAATAAAAATAAAGAAATGATCAAATAATTAAATATCGGTAACAGTCACAGCATTTATGATAGATATATACATCCACTTATTTGGTATTCATTATATATGTCTTGGTATTAAATTAAATATAATTAAACTAGTATATTGTGGCCACCACAAGACTTTCTTCTATATTTTCCTATACATATTCAATCAGTAACAATTTAAAAAAAAAAAAAAAAAAAAAAACGATTTTTTTTTAAAGTTTTGTTGTTGTTAAAAGTAAAAAAAATCGATAACTTTGTTTTAAATTATCACAGATTTATAATTCAGCCATTCATTTTAAAGGTATTGACGAGATCTTTCGAAAGATACCCATCTTCAAAATTTACCCCCCCCCCACATTGATATTAATTTTACAATCACAAGTTAAAAATAACTCTCATTATGTACATTTATACGAAATTTTGTCCTATACTGCCATGTTAAAAATTTAGAAAACATGAGATCACAGCGCCACCTGTTGAGCGATTGATACCCAAATGTAATCATCACCAGTTTATGTCGGGGACAAACTAAATACCAAGTCTGGTTAAATTTCGTTTAAAAAAAAAAAAAAAAAAAAAATCGTTAAAAATAAAAAAAATCGAAACTTTGTTTTAAATTATCACAGATTTATGGTTCAACCATTCGTTTTAAAGGTATTGAGGAGACATTTCGAAAGATACCCATCTTGAAACTTTGCCCCCCCCCCCCCCGTATGGGTACTTCCCCTTAGTTGGGGTGAAACCGATGCCCCAAATGCACATTTTTTTTTTCCTAGTTAACTATGACTTATATCAACGAGATCTTTCGAAAGATACCCATCTTGAAAATTTACTTCCCCGGGGGGGGGGGGGGGTACTTCCCCCTAGGAGGGGAACCTGTGCCCCAACATGCACATTTTTTTTCCCTAGTTAACTATTACTATTATCAATAATTCATATTAAATTTACAATCACAAGTTTAAAATAACGCTCATTATGTACATTTATACGAAATTTTGTCCTATACTGCCATGCTAAAAGTTTACATAAAATGCGATCACAGCGCCATCTGCTGGGCGATTGATCCCAAAATCTAATCAGCACCATTCCATGTCACGGTGCAACTATATACCAAGTTTAGTTCAATTTTATTCATTGGTTCGTGAGATACGGTGAAAAGTACGAAATTTTGCGATCATAGCGCCACCTGCTGAGCGATTGATCCCCAAATCTAATCAGCACCATGCCCTGTCAGATTCCAACTATATAGCAAGTTTGGTTGAATTTCATTCATTGGTTCGTGAGATACGTTGAAAACAAGAAACCACAGACACACAGACATTTTTTAAAAACTATTAATTCGTGTTCAGGACAACCCCAAACGTGTAGATTCGTCAAAAAAACAAAGGTCGAAAATTTTCGCGAATCCAATACTTTCTCTATTTTACATATAGAAGAAAGTAAAAATGTATATGCATGTGTATTTATATTACTATTTATGTTATTTCTAAATACAATTTTTCTAGCCTATATCTGTAATTTATATTTTAAGGTGTGCACATTTAGTTTGCAAAAAGAAATATAATAAGCAAATATATTAAGAAGTGAATTAAGGGGTAATTTTATTAAAAAAATAATTAATAAATAAATAATAAACTAAGTTGTTTAATATAAATCTTGTTTGACAATTATATCGAAATTAGTAGCATGAGCCCTATAGCAATTTAAGCCAATAGTCACAATATCAGATTTACTAAATGACGTAACTCTCATTTTAAGTCTTGAGTATTGCAATATTATATTTATTATATACATTCTAATTCGTTTGCATAGTAATTAAAAAAAAAAAAAAAAAAAAATGTGCAATTGTTGTGTAATATATTGTTTTATTAATTAATATTTATTTATTTTAATTAAATATTTGTGTTAATCCATTTATTTATTTGTTTATTCATTTATTATAGTTTGCATATATATATACCGGGTGAACCAAAATTCCCTGAAATGCACTGAAAATCATGGGATTTTTTTAGGCAATAGCAGATTTACTAGCATATTAGCTTAAATTTTATTAATTAGGTAGTGCTTTAATTGTAAAATTCCTTTTTTACAATGAATTGAAGAGCTTGTTTCCAAATAGCGTTAAGTCATTTTTTTCAGTTCTTGAGAAAACGCGGTTTTGTTATGTAGGATTTATTATTGAATTTAAGGAAAAGATAATTTTTCTCAGTAATCTATGGATGATATTAACACTAAATTGCATGTTTAAAAAAATCCTGACAGTATAGTTATTTAGAAATAAAAAAAGAAAGAAATGACTTAACTCCTTTTGGAACAAAACTATGACTTACGCCCTTTTGGCACAAACAAATAACGAAATGAAATGACTTACTTCCATTTGAAAGTAATCCAAGTATTTTTTTTTCATGTAAATACAGCATACATTTTAGCTATACAATTTTTGAAGATAGTTAGTTGCTACAAATCTTCATTTATAAATTCTATTTCACCATCTTTATCATTATTTTCCCTTGTGTTAGCGTTAGCAGTATCATTGAGAGATTATTCATAAAAATAAAAACATTCGTGCAATTCCCAAAGCGTTAAGCAATTTAAAAGCATCTGTTTTTCTTTGCTTGTTTCATATTGTTTTTTGTTTTTTTTTTCATAAGGGGCGCACGGGAAACTTTTTGTCCCTCGTTTCAGGATGTTTTGGCGGCAAAACGAACCACAGTACGTTGTCTTGATTCCCACATCTCGCTTCTTAATTTCCAGTACTTTTGCCTCTGAAATCAAGAAACCTTGTTTGCTTTTCAGACAACTATGTGCAAAATTTTTCTAGTCTAAAATATTCCAGTGCTTCTTATACTCGAAAAGATTTCCAACCTTAGAGAAATGTTCAAAATATTTATTAGAAAGTAACATTGTATCCACTTTCTTTAAACTAGTCTCCACTCGTCCGAATCTTCTATCTGCTGGTAAGTAAGAGTGACCACGCACTGGTAAATAGTATGTGAAGGTGAGGTCCTTTTGAGCAGCCACTGCTAAAACATACCTAACATGGTATAATTTTTATTTGTGTGGTAATTCCTGATTTTGCATCAGGTCAAAACATATTGTAATTTCATCTTCTCCTATAAGCTTTTTCCCTAAAAGTGAATAAAATTTTTTGCTCCAATGCTTATGAATCAAAAGTTCGGTTAACAGGGTCTTTTCCTTTTTCTGTACATTTTTCTGGATTCATTTGTTTTTTTCCTAATACAGAAGGAACAGATGTCTTTTTTTCGGGATTCCAAAACCAAGATTAAAATATTTACAAACACATTATAATAAAGATTATAAATGCATTCATCTTTATATTTTTCTACTGGGAAAAAAAAAAAAAAAAAAACTTTCTCGATGTGACAATCTACAACAACATTTTTTTCCTTACTTTTGACTTTTCGCCCAAATCCAGACAAACCACGTGATCTCAAGGCACGCTACAATTGGTTAAACTTGACTTATTCCTTTTTGGCACAAAACTTACTTGTGACTTAATTCTTTTTGGAAAAAAACACGGATTTCACTACCTGTTTTTATTATGACTAAACTTCGTTCGGAACTTCTACTTATGGAAAATATATTCTTAGACGTGTGCTGCGACCTTTTTCGTCGAAAAGTCAATTTTTGAAATTTTTGACTTAACGCCTTTTGGAAACAAGCTCTTCAATTAGTACAGTCAACAGGGTAATTAGGACTGCAACTGCTGAAGGCGACGGCCGTCATTTATTAGAATGGGCATCAGCCTTTGCACATTTCAAATTTTTCTACTAAAAGCTTCGGTATTTGCAATTTGCCGTTATTCGATCGGGCGGATCTGTTTAAAATGTGAAAGGATACTGCAAAAAAAGCACAATATGTTGGTGAAAAATGTAATATTTTTTTCTTATTAAAAAAAAAAAAAAAACTGTACATTTCACAGGAAAACGTATACAGCTAAAGTCAGTATTTTTTACACAATGCATTTTTTGGATCACGCGGTATATATATATGTTTATGACCTGTACAAAACTCGCATATAAAAGAAATTACCATATCATTATGACTTATTATATGTAGTGCGTGTATTGATAACTTTTAATAACAGGCTTGAAATGCATAATTAATTTTTGTAACAATTTGATTTTAATGGATACAGATGCGTAGGGAGTGAACTTCATACATCAATTGTAAATAGTTTATTTTTCATATATATATATATATATATATATATATATATAACATTGACAATATACTTACTTACATTCTCCTCCTTTCTCATGCATTCACGCTATTGAATATTTTCACATTAGAAATATAAAAACAGATATACTTACTTCCATTCTAGTTGCGCTGTTCATGCATGATTGACAGAATTTTAAAAATACGCTCCAAAAACAAACATACACCCCCTTCTAAAATACATCTATTATATTCTGTCCCAAAAACGTATTAAACATATAAATTTCACACTTTTGTGATTTTCCCTCCCCCTTGTTTATGTGTTTGTAAATATTGTTATTGATTTCCTGAAATTTCAGATATATTGTTACAATTCATTTTATTACACAAAACACACACACACATGTATATGTGTAAAACCTTAGACATAAAATTTTCACATTTGTTATAAGCATTTATTTAAGGTAACTGCGCTAAAAGCAGACATTTAAGGATATTTTCCAGCTTTTTCTTCTGTAATTTTCTTAATTTTGGAGACTCCAATAATAATTAACGTTTCGCACCATAATTAACTTTTTTTTTACATGATTGTACTATGAAAATCGCATATTTACATTTTTTTCAAAAATTTCGGAAAAAATTCATTTTTCATAAACTTTATAAAATGAATCAGTAGCAGAAACCTTTTTGTTCCTATAATGGACATCTTTGACATTTTGTTTTAATTAAATGTGACTAAAAATCTCCATTTCTTGCGAACAATCCCCTTTTTTATTATTTTCTTCCAGAATACAACATAAATTGGAGCACCTTTATGATTGAGGCTACAGTAGGTTTTATGTCGCAATAATACAATGCTCTGAGTAATTGGCGATGATCTGGGATCACACCCAAATGTGGTCTAAATACATGTCATCAAATTTTTTACCCTCGACGTAGGTGATGGCTCCCCACTTTGGTGACCCTCAAAGGTATTATTTTGGATGATACACATTAAAGGGCTTATTAAGGTGTTCGGTTAATTCATTTCCTCCAATTTTTAACACGCTTTTATTAGCGTCACCTGTATGTATGTATGTTTGTAACTGCTCTGGGAGCAAACAAAAACTTTATATTGTAAAAAAATACTTCCCTACGTGAACGATGTGGCGTTGAGGTAAGGCTCCGCGCTACGAACCTAAAGATCCAGCGTTCGATCCCAGTCAGGGGAGATTTTTTAAAAATGGTTTTTGTTTAATTCTAAGTTATTTTAATTAAAGATTTAAATGTATGTAAATATTATGGTGTGTCACTCACACGAATTTCTCTTACCCTGCATTTTAATACCAAGATAGATATTTTGTGCTTTTTTGTTCACATTTCTATAAAAGCGTGTTCTTTAATTTTTTAAAACTATAATATTAACAACATTGTCACTTACTTTCATTGTCAGGTAGCATTTCCATTATTATTTTACATTACTTACATTACATAAATCTATTAGATTTTTACGCAAAGCAAACGTAATTCTGATTACAAAAATATATAAATAAACAATCTTAATATAAATAAGTTAATTTATATCTTAGATCTCCTCAAAAAGCACCTGGACTGATTTGAACGATACATAGCACAGTTACCGCGTATGGCCATATTTGAAGTACTGTAGATATTTCAAATTTTTAACGCATACGCAGTGGGGAGAGGGTGGGAAAAACCCTCTTGAAAATTATATTTTTGTATGATTTCTTCAATAATAATGTACAGCCGGTAACAAAAGTTTCCGAACACTAGAAAAAATTCCTATATACAAAAAAGTAGAGTTAATACAGTTTTCTTAAATAAATCGTTGTCGAATCATGTTTTTAGACTGAATAAGAACATGATTTGACAAGGATTTATTTAACAAAACAGTATTAACGCTACATTTTTTTATATATGGGAATTTTTCTAATGTTCGGACATTTTTGTTACCGACTGCAGCTAGTAACTTCAGACTTGATATCTAGGCTACTTCTAATTTACATATTCTACCTAAGAAGACATAAGTCATCATTATAAGTCACTCGATAGAAAAGTTCATTTTAATGCATAAAACAGCTAAGCTTTACTATGATAGTGTGGAGCTTTTATTTACTAGCGATAGAATTAATTGTCAGAAATTGTAATCTTAATTCCAAATTGTAATACAACTATCAATTCCATCCGTTTTTCCCACGGGGAAAAAAAAAAAAATTGAAAGCAAAGTTAATTGATTTTACCTGTTCATTAGAGATTGTTTTTCAGATTTCCGAAGAATATTTAACTTACTTGTTGAAACTGTTAGATGCTCCCTCCCCACCTTAGGAACTAAATTTCAGAAAATTGTTAATTTAATTAGACCCTAAGAAGAGACAAAAAGCTTCTATTGGATACAGCAGTGCAGTAATACATTAAAAAGGTTAATAAGATTTCCCATTCCAGCCACTTAATAATTAAATTTCGTTAAATCCGTTCATAGTGAATTCCCACGTCATCCAAAGATCTAATTGTCCAAACGGCACTTTATAGTCTTTGGCGGTCTGGACAATGATATTTTGCCGTTGTATATAAAGATTAGAGAAGATTTTTCCACGTTACAGAGAATATTTTTTTTCGTCTGAATAACAAATAAAAGTTCTTTTCTTAGCGCAAAACTTTTTCTTTATTTAAGAGTGTTCCATAATAAAATTATGTTTTACAAATTAATTATTATTTCCATTACCCAATTACCGTAGATAATAGGAGTACTGCATTTTGTTTAAAATCTCGATATAGAGATTTTACATGAATTACATGTTTAATGTCTCTATAGTCCAAAAAAAGGGATTTTCAGCAACTGGTCAATATATATGCGTGTTTAGAATCTCCTGATTATCATATCTTCGATCTAATAAAGATAGGAGATCAAGCTAATAAAACTAACTAAGCTGAAACTCAACAGATCTAACTACTTTTTTTAAACTTGCTATATAAACATCCTATTTAGACGTCTCTTCGTATGAATGATTTTTTTTCCAGAAAAACTGATTGGTATTTTATATAAAAACAATAGTGAAAACAAGGGAAGTCTGAAGTCTCGCAAGTGAGTTTATTTAAAAACAGATGAACGGATTTTTTAAACTTTCCATATTAACTCACTTTTAGGCATTCTTTCTGATGAACAACTGATATTGCGAACATTTGTTGAAAGTCGGTATCTCGAAATCAGCTCTAATGATTTTCCTGAAAATTGCTATTTCATATTCTTTTGCATGTATTAGATATTTTTTACAGGGAAATGGACAGTCAAAATGTATTAGTGTCAGCTGCTAGTACAGGATAGAATACTGGTGCTATTATGTTATTAAATATGTCATTATCTGTATTAATTTAGTTTTTCATATATATATATATTACATAATATATACACTGCTCGACATTGAACATGCAACACCAAGAAGGAATGATAATAACGGAACGAAATTTGTTGGACACATACATTATAGTAGGAAGAACAATTGATTAAAATTTCAGGAAATTTGGATTAATATGTACTGAGAAAACAGTACATAAAGCAGCGACCTCTGTGAGCAATAACAGCACATATCTGCCTAGGCATTGAATCGAACAGCGATTGGATGACATGTACGGGTAGAGAACTTCATGAAGCTTCAACACGATGCCACAATACATCGATCGAAGTTACTGGTGAGTGGCGGGGGGCCAGTCGCTTTTAAATGATTAAACAGTCATTTTCATTGGTGCGAATTCAGGAGAACGCGCTGGCCAGAGCAACAGTCGAACACATTCTGTATCAAAGAAGTTCCGGACAATGCAAAAAATTTGCGATCGTGTATTATCTTGCTTAAATTTTGCGCTACGGAGGCCTCGAATACAGGACAGAGGGCGGGCCTTTACTCATGAGAAATTTAATGGCCGCTGGTCAGAGTGCCAGGAATGCGAACATGAAGTAATCGAGACGTGTATCCAATGGGACCCCATAACATCATTGCAAATGATGGACAGTATGATGATGTCGAATCCCAGCTGGCAATGTACATTATTCATAATGCCGTTAAATACGGATAAGGCAATCTTGATGCTGCAAACAGGATTGAGATTTGTCTGAAAAGTGACTTCAAGCCATTTCTGCGTCCCGGTTCAACGTTGATCACACATTAATGGTGCTCATATCAGTGATGCAGTTTAATCAGAATTTTGGTAGCCGCATACTGAGTCACCACCTGGATTGATGGTATGTTGTACCATTGGATACACATCCAGATCACCTCTTGTTTTCATTCTCGCCACTCTGAATACCAGCCATTACATTTCTGGCGAGTTAAGGCCCATAGCGCTGTCCTATGTTCAAGGCCTCCGAAGCGCTACATTTAAGCAGGACAATGCACTACCGCAAGTTATCCATATTGTCTGGACCTTCATTGATGCCGAATGTGTTCGACTGTTGCTCTGGCCAGCGCGTTCTCCTGATCTCGCGCTAATGAAAATGACTGTTTATTCGTTGAAAAGTGACTGGCCCCCCACCACTCACCAGTAACTTCGATCGATGAATTGTGGAATCGTGTTAAAACTTCATGAAGTGCTCTACCCGTACATGTCATCCAATCGCTGTTCGATTCAATGCTTAGGCAGGTATGTGCTGTTATTGCTCACAGAGTTCACTGCTTTATGTACTGTTTTCTCAGTACATATTACTCCAAATTTCCTGAAATTTTAATCAATTGTTCTTCCTACTATAATGTATGTGTCCAACAAATTTCATTACGTTATTATCATTCTTTCTTGGTGTGGCATTTTCAATGTCGAGCAGTATATATATATATATATATATATATATATATATATACAGAAGGTCGTTCACACATTATAAGGAAACAATTTTTGTAGTTGAGTATCGCGTTTGAATGACGTATTTTTTGTATCGAATTGCTTCTGACAGCCATGTTTCTTAACAATAGTTCTAGCTCCAATTTCCTATGAAAGTAAACTTTTCTTTAGTATTGCTGTGTCAATTGTTTTCCATTTCTCTTGTTCCGTTTTCCAAAGTCCATTCGATGTTCTTGGATGCTGCATTCCTAAGGCTCTTATTAATAAATGAAAAGCACAAAAGTTCATTGGATAAGCTTTAGTTAATTTTACTGGTATTTAATTAAATCGAATACATTTTATTCCTGTTCCTGATTCTTTCTTTTCTAAACAAACAAAAGTTTGTTTAGACGTGTGACTAGAGGCTATTTCCGTAAGAAGCCTAAAATTATCAATGTCCTTTCCATATAAGGCAGGACATTCTTCTTGAAGAACGTGTTCTAAAATATTCTGCTGGCAGTGGAGTAAATTCATTTTGCCTTTAATTGAAACTTTTTTTTTTCAATTTTCCATCGTAACAAAATCCTGCAGCTCTCATGAATTCTTTTTGGAACTATCAAGTACACTGAAGAATCTAATTCGTACGCTCATTCCTCTCAGCTGAGCAACAGAAAATTTATCTTCCTTTTGTTACACTATTTTAAATATACCCATGCCTAATAAAGTTTTAATACAAATTCCTCTTTTGCAGTAGCTATGAATTTTTTTTTATATTTATCTGTAGTTTCTCTTTCAGCAATATGCCTTGGGAAAAACAGATTCACTTTAAGTTTTAAACACCTTCTTTAACTTCCGCGATGTCTATGAATAACTATATTTACAGTGCCAGAAGACAATTTTACTGTCTATAAATTAAATTTTTGACACAGCGTGCCTTTTTTTTTTTTTTTTTTTTTTTTTTAAAGATTAGAGAATGAATTCTCCTTCTTGATATTTACTTACGTTGAAATTGTCTTAGGATGAAATTTCGGGGTCTTGTTCCCATCTTTACATTCACTTAGATGCTTTTCCCTTTCAGATTTCCTACATTATAAATACTTTTTTTTTAGAAATGCAGCAAATACGATTCCTACACCGCTTTATAATTTGGTGATACGATATTTTTCTTTTTTTTTTTTCTTTTTTTTTTTTTTTAAGAGCATTTGAAATACCTTCGAGTCATCTAACAATTTCGGGAGTAAATTTCAAAATAAATTTTGTATTTTTACATTATAGTCAAAAAATAAAAGTTGCAGATGATTATTCTAAAGTTGCTAAAATTTTATCTGAAGCTGCGAAAGAGGAAAATAAATTCTAAAATCGTTTTATTATAGTGTGAATGACCTTCTGTACTTATTTCTTATTCATATGTTTATCTGTGTATTTTACTATCAAATATCTTTTTAACATAAATATAATATTATATATATATATAATCCATTTTTTATATTAAAAAATAAATAAGAGAAATATGTTAATTCTATATCAAGATTTAAAGATCCTTTATAAAAGTAAATTGTAATGGAAAAGAATAATTTAAACTATTTTGCCATTTCTTCTGACTTTACAATATTTTTCTTCTTGCACATATATATATTATTATAATAATTAATAAATTTCTTATTATTTAATCTTGTAATATTTATTAAGGGAATCTAATTTTACAACATCCAACGTACACCTGTCAATCAATTTTAAAGCATGCCTTTTCGAATTATTTTCTGATTTCTTATTTTTCAATGTAAATTTTGGGCTTGTGTTTTAAATTCCAGAGTCAGTAATTTAAAATGTGTAGTTTTTTCTTTCATTTCTTCATTGGGGAAAAATACTATTTAAATTCCAATATCCTCTATTTAATAATTTCTTTTGCTTTTTAAATTCCATTTTCATTAAGTTTAGTACGTCAGCACGCATACTTTTCATACGGCAATGCTTGGCTTCCGAAGTTATTGACACAGCGAAATTTAAAATGGGATAAACCTATCCCCCTTATAAACCGTCGTTTTCCTCTCGAGCTCATTTTTCCGCTGATTTTCAACAATCAATACAATTCGCTTGATATTTTACATTCATAATGTAATCCAATAGTAATGACGAGGGCGATATTATTAAAGCGGATAATATTCACTATTTGTCTTCCTTATTATAATGGCATAGACCTTATATTTGTTAGATGCTAAATAAATGATTCGTCAGTATAAAAATTGAGTTTTTATTTTCCCTTATCCTCTCACCTTGATTTATATTTTTTATCAATTAGTATAGTGGGAATAAAGTTCCTTTAACAACACTTGAAATTATCTGAAGATTTTTTTTAATTTAACATTATTTTTTATCTGCTCAGTACTGATGTGGTGAATTAATTTCTATTCAGAGATTTTCAATTCATCATTTCAACATTTATAAAAAAAAAAAAAAAATAGATGCGACGGCGCAAACTTAAAATTCACACTTTAGCACTAATAAACGATATAGTGTATATATAATATATTTTTTTTTTTCCACGGAAACCTTTTATGACTTCAGAAATTATCTTTCATTGGATTATATGACTAATAGCATGTTTTTTCTGTTCTTGCATTTCCAATCTATGTATATAAAATCGTTCTTCCTGAGTGGGTGAGGGGGTGATTCATCATTTCCCAGACCAAACCCCTGGACCTAGAAGCATGAAATTTTGTGACTGTTCTATGACGTAGGCATCCACTAAGAAGCGATTTTACAAAATTCGCCTCCCAAGGGGGGGGAGGGGGGCAAAACGTGATTTCATAAAAGCCTTCATATCTCAAACAAAAAACAGATATACGTAAAATTTTTGCTTTAAAATATAACTAATACAAATGTCTAAAAACCAATTTCTGGAATTTTCAAAATTCAGTCCCCAAAAGAGGCGGGGGGGGGGGGGGTGCAAAACGTGATTTCATATGCGGAAAACGTGATTTCACATAATCCTATATATCTCAAACAAAAAAATAGATATACGTGAAATTTTTGCTCTAAAATATAGCTAATACAAATATCTAAAAACCGATTTCTGGAATTTTAGAAATTCAGCACCCAGGTGGGGTAGCAAAGGGGGGGGGTATGGGGCAAAAACAAATAGAAATACTGTTAGGCCGTTCAAAATTGGTACATATAGATTTTAAATGCCTGCAAGTCGCATGGGGATATTTTCGAAAGTGTAAAGTTATTAGGAGTAGCTAGAAGGGGGAGGGGAGAGGGGGGCAAAAAATAAAAATAGAGTTAGATCGTTCAAGATTGGTATATAGAGGTTTTCGATACTTACAAATCGATTGCGGATATTTTCGAATTTATAAAATTATTAGGAGGGGTAGGAAGTAGGGGTGGGGAGCTATGGGCAAAAACAAATAGAAATGCAGTTAGGCTGTTCAAAATTGGTACAGATAGGTTTTAGAGGCCTGCAAGTCGAATGGGGATATTTTCGAAAGTGTAAAGTTATTAGGAGGGCCGGGAAGGTGTGGGGGGTGGAGGGGCAAAAAAAAATAAAATAGGAGTTAGATCATTCAAAATTAATACATAGAGGTTTTCGATACCTACAAATAGATTGCGGATATTTTCGAATTTTTAAAATTATTCGGAGGGGCGGTAAGGGGGGGAACGGAGGGGCAAAAAAAAATAGAGATAGATAATTCAAAACTGGTGCATAGAGGTTTTTGATACTTACAAATCGATTGCGGATATTTTCGAATTTGTAAAATTATTAGGATAGACGGGAGGGGGAGGGCGAAAGGGGAAAATAATAGAAATAAGTGTTAGAGCATTTTGAGAATTTTTTCCGAATGCAGTGAGAACCCAAGTGCGACATTTTTCCTAATCAGATTTTGTTTCTCTTTTTTTTTTCACGTGTTAAAACTGAATGCAATTTTGAGAATTCAGTAATTAGAGTGATTCATTTAAAAATAGGGACCAGCGAAGCGGGCGTTGCCTGCTAGTAACATATATAATGGAATCCTGATATTTACCGAAAAATTTATAAATTTCAAACTGTGACTTTAGATCTGTGCATGTGCATGAATGTATATTAAGTATCTCTATAAAATTTAAATAACATGAATTACGTTTATATTAATTTATATTTTAATAAAAATTTATATCAATTCTCTGCCTAATTGGCATATTATAAATTTCTTAATGATTTTACTTTTCCTACAGTTTTTACACTATATCTTTTGTCAAACGAAAATATGCTAGTCGGCATATTTGAGTGCTTAAGAAATTTTATTAAATACATATCACCTGAATAAATTTGAAATGGGACTGAAATTTTAATTAAATTTTTCAAATTTACTTAACACTATCGATTTATATTAAAACATTTAATTATAATATTAAATGTCAATTCACTAAATTCTTTATGTAAAAATGATAAATATTGGTTTTCTATATTTATGCGAAGAAAATTGTAAATACATGATATATAAGTATATTATATAGTAAATAATATATTCCTTTAAATAATTATTTTTATTCATTATTTATTATATTTTATAGGTGTTCAACGCCATTTTTACGCCAACATCTGTAACCCTGCACATTATGGGCAGGTGTCTTTTCAAATTGAAAGCTTGCAGACTGGTCGGAGGTGCGATCTAGTGCACGAGGTCACCAATGGTGCGTATAAAGTGTTACACTTTACCAGCCATTGGGATATACCACGTTCATTTTAGATCGTACAGTCGATCAGTTCATTCCATTGTTATAATTGGACATGGTGAGCGATAGATATTTATTCAATCTTAAAAAATACTGAAAGCAGTATTTATGATATTTTATGTATATTTACGATTTACACAAGTTTTAAATAAATATTTAACTTTCAAATGGAATACGTACGCGCACGCACACACACACACACACATACATATATATATATACATATATCATAAATTAAAACTCTTAAATGACTGTTTATTTTTAAATCAATTTAAAAATATTTTATTCTTACCTCTATTAAATAAATCGCCGGAAAATAATTTTAAAAAACCATATTTTATTTTAACTATGGTTTACGGTTAAAAAGCAATTTTTTATCAATAGGCAAACATGAGACCTACCTAATCAGTTACCTTTTTGAATTATCATGTTTGTAATATTGATTTGGATTGTTAATGATAGTTTTGAAAAGGTAAAATTAATTTCAGGCTAAATGTAGAGTTCGCAAACAGTAACATAACTGTATTGAAAATACTGATATTTTTAAACATTTTAAAAAATACTTGTTTCTTGGGGAAAACATTGGAGAAAAACTGAACCAAAGAAAGAATTTCTAACAGATTTTTGCAGACATGGACGAAAATCTCTGTCGAACTCAGTAGAATGAAATTAACAAACTGTTGTTAAATGAGCAGGTTTGAAAAGATGTCGTTTAAGAATTTTTCTGCTGCAATGCTACTTTTATATTACAAGAAATAAGGTAGAAATATATTGCGATAACTTGACTGCGTTGCCACTTTAACTGCAACACTCGTGCCTACTTTCTTCACCAGACGAAGGGTCGTGTACTTTTTCGACCCGAAAAAATTGTTGCGAATCCATTGCATTTTATGTGTGTTTGTACAAAGTTTTGTACGTAATACTTTAAAACGCCAGTTCTATGGTGCTTTTTTATTAATAATCACATAGCTCATTGTTTCTAGTGACTGTTGTTGTCGTTCCAAATTTAAATTTAAACAAAATAGTTCATGCTCATATTTGAAGAAGATGCAAACTGTAGATGGACTGGTATATGAATGGCATATATCACGGTTAAGATTTATAATTGATGGTGTAAATTTTAAATGTTTATCTGAAAATGTCCATTGCGATACTTAGTGTTGAATACAGATCTATAATACAGCTTTTTGTTTGATGATGCTAAATTAGTGACTGATATTAGGTTTGTTAAACATTTGGGATTTTTAGGCTATTTAGATTTGTCAGCACCTCACATCGTACAGAAATTTATTTTTAATGTTTTCAAATCGCACACTAAAGCGTTTCGACAATTTATGACACTTTAACTTATAATCGCCATTACTCCGCACCAGAGTAATATAACATTTCGTTAAGATGCCAGTCGGTGTCATGTATCAGTATTTCTGTTGTACGTGTAACTGCATTATTGTACATATTAAGCATTCTCCCATTCGCTTTTTTCTGCGTGAATGTATTTCTAGATATTTCGATTAACACAATTTTTGAAACATAATTAGAGCATCAGAAAAGTCTCGTTTAAAGGAAATAGTTCATCTTTAATAAATTATTTCAGTTTTTTTGTTTTAATTATATTTTTTGAAATTTTACTCACAGTTTTCACATTTTATAAAATATGCTTAACGTTACAATCTGGTACTTAAAAATTTTATTATTAATAGCTTTAATATAGATAATATTTTATTGCATATTTGGAAAATTAATGTAGATTTTCTTTCTGGTCCAATTAGATACCACACCATCAGTAGCCAGTGTAACTGTCAGTAGTGGAACAGGCGGGGATTCTAGCAAATAAACCCCTGGCGAGTTCACGTTCGCGACACCTGGCACTTCAAATTAGCCAACTGAAGATGAGTTGGAAATGTCTCGGGCCCAGTACAGACCCAAATATGAAAAGAAAGCGTCCTGGCCAGGAGTCGCATGAATATGAAACAAAAGTTTCAATGAGCTCTACTCCCAGACTGGATCAAGTATGTATCTAGAATTACCTTTATTTTTAATATTGGAGTTATAACTTGTTTAACATTTGTTATGTAAATAACTCAAGTATGTTTTTTGTAAATGAAAAGTAGAATTTATCTGTGTGTTTTTTGTACTTTAAAGTTTACAAAATATGAAATATATGGAATATAATGCAGCGAATACTTCTAGAATATTATGAAAAAATAATCACGAATATTTTATTCAAATATATTATTTTGTATAGTATCACATGGATCTAAAATATTTTTAAAATTCCAAAATAAAATTAAATGGATTTATGTAATTACAGGTGATATAAGCAGATTTAGTTAAAAGCCTAACACAACATCCACACTTCATTTTAGTTGATATTTGGGAACTGTACTGCTCTAAATAAGATTTTAGAGCAGAAAATATAATGCATTATCTGTATCTTACCTTAGATCAAATAATGTATCAAAATTTACATATTGAGTATTTTTTATCAAAACTTCTACTTGCATATTACTGCAGCACCCTCTATTGACGAAACATTTAGCTAATATTATTACTAATAAAAATAATCTCAAAACGAGAATAACTTTTTTGCAATACGCATTCAGTTCTATTAATGTTTTCAATTTTTATGATTTTCTGAAATGTCTACAGACTTATGGGACACCTGGTACATTGAAACTTTCCGAATTGGAATTTCCGTTTGCCAATGTGACCCAGTTTTTTTTTTTTTTTTTTTTTTTTTTCTGAAGCCAAATATTTGTAATGGAAGTAGGTTTTGAGATTGCTCTGGACGAATGTAATTATGGTGAACTCTGGATACTTATTTACTGCCGCAGCTCAATGTGATATCTCAATTACTTTATGAAAAGTGATAAAACATGCGTGTGTGTATTTCCAAAACTGAAGTTCATTTTTTTTTAACATTATATGCATCTCTAAAACATCTTTCAGATTACAAATTCGTAGTCAGTCCTGCAAGGAAGGGCTGTAGTTATCCAATTTTTTTCTTCAGAACTTGCCTAGAACACTTCTTTCACAAAAAAAAAAAAAAAAAAAAAAAAAAAGATTGTATGGAGAACTCCCCCCCCCCCCTCCATTAATTCACCACTTATATAAAGGTAGCAAGCATGGTATATCTTTAACCCTTTCGCGTAGCAGAAAATACTGTACCGTCCTCTTGTGTTTTCGCTGCGACCATCTTCATTTTCTAATGGCCCAATATCTAATGCCACAAATATCAGGATTTAACTGCACATACATATATTGGACCAAATGCGTCATTTTTGGAAATATATTTATTCATCTCTTTTTCTCGTCGTCAATTTCGTGATTACCAACGGATTCTTAGATCTGATTTACCTCAGCTAGATTAGGTTGCAGATTAGAAACAACAACAAAATATACATCACACCGGGAGATCCGAAAGTCAATAAAAATATATAATATATTCGTAAAGTACTGACTTCAGCTCTATGCTGTTTTTACTGAACTGTACTGAAAAGCGAGGGATATATATTTTTTTATATATATTAGAAAATATTACATACATTTTTCACCAATATATCGCGCTGTAACCGAAATATCCTCCGTTATTTTAAACACATCTGCCTGATCAAATGACAAAATATTGCGAATACTGAAACTTTTAAAAGAAAATTTCCGATGATAAGCGTCTTACTGTTATTCTGATGAAGTATGCTGGACAAATGGATCATATATAGTCCGACTTAGGTTGTTGAATGCACTGCCCCACTGTGAAAAAAAATTTTTTCATTAAACCACCACCTTATGAAGAAAATTTAATGTATATTTTTTAATAAATACTTTGTTACGAAAAAAAAAAATCCCATTTCATTCCATGTATTTAACTAAAAATTGCACACGCACAATGCTATGTTCAATACTTCTGAATAATATATTTTTTATTTTTTTTCTTTGACTTTTGGATCACCTCGTACATACTTATGTACCGCATAGCAAATTCAAAATACGTAAATAAACTTTTAAAATCTTGAGAGTGATTTTCAATCTAGATTTTTTATAATTTAACGGAGAAAAATTTATTTTTGAGTGCCTTTTCCTATAAACGAATAAGAGAGAACTTCTATACAATATTCCGTATGAAACTTGTTCTACATATAATATTAACAATATTATTACTGTGGTAAGTGACAAATCTCCGCATTTAGGATACCAATAGATTTCTTTGAAATGTTCAAATTACTCCTTATCAAAAACTCTCTAAATAAATAAAAGAATGATTGCCCCCAAAAAAATCTGGAAGAATAATTTTTAAAATTATGCTATATATTTTCTGCATACCAAAGATAAAGATTCTGCTAAAATTTATTTTTTATTTAAACTAAATTTAGTGACATACACACATATACTTGTAGATCATTGATAAATAACATCAATGCTATGAAAAGTGACCATAAAATTTGGAATTTTATCAAAAATTTAGTTTCGGTAGTACAGCAATGAAAACCAGCACCTCCTCTACCCATATAAAAAACAAAGTTAAATATATATATATATATATATATATTGCAACCATTGCAATATATATATTGCAATGATTACAATTTTTGTTTCTATTCCATTAACTCCCCACTCTTACTTAATGTAATAAATTGCATTTCTCCTAACTCAGCCAGCAACAAACAATTTTTATTTATTACAAAGAATTTAAAATGATTATATATATATATATATATATATATATATATATATTAAAGCTTACTATAAATTCTCAGACAAAATAACATGTACATTTTGAAAGCGCTTATACTGACATGTGAAACTCAATGCTCAGCGAAACATAGATGTTATATACTATAAAATACATGCATTTATGCATTTGAATAATAAATACTATTTTCTTTGTAAATTCTGCTTTACGAAGTTACCCATATATATTTTTTAAAGCATATTGAAATTTGTTATCTTAAAAAAAAATCTAAGATTCACAACTTTTTAAAAATGTCTGGTTGATTTTTTTACAAAATTGAGGGCATACGTTTTGAATTAAAATTTTTATATTCCTCTTTTTTTCTGTTTCATTTGTGAAACGTTAAGAGTATTTAATGATATTGTAGTTGTTGTTTATACTATTTATTATTATTGTTATTATTAATGTAATAATATTTTCAGAACCTATATAAAACGCTTGTGATTAGTGTTTCTGAAAGATCTGCCTTGTTGCAAAAAAGTTTTAATTACACCTAAATGTGACTTCTTTTGTTAGGATTTGGAACATTTCTACGTTTCAGAAACTAATCTAAAAGCAACAAATTGAAACCTTTTGAGTGTTTTCTACAATAGTCCCAATATTTCAACTTTTACTAAGTATTACATTTCATATATACATATTTGTCATGGGGCTGTTTAATGTAATTCGGTGTGTAAATACATAAATAATACATAAAGAAATTCTTTTATGATATTTATATTAGATTAAATATGCAATAATTATCTGCGTATCAATATTACATGATTTTTTTTTTTTTTTTTCAAATTTAGACTGATGCGTGGGGCGATTCTGGATCATCACATGCAAGGGTTTCGGACTGGGTGTGTAGGAGGTACAGTCGGGGAAAAAAAACCGCAACACTCGCTGTAATTTCGTTATTAATTGACGCAGGAACATCTAATAGACATCATCCAACAGGAAATTAAAAGCACTTTCTGAATGTGTCGTCAAATTTTGAATTAGTGGTCATCTATATATTGAAATGAGCGTTAACTTTGGAACACCCAATTTTAACTTCATTTTCGAATTTCTGAGAGTCTGGCAGTGCGGAAAAGTATACTGTTTGTATACTTTATCTTTAGTATTTATAGAGTTAAAATCAAAAATGTGTTAGGGGGTTATCTGTAAATGTAAAAAAAATAAGATTAAGATCCTATAAGAAATAGACAAAATTTTAAAGTTTCACACCGGTAATCTTTCTGGAAAAAAATAATTATAAAAATTAATAAAACATTCCGTCTTTTCGAGTTCCTTAATTATCCAGAATTCAATTTTTTTGACTTGTATATACTTCAGTACTTTTTAAAGATAATTTTAGGTCTATTTAAATACATTATACTTACGATTAGTCCATACAGTACTCTTTGAAAAAAATGCAATATTTTTCAAGTAAAAGTGTCTGTTATAGCTGTACTGATCACCAATAAAGCTTAAATTTTCTTTCGTAGGTAACATAATAGACGAAATGAAATAATATATATACAACAACGCATAAACTAAACCTTTTCGGATAAATTATTGTAAGGTTCATGAAGTAAATATTAAACAATTTTAATCGCACTTACCAGCTTTTGGTCAGTTGAACTCTTTGGAACTGTACGATTCGTTTTATAATTTCTATGAAAATATATTTTCTTAATTAACCCTTTAGCGACTGCTGACGTAGGTTCACGCCATTTGAAAATCTGTAACTCTGTCAGTGGGCGTTTCTTTCTTAATTTGTGTGTTACATATTTCTTAAGTGTATACCCAGAGTTCATATTTTTGCAACAAAATATACTACGGATATAAATATTTTAATTAGAAAGAATATAATGTATATCCATTTGTAACATAATCGTGAATACAGGATTTTTTTTCTAAAATATTATATTTGAGAGTATAATGTCCGTAGGCGGGTCTTACTGTCAAAAAGACAAAATCCTGTGGTCGCAAAAAGTGTTAAAATATATTTATAAAAGTTAAAGTATGTTTTTAAAAATGTATAAAGTTAAAATATATTAAAAAAATTTTAAAGACTAAAGTGTCCTTAAAATAATATCCCTCCCCCCTATAAAATAAATAAATAAATAAGTAAATAAATAAAATAAAATAAAACAATATATGAAGCAAATGATTAAGCTTTTTTTTTTTTTTTTAACTGTGATGGTAGTTAAGAAACGAGTTTACAAGTCTGTCTTGAATTCCAATTCCATTCTTTATTTATATTTGACAATTTCACATTAAACCTATTTTTCTTTTTAAAACAGTAAACCCCGCCTATTTAGTTAATTTATTTTTCTTCTAGTGTTCGTTTAAAAGATTCAAAATTTATCACCAATTAATCGATGAAGTGAATATCACTTGTGCGTATTTTTGTCAACATAAAATAAGGTGTTTACAACGATTACTCAATGTCACATTTACTTTTTTTTTTTTTTTTTTTTTCTGTATTGTTTTGTTTTGAAGAACGATGAAGGCGGGGCTGGTCTTTTTTAGAAAACAGGAATTCTTGATGCTAACACTAATGTCTAAAAAATCATCATTTTTGTTTCATTTCTTTGCATTTGACGTTGTTACTATATAATTTGACCCGTAAATAAAAAATAAAAATATTTTGTTTAATTTTCTTTTTTATTTTTAAAGATTTGATTCGTTATCTCATGCAAAACTTTATAAGAGACGGCCCCCCTAAACCACTCCAAAAGAGATTTATTTATATCTCGAAAAATAATAACTGGAATGAGCTGCAAATTTGCACACCCATATTTTTCAGGATTAGGATTCATTTTATGTAAAAATTAATATAGGTCATAATTCATAATTTTTATGAATATGAATTTATTAATATTTTTCAGAATCAAAAGTAATGATGGATTACGTTTGGGTTTCTTCGCTGTATCTCGAAAAAAAAAAAAAAATTGATCAAGTTACTTTTTGTGAAGATATTAATAAAAGTTTGAAATATGAATTTAACATTAGCACCTTCAAACTTTGAACGCTTATAACTCTGTGAAAAAATAAGTAAAATATACAACCAATATACTTTTTCGCGTTGTCGCGATCCCAGGAATTCAAATATAAAATAAAAATGAGGCATTACCATTGAAAAAATCAAAGTTGGTGCGCGTTTTAATATGTAGACGACCCCTAATTCAAAATTTCTGAAAATTAATTTTCTGAAACTACTCACAATTCCCCGTCGAATGATACCTATTACATTTTTCTACATCGATTAGCAACGAAGATACGTTGAGTGTTGCGTTTTTTTTCCCCCACTGTACATAGGCATACTAGTCCAAGCGGCGGCTGCAAAAAATTGACTTGAGAAGGTACGAAGCTGATTTTTTCCCTATGGATAGAATTCATTGTTACAATGAAAATCTGATAGGGTTGCCTGGTCAAAGCCGTCAAGTTTAAGAGAAACAACCTCACTTCCGGTCACAATTTAAACGATTTTCGAACCCCAAAAGGTATGAAGATGGAATCGGTGCTAAAATGTAGAGATTAATATGCTCTTTAAAATGGCATAAGGTTGCCTGGTCAAAACCGTCAAGTTTCAGAGGTTGCCTCGATAATAGGGGTCAAATTTAAACGATTTTCGAACCCCAAAAGGTATGAAGATGAAACCGGTGCTAAAATGTACAGATTAATATGCTCTTTAAAATGGCATAGGGTTGCATGGTCAAAGCCGTCAAGAAACAGAGGTTGTCACGAAATTAGGGGACGTATTTTACGATTTATTTATCCAAGTAAAAAGTGATTTACCCAAGTGTAAAGATGAAACCGGTGCTAAAATGTAGAGATTAATATGCTCTTTAAAATGGCATAAGGTTGACTGGTCAAAACCGTCAAGACACGGAGGTTGCCTCGAAAATAGGGGTCAAAATTAAACGTTTTTCGAACCCCACAAGTGTAAAGAAGAAACCGGTGCTAAAATGTTGAGAATAATATACTTTTTTAAAATGGCATAGGGTTGCCTGGTCAAAGCCGTCAAGAAACAGCGGTTGCCACGAAAAAGGGGGGCGTATTTTACGATTTCTTTACCCAAGTAAAAAATGATTTACCCAAGTGTAAAGATGAAACCGGTGCTAAAATGTAGAGAATAATATGGTCTTTAAAATGGAATAGGTTTGCCTGGTCAAAACCGCCAAGAAAAGAGGTTGCCACGAAAAGTGTGTGCGTGTGTGTGGGGGGGAGGGGTTGATTTTTCGCGGTTTTCTTACCCTAACATATTTAAAAATGAAACCGTTTATAAAATATAGAGAATAATATTCTCTTTAGAGTATCATAGGGTTGGCAGGTGAAAATCTCGAAAAATAATGGTTGCCTCGAAAAAAAAAAAAAAAAAAAAAAAAAAGAAAAAAAAAGCTAATTTTGAAGGGTTTTTTATACAATGTGAAGAAAAAATATAAAAAGTATTTAAAAAAGAAACAATAAACTGTAATGAAACTGTTCTAAAATTTCCCATAAAAACAACGAATTAATAGTAAAAATTAAATATGCGGATAGAGATGAGAAAATACGACCACAAAAGTTAACAGAAATGAAGATAATAATGCCCAAGAAACTCATAATAAAAAATTCTGTTAGTATACAAAATAAATAATTAAATAAAATGAAAAAAAAAAAAAAAAAAAAAAAAAAAACCTCTTATTTCAGATTTGCAGGAAGATTTACAAATTTCAATTTCATAAATTAATTCATTGTTATTAAGAAACGCGAAAAATTTATCAATTTTTTAAAAATGGCTTTCGCCTTATTTGTACCGATAATTAATTTGCAGAAGGTATTATTGATTATTTTAATTAGATGTAAAAAAAAATTGAGAAAATTTTCTAAAATTGACAAATTTTTAATATAACAAAATCGGCACAACCCAATATTTTTGTATAAAATTCTACAAAGCAGCCGCATACATTTCTTCAGGGAATTATCTTCTCAATACTTTGACACAATTTGAATATTTTAAGTATTGAAAAATGGGGAAAAAACGAGCTCGTGAGCTGAAATTAGTTTTATACAGATTAGAAAAAAAAATGATCACATATAATAATTTAATTTTCTTTATGCTTTAAAATATAGTATATTATTAAACAAATAAAATAAACGAATATTGAAATTCGCTTCCTTTTCTAAGCTGACCGCTATACCTTGACAGGTTTGAAGCACAATCGTAAGCAAATTGAAAAGTGTTGTATGTTCTACATTTAGCTAGCAATTTTATCTTATAAATATTAATCATTTCGTGTTTAACCTTTTTAAAATAGTCTTCATGTGTGTTTCACTTTGTGTTAAACACCTTTAATATTTGTTATGTTTTTGGAGACTGACCGCTATTTCTTTACGAATTTTACCAGGCAAACATATGCCATTTTAAAATAACTCCTACGCTGTACATTCTGGAACCAGCCACACCTTTCAAATATTCATATAATTTCATCCTTATTCATTTTCTTTGTTAATGCTATTCGTATTTTTTTACACTTCGTTAAGAAATCTTCAAAACTCGCCTATTTTTTTGTGGTTGACTGCTTTACTTGACAGATTTGACCTATTTTCGAGGCAACCTCCGAGTCTTGACGGTTTTGACCAGGCAACCTTATGCCATTTTAAAGAGCATATTAATATCTGTATTTTAGCACCGGTTTCATCTTTACAGTTGGATAACTCACTTTTTACTTGGGTAAATAAATCGTAAAATACTTCCCCCTATTTACGTAGCAACCTCTGTTTCTTGACGGCTTTGACCATTCAACCCTGTGCCACTTTAAAGAGAATATTAATACCTACATTTTAGCACCGATTTCATTTTTACACTTGTGGGGTTCGAAAATTGTTTAAATTTGACCCCTATTATCTAGGCAACCTCTGAAACTTGATGGTTTTGACCAGGCAACCCTATGCCATTTTAAAGAGCATATTAATCTCTACATTTTAGCACCAGTTATATCTTTACACTTGTGAGGTTCGAAAAACATTTAAATTTGACCCCTATTTTCGAGGCAACCTCCGGGTCTTGACGGTTTTGACTAGGCAACCTTATGCCATTTTAAAGAGCGTATTAATCTCAACATTTTAGCACCGGTTTCATCTTTACACTTGGGTAAATCACTTTTTACTTGGGTAAATAAATCGCAAAATACGTCCCCTATTTTCATGGCAACCTCTGTTTCTTGACGGCTTTGACCAGGCAACCCTATGCCATTTTAAAGAGCATAATAATCTCTACATTTTAGCACCGGTTTAATTCTCATAATTTTTGGGGTTCGAAAATCGTTTAAATTTGACCCCTATTATCGAGGCAACCTCTGAAACTTGACGGTTTTGACCAGGCAACCTTATGCCATTTTAAAGAGCATATTAATCTCTACATTTTAGCACCGGTTCCATCTTCATACCTTTTGGGGTTCGAAAATCGTTTAAATTGTGACCGGAAGTGAGGTTGTTTCTCTTAAACTTGACGGCTTTGACCAGGCAACCCTATCAGATTTTCATTGTAACAATGAATTCTATCCACAGGGAAAAAATCAGCTTCGTACCTTCTCAAGTCAATTTTTTGCAGCCGCCGCTTGGACTATACGTGTTCCGCCCAGTCCGAGTGGTGGTTCAGGGTCGTCCAAATGGAGCCAGAATGCCACAATTGCTTCCGTTGACGTGCCTGCTCCTCTGACTCCTCCAAAAAGACGAAAGCAACCAGGCATTTTAATGGGAATTGACGTTAACAACATCTTGCGTAAGTAACTTATCAGTTATTTTTAATTCCTTCGTTGAAGACATTATTTATTTACTTTATTTTTTTTAGTATTTTCAGTAAGGTATGCAGCTCAAAATGTATCAAATGCGAATTAACCGTTACATTTCCAATTAAATAAATTTATATTTAAAAGCAGAATAATTGTTATCTGCATTAAAATATTCTGTCTTTAAAACATACAAAAATGCTTATTTTTTTTTTAGAAAATCTTATTATAGAAATTTTATTTTGTAAATTTAGCTGTCATTTCTTCAATTATTCAAAATAATTACATATGTTCGTATGTATGTACGTCCGTCCGTACATTTATTTAATTTATGGGGGGGGTCAAACCAGCATATTAAGATAAAGAATCTTCTGCGTTTGGGTCCAAATAAGAACTTTTTTCAGTTACTACCAATGTTTAAGAAACGTTAAGTTATGTAATTTGCATACTGAAACATATAGACTAAAATATAAACGATAATAGTATATTTAATTTTCGGATTTTTTTTTTTTTTTTTTTTTTTTTTTTTGTAACTTTTGCATATTTGTTGTTTATTCAGTTAAAAAACTGTAAACTTCTTTCCTCACAATTTTATATTTTTATTTTCCACTTAGGCAAGGACAATTTTGGAAAAATTAATATTGTAGGTGTGAGGGAAAAAGCGTCCCGCACAAAATTTCCCCAGGTGAAACGTCCCCTGGTATAAACATATTTAAAATGCAAAAGAGCAATTAGTTTTCTTTTTTCTTTTACCTTTCTGTTTTTAATTAAATTTTCAACAGAAACTGGCATAGTAAATAATTTGTTAGTTATTTTAAAATTTCCGTTATGTATTATTTACATGAAATGTTCGTTTGTGACATGATGCTACTCTATATTTGTGTAATTATCTTAAATTTTTGTTTTAGCACCTACTCAAAAGTTCCGTTCCAGGCGACCTATCAACTATCGCGTGTAAGTTTTATTTATTTATTTATTATTATTGTAATTTTTCGTTAAAACTGCCGCGTAAGGATATTACTCTAAATTCAGAAATCAAAATTCACAAATTAAAGTAATGACCTTTAAAATTACTAAGAAATAAATGTGAATGTAATTTCCTATTATTAAATAAACATTTGGATATCAGAGAATCAGTGGATATGGTGATGCATGACCTGGTATAGTTTTTACAATTTAATGGCTCATTTGGTTGTATATTCCATATATAACGAAATATACGTTTTAAAAAGAATTAAAAGGAACTTTTTTCTGTTGATATACACATATATACACCCACCTATATTAATGAAGTAGTAATCCATATGTTGAGATGGAAATTAAATTCTAATTATCTTGATATGTAATTTTTAATACAATTCCTGTATTAGTACTTACATTAAAAAAAAAAAAAAAAGTACCAGAGAGTAGGATTTTATTTAATGTAGTTTATATCGGGTTGATCATATACATGTGAATTATATGAAACGTATATTTATACATAATAAATATTAAATAATTTTATTTTTGGTTCTTAAAACATAAAAAATGCATTTTCATAATAATGTTGTTAAATGTGTTAAATTTGCATAACATTATAATTAGATTTTGATTATTTTTATCATCTCAAACTTGTAAATACTGTTCAATAATTACTAAAAAAAAATTAATTTGCTTTTGTATAATTCTTTTCATTAAGATGTTACCCCTTTCAAATATGTATATTTTTGATTATTTTATTCTTCCAAATAAAGGATTCAGAGTTTTTATACATAGTAAAAGCTATGAGAATTAAAAAAAAAAATGTTTAACTTTCTTTTCCATAGATTTGGAATATTTCGTTTCAAATAAAATGATAGTGCTTTTCAAAAATCCTGCATCCTAGTATCAAATTGCACTTTTTCCTTTACGAATTCTTGCAATTTTATGTCGTCAACATTAAAATGTATTATAAAAAGTTTGTGATTTCATATGTTAAAAATATCTTCTAAATATTTCTTATTAATTGATTACATCATTTTCTGATAAAATGTAATTTTCGTATAAGACTTTCAAGTTAAAAAAAAATTATACATATCAATATGAATCTATCATATATATATACACGTAAATAAAAGACAAACTATTGACTAAAAATTAATGAATAATTGTAAATAAATTATTAGATGTATTTTTGGACATGAAGATAATTGTGGAGATCAGTTCACGAAATAAAATGTATAAAAATATAAAGAAAAAGAAATGTAGTTTTTGCTTTTATTCAAAAAGTATTGAAAAGGATACAAAAATTTAAGTAAATGTTTATTTAAAATAAAGTAGTGTGATATAAATCCTTCCATGAATCTAAGGAAATTCTATAAAAAAAAATAATAATGAGGATCAATCGACAAAGAAATACTAGAAAACTTATGAAAAATAATTATTTATAGAAATTTTCATGAGATGCATTTTACCTAGAACTTTAAAGTTTTTATTTTCTTAAAGTCAATTAATAATCAAACTTTGCACTTATGTCTGAAATGAATGCAAGTTTTCTTAACCCTCTATCTACCACTTTACGAAACAGACAAAAACTGTATTTGAAACATACATTTTTAGTCACTTAGGAGTATTTATTTTTAAGATACATATAATATTTATGCATGTCACCTCATCATAGTTTTTCTTGAGGATTTTGAGATAGTACATTTGTGTAGAAGGTATACATCAGTACATAGGTCGAAAAAGTATTTCGTCCGAAAAAAAAAATGTAAAGAATTATTTATTTATTTATTTATATTTTTTTGTTGTTGTTGTTTGTTCGTTACATTTCTTTTATGACTAGTTAGATATTTTTGATTAATTAGGATTTTGCAATGAGATAAAAGTGAGATCATTTTCTTATAAATAACTTTGGCATTTCTTCCATAAATATATTTTCTTTCTTTTTTTAATTAATGGTACTTTAAAGTACCATCGGCAGATGAAGGGTTAAACGAATTGAATGGATTTTGTAAGTACGTAGCTAATTATTATTATTATTATTATTTTTTTATTTTGTTACCCGCATTTTCTTCTAAAAATTTAGATACTTTTTCTTAAAGTAAAATATGTTTACAATATTATCATGCCTCTTTCAAAAATAAAGTGTTTATGATCGAGTGTATAAATTTGGGTACATAAAGTTAGTATGTAAGGTTGTTAAACTTTTATTTAGTGACTTATTTCTTATTTTAGACGTTTTCTAAGTGGAATACAATCTATTTTTTTTTCTTGAAATAAGCTAGATAATTTTAAAATTACTTCCATGATCAGTAAACAACATGGTTTGTTCACTTTTTTAAACGAGCATAAGAATTCATGAATTAATACTTATAAAGTAATTATATTTAATGATGCTAGAACACGTATTTTTATAAGAAGATAGAGTAATGCCTACATAAAAAAAAAATATATATATATATATATATATATATATATGGTCTCGAAACTATGAAATATTAACAAGCCTAGAAATCTTCAAGTTCATTCGAGCATCCAAGAAAGATATAAAAATTCCTTTTCATTTATGTCAAAATACTAATGTAGCGACAAGAGCTCTAGTTAGTTATTTTTGATTGAAAATACTATAGTAGGGCAGTTTCGTATAGGTAAAAGCTGTCCCATATTTTAATACTACATTTTTTGTTTTTATTTTTATTTTTTACTTTAAAGTTTTCATATTACTTGATCAGGGAAAAGCGCTGCAAAAGATTATGGAAGTTTAATGCTAAAAAAAGATGCGTTCAAATAAAGAATGGGCAAATTTCCTGAAATAGCTAGCTTTGATAAAAATAAAAATTTATTTAGATTATTTTTATTATTTAGTTTTATCTCAACTTATAAAAGTAAAGAAATAACGAGTCATTTTAAAGTGCAAAATTATTTCATTTGCAAAAAAAAAAAAAAAAAAAAAAAAAAAAAGGAAAAAAAACGATACTATAATTCAAATGAGAAATTGATTAGAATGATGATATTGAATAAAAATTCTACTATCATGCTAAGCAAAGAAATTAAACTAATGCTTAATCTACATATTACCGGAGATAAAAGTTAACTCGATTAAAAAAAAAAAAGAAGAAAAATCTTATAAACAGTGAATATAAATACTTAAGCATTCAAATAAATATGTAATTTCGGCTTAGAATGTAGAATTAGAATGCACTTTAGAATGTAGAAAAAAAAAAATGGGGGGGAAACTAAAAACCCATAGAAATAGCATGGGGAAAAAAAAAAAAAAAAAAAAAAAAAAAAAAAAACTTGTGAAACTTGTTCTATATATAATATTAACAATGTTATTACTGTGGTAAGTGACAAATCTCCGCATGTAGGATACCATTTGATTTCTTTGAAATGTTCAAATTACTTTTTATCAAAAACTCTCTAAATAAATAAAAGAATGATTGCCCTAAAAAAATCTGGAAGAATAATTTTCAAAATTATGCTATATATTTACCAAAGATAAAGATTCTGCTAAAATTTATTTTTTAATTAAACTAAATTTAGTCACATACACACATATACTTGTAGATCATTGATAAATAACATCAATGCTATGCAAAGTGACCATAAAATTTGGAATTTTATCAAAAATTTAGTTTTGGTAGTACAGAACTGAAAACCAACACCTCCTCTAGCCATATAAAAAACATAAAGTTAAAAATATAACATATATATATATGTATGTATGTATGTATATGTATATTGCAACCATTGCAATATATATATATTGCAATGATTACAATTTTTGTTTCTATTCCATTAACTCCCCACTCTTACTTAATGTAATAAATTGCATTTCTCCTAACTAAACCAGCAACAAACAATTTTTATTTATTACAAAGAATTTAAAATGATTATATATATATATATATATATATATATATATATATATATATATATATATATATATATATATATATATATATTAAAGCTTACTATAAATTCTTAAACAAAATAGCATGTACATTTTGAAAACGCTTATACTGTCATGTGAAACTCAATGCTCAACAAAACATAGATGTTATATACTATAAAATACATGCATTTGAATAATAAATACTATTTTCTTTGTAAATTATGCTTTACGAAGTTACCCATATATATTTTTTAAAGAATATTGAAATTCGTTATCTTAAAAAAAAATCTAAGTTTCACAACTTTTTACCAATATCTGGTTAATTTTTTTACAAAATTGAGGGCATACGTTTTGAATTAAAATTTTTATATTCCTCTTTTTTTCTGTTTCATTTCTGAAACGTTAAGAGTATTTAATGATATTGTAGTTGTTGTTTATACTATTTATTATTATTATTATTAATGTAATAATATTTTCAGAACCTATATAAAACGCTTGTGATTAGTGTTTCTGAAAGATCTGCCTTGTTGCAAAAAAGTTTTAATTACACCTAAATGTGACTTCTTTTGTTAGGATTTGGAACATTTCTACGTTTCAGAAACTAATCTAAAAGCAACAAATTGAAACCTTTTGAGTGTTTTCTACAATAGTCCCAATATTTCAACTTTTACTAAGTATTACATTTCCTATATATATATGTCATGGGGCTGTTTAATGTATTTTTGTGTGTAAATACATAAATAATACATAAAGAAATTTTTTTATGATATTTATATTAGATTAAATATGCAATAATTATCTGCGTATCAATATTACATGTTTTTTTTTTTTTTTTTTCTAATTTAGACTGATGGTTGGGGCGATTCTGGATCATCACATGCAAGGGTTTCGGACTGGGTGTGTAGGAGGTACATAGGCATACATGTTCCGCCCAGTCCGAGTGGTGGTTCAGGGTCGTCCAAATGGAGCCAAAATGCCACAATTGATTCCGTTGACGTGCCTGCTCCTCCGCCTCCTCCAAAAAGACGCAAGCAACCAGGCATTTTAATGGGAATTGACGTTAACAACATCTTGCGTAAGTAACTAATCAGTTATTTTTAATTCCTTCGTTGAAGACATTATTTATTTATTTTATTTTATTTTTTTTATTTTTTTCAGTAATGTATGCAGCTCAAAATGTATCAAATGCGAATTAACCGTTACATTTTCAATTAAATAAATTTATATTTAAAAGCAGAATAATTGTTATCTGCATTAAAATATTCTGTCTTTAAAACATACAAAAATGGTTTTTTTTTTTTTTTTTTTTTTTTTTTTTTAGAAAATCTTATTATAGAAATTTTATTTTGTAAATTTAGCTGTCATTTCTTAAATTATTCAAAATAATTACATATGTTCGTATGTATGTACGTCCGTCCGTACATTTATTTAATTTATGTGGAGGACAAACCAGTATATTGAAAGATAAAGAATCTTCTGAGTTTGGGTCCAAATAAGAACTTTTTTCAGTTACTACCAATGTTTAAGAAACGTTAAGTTATGTAATTTGCATACTGAAACATATAGACTAAAATATGATAATAGTATATTTAATTTTCGGATTATTTTTTTTTTAACTTTTGCATATTTGTTGTTTTTTCAGTTAAAAAACTGTAAACTTCTTTCCTCAGAATTTTATATATTTTATTTTCCATTTAGGTAAGGACAATTTTGGAAAAATTAATATTGTAGGTGTTAGGAAAAAGCGTCCCGCACAAAATTTCCCCAGGTGAAACGTCACCTGGTATAAACATATTTAAAATGCAAAACAGCAATTAGTTTTCTTTTTTCTTTTACCTTTCCGTTTTTAATTAAATATTCAACGAAACTGGCATAGTAAATAATTTGTTAGTTATTTTAAAATTTCCGTTATGTATTATTTACTGAAATGTTCGTTTGTGACATGATGCTACTCTATATTTGTGTAATTATCTTAAATTTTTGTTTTAGCACCTACTCAAAAGTTCCGTCCCAGGCGGCCTATCAACTATCGCGTGTAAGTTTTATTTATTTATTTATTATTGTCGTAATTTTTCGTTAAAACTGCAGCGTAAGGATATTATTATAAATACAAAAATCAAAATTCACAAATTAAAGTAATGACCTTTAAAATTACAAAGAAATAAATGTGAATGTAATTTCCTATTATTAAATAAACATTTGGATATCAGAGAATCAGTGGATTTGGTGATGCATGACCTGGTATAGTTTTTACAATTTAATGGCTCATTTTGTTGTATATTCCATATATAACGAAATATACGTTTAAGAAAGAATTAAAAGGAACTTTTTTCTGTTGATATACATATACTATATACACCCACCTATATTAATGAAGTAGTAATCCATATGTTGAGATGGAAATTAAATTCTAATTATCTTGATATGTAATTTTTAATACAATACCTGTATTAGTACTTACATAAAAAAAAAAAAAAAAAAAAAAAAAAAAAGTACCAGAGAGTAGGATTTTATTTAATGTAGTTTATATCGGGTTGATCATATACATGTGAATTATATGAAACGTATATTTATACATAATAAATATTAAATAATTTTATTTTTGGTTCTTAAAACATAAAAAATGCAATTTCATAATAATGTTATTAAATGTGTTAAATTTGCATAACATTATAATTAGATTTTGATTATTTTTATCATCTCAAACTTGTAAATACTGTTCAATAATTAGTAAAAAAAATTAATTTGCTTTTGACTAATTCTTTTCATTAAGATGTTACCCCTTTCAAATATGTATATTTTTGATTATTTTATTCTTCCAAATAAAGGATTCAGAGTTTTTATACATAGTAAAAGCTATGAGAATTTAAAAAAAAAAATGTTTAATTTTCTTTTCCATAGATTTGGAATATTTCGTTTCAAATAAAATGATAGTGCTTTACAAAAATCCTGCATCCTAGTATCAAATTGCACTTTTCCCTTTACGAATTCTTGCAATTTTATGTCGTCAACATTAAAATGTATTATAAAAAGTTTGTGATTTCATATGTTAAAAATATCTTCTAAATATTTTTTATTAATTGATTACATCATTTTCTGATAAAATGTAATTTTCGTATAAGACTTTCAAGTTAAAAAAAAAATTATACATATCAATATGAATCTATCATATATATATATACACGTAAATAAAAGACAAACTATTGACTAAAAATTAATGAATAATTGTAAATAAATTATTAGATGTATTTTTGGACATGAAGATATATTGTGGAGATCAGTTCACGAAATAAAATGTATAAAAATATAAAGAAAAAGAAATGTAGTTTTTGCTTTTATTCAAAAAGTATTGAAAAGGATACAAAAATTTAAGTAAATGTTTATTTAAAATAAAGTAGCGTGATATAAATCCTTCCATGAATCTAAGGAAATTCTATAAAAAAAAAAAAAAAATAACAATGAGGATTAATCGACAAAGAAATACTAGAAAACTTATGAAAAAGAATTATTTATAGAAATTTTCATAAGATGCATTTTACCTAGAACTTTAAAGTTTTTATTTTCTTAAAGTCAATTAATAATCAAACTTTGCACTTATGTCTGAAATGAATGCAAGTTTTCTTAACCCTCTATCTACCACTTTACGAAACAGACAAAAACTGTAGTTGAAACATACATTTTTAGTCACTTAGGAGTATTTATTTTTAAGATACATATAATAATATTTATACATGTCACCTCATCATAGTTTTTCTTAAGGATTTTGAGATGGTACATTTGTGTAGAAGGTATACATCAGTGCATAGGTCGAAAAAGTATTTCGTCTGAAAAAAAAAATGTAAAAATGTAAAGAATTATTTTCTTTTTTTTTTTTTTTGGTGGTTGTTGTTGTTTGTTCCTTACATTTCTTTAAGACTAGTTAGATATTTTTGATTAATTAGGATTTTGCAATGAGATTAAAGTGAGATCATTTTCTTATAAATAACTTTGGCATTTCTTCCATAAATATATTTTTCTTTCTATTTTTAATTAATGGTACTTTAAAGTACCATCGGCAGATGAAGGGTTAAAAGCCATAGGTTCCCAACCTTTTTTGGACTGGTGCCCCCTTTTCTAGTGAATATTTCAATACCGCCCCCCATCCCACTCCAGAGAAATAATGCGTATATAATGCATGGTGAAAACAAGAGTTAAATAAAAAAAATTACTAATAGATAGAATATTGTTGGAATTGAAACGCTACTGAATTTCTTCTTTATTTAAAAAAGAGGAATAAAAGTTTTAGCTTACCTGCTATAAGGACAGCCAGGGGTTTTGATGATACGAAGTAATCCATAATAAACTATTGCTTTCTAAATAAATAAATTGACAGTTTCAGAGAACAATCAAAACGCAATATTAAAAAGCATTTTTATTAAAATTTAAAGACATCGAATTTCTAACTTAACTGATAAGAAGGCTGAATTTGATACATTTTAAGGAGCTTGTTAATATCAGGCTCGATTTTACTTAAAAACAATCGTAAGTTCAGTAACATGGAGCCGATTTCTCTTTTTCGTTACCAATGTTGCTACAGCACTAAATCCACGTTCTGCAAAATATGAAGATGTGAATGCTACCAGAAATCGTTGAACAATCGACCATAATCCTAAATACAGTGCAAAATCGACTTCTGCAGCCAAAATTCTTGGTAGCCATTTTTGAATTTAATTTTTAATTCCTCATTTGTTGTCAGTTCTATTAGTTCTTCTTCTAACTGAGATGATCCTTCTGTGTTGACATTGGAAAAAGGATCCAAACCCAGTCTGATATGTCCATGTTTAAAATGTCCTGAAATCGCTCCTTGAAGTGATTGTAGAGGTTTTCCAAGTGTTGAAAGTAAAGAAGCAAGTCGTCGTGCTTGAATGCTACTGCTGATAAACATGGGAAAGTTATTGAATTCACGTCTGCCTATATTTCTTTTATATAATAGCAGTTTGTACACGAAAGCAGCAAAGCTATTTTTAGTCTTAATCAAGTTTAAGTCGTCGCCTTGAAGTTGGAGATTGACATCATCAAACAATTTATACATGTCTGCTAAGTACGCAATATCGTTCTTTGATGCGATGAGGTTGTCGCGCAATTCCGTGTCTTTTTTTTCCTAGGAACTCTATCACAGATTCAAACAGATTGTAAAATCGAGTCAAACAAGTACCTTTTGAAAGCCAGCGCACCTCTGTGTGAAGCAGCAGACGGTTGAAATCTTCATCATTTGCAATGCAAATCTGACTAAATAATCTGTCATTCAACTAGTTGCTTCTGATTTTATTAACTGCTCTTATAACATATTGCTATAATGCATGGAGGCATTCGCTCAAATTTTTCGCAACTAAAGCTATCGATGAATTACGCAATGCACAGCAAGCATGTCAGGAAGTTTTTTTTTTTTTAAGCATGCTATGAAGCCTTTGTGACGCCCTGTCATAGCCGGTGCGCCATCCGTAGCAACTGACGAAATATATTAAAAGAAATTTCCTTTTCGTCAAAAAACTTTTCCAGTGTATCAAATACGGAAAGACAAAACATAGAAAACAACATTTCTTGACATATTTTTTCATCTTTGATAAACCTCACGTATGGCAATAACAATGTTTCATTGGTTGATAAAGTGGACAAATCCAGTTGAATTGAAAATTGACAAGTCTGCAGATAATTGCACAACGATTCTTCAATGTTTTCAGCCATCTCATCAATTCGTCTTTGCACAGAATTATTGCTCAAAGGAATTTTTCGGATAATATCTGTAGCTGGTTTATGGAGCACGGTGGTTATTACTTCTTTAACTGCTGGTAAAATTAAATCTTCCCCAATAGTATGTGACTTGCCTGTTTTAGCAATCAACAATGAGATATTGTACGAAGCTCGAAGTCTGTCATCGTCTTGTTTAGAAGCTGATGAAAATAATTTTGATACATTTGGCTGATTTCCAAACTTCTTTTTTATGTTCTGAAAATAGGTCATAACTTTGTCTTTCTTATCCGGATGCATTTTATTAAGATGATCTTGAAGCCTAGAAGGTTTCATCGCTTCATTAGAAAATGTTTTTTGATAAATAAGGCACATTGGCGATGATGGATTTGTGGAATTTTCAATAAATCCGTATTTTATATAATCCACACGATACTGCCGCCTCTTTTTTACTTCCGACATGGGTCTGGCAAACGCAGTTTTCATCGTACGCAGTACGTGCTGCGATGAACAATAGAGAGAATGAAAATGAGTCAACAGTTTTCTGCGAGAGAGAAATAGGCTAGCTCAAAGAATTCAGGGTTGCTGAGAGGTGTGTATCTCGCCCAATTGGCAAAACGTATATACTAGAGGTATCTCTTTCTCTCAACAGTGAAGTCTCATATCGAAATATGTGAATTTTCATACACGTGATAGAAATGAATTATCAGCATGACTTTTAAGTCTTTTTTAGACTATATTTGGTTAATCTTCCAACGCCCCTCCGTGCCATATCAACGCCCCCTAATTTTCTCTGGGTCTGTTACCGCCCCCCTGAAAGTCTCAAACGCCCAGAAAGGGCGTTATCGCCCACGTTGGGAAACTATGGGTTAAACGAATTGAATGGATTTTGTAAATACGTAGCTAATTTATTTATTTATTTATTTTTTTTTTTTTTTGTTACCCGCATTTTCTTCTAAAAATTTAGATACTTTTTCTTAAAGTAAAATATGTTTACAATATTATCATGCCTCTTTCAAAAATAAAGTGTTTATGATCGAGTGTATAAATTTGGGTACATAATGTTAGTATGTAAGGTTGTTAAACTTTTATTTAGTGACTTATTTCTTATTTTAGACGTTTTCTAAGTGGAATACAATCTGTTTTTTTTTTCTTGAAATAAGCTAGATAATTTTAAAATTACTTCCATGATCAGTACACAACATGGTTTGTTCACTTTTTTAAACGAGCATAAGAATTCATGAATTAATACTTTTAAAGTAATTATATTTAATAATGCTAGAACACGTATTTTTATAAGAAGATAGAGTAATGCCTAATTAAAAAAAAAAAAAAAATATATATATATATATATATATATGGTCTCGAAACTATGAAATATTAACAAGCCTAGAAATCTTCAAGTTTATTCGAGTATCCAACAAAGATATAAAAATTCCTTTTCATTTATGTCAAAATACTAATGTAGCGACAAGAGCTCTAGTTAGTTATTTTTGATTGAAAATACTATAGTAGGGCAGTTTCGTATAGGTAAAAGCTGTCCCATATTTTAATACTACATTTTTTGTTTTTATTTTTATTTTTTACTTTAAAGTTTTCATATTACTTGATCAGGGAAAAGCGCTGCAAAAGATTATGGAAGTTTAATGCTAAAAAAAAAGATGTGTTCAAATAAAGAATGGGCAAATTTCCTGAAATAGCTAGAGCTTGAAAAATAAAAATTTATTTAGATTATTTTTATTATTTAGTTTTATCTCAACTTATAAAAGTAAAGAAAGGACATGAGTAATTTTAAAGTGCAAAATTATTTCATTTGCAAAAAAAAAAAAAAAAAAAAAAAAAAAAGGAAATAAAACGATACTATAATTCAAATGAGAAATTGATTAGAATGATGATATTGAATAAAAATTCTACTATCATGCTAAGCAAAGAAATTAAACTAATGCTTAATCTACATATTACCGGAGGTATAAGTTAACTCGATTTAAAAAAGAAAAAAAAAATCTTATCAACAGTGAATATAAATACTTATGCATTCAAATAAATAAGTAATTTCTGCTTAGAATGTAGAATTAGAATGCACTTTAGAATGTAGAAAAAAAGGGGGAAAAAAAACTAAAAACCCATAGAAATAGCATGGGGGAAAAAAACCAAAAAAAACCCCAAAAAAAAACACACACACACAATGTCAAGTGTGGAAGGAAAAAAAAAAAAAAAAAAAAAAAAACTTGTGAAACTTGTTCTACATATAATATTAACAATATTATTACTGTGGTAAGTGACAAATCTCCGCATGTAGGATACCAATTGATTTCTTTGAAATGTTCAAATTACTCCTTATCAAAAACTCTCTAAATAAATAAAAGAATGATTGCCCTAAAAAAATCTGGAAGAATAATTTTCAAAATTATGCTATATATTTACCAAATATAAAGATTTTGCTAAAATTTATTTTTTAATTAAACTAAATTTAGTCACATACACACATATACTTGTAGATCATTGATAAATAACATCAATGCTATGTAAAGTGACCATAAAATTTGGAATTTTATCAAAAATTTAGTTGTGGTAGTACAGCACTGAAAACCAGCACCTCCTCTACCCATATAAAAAACATAAAGTTAAAAATATAATATATATATATATGTATGTATGTATATGTATATTGCAACCATTGCAATATATATATATTGCAATGATTACAATTTTTGTTTCTATTCCATTAACTCCCCACTCTTACTTAATGTAATAAATTGCATTTCTCCTAACTCAGCCAGCAACAAACAATTTTTATTTATTACAAAGAATTAAAAATGATTATATATATATATATATTAAAGCTTACTATAAATTCTCAAACAAAATAACGTGTACATTTTGAAAACGCTTATACTGACATGTGAAACTCAATGCTCAGCGAAACATAGATGTTATATACTATAAAATACATGCATTTATGCATTTGAATAATATATACTATTTTCTTTGTAAATTATGCTTTACGAAGTTACCCATATATATTTTTTAAAGCATATTGAAATTCGTTATCTTAAAAAAAATCTAAGATTCACAACTTTTTACCAATGTCTGTTTAATTTTTTTTACAAAATTGAGGGTGTTAAGGCATTTTATGCTTATTTAAAACATAAATACACTTAATTACTCATAATTTATTTATTTTTCGACGCCACGTTCTGCGGTCGCCGAACACACATTTTTCTTCACAACACAAACTCCGTTCTCTTCACTTCAAAGTTTCTTACGAAGAATACAAATTATAGGTGGCGCGGTGTTAACGCATGCAAGCGTAACATACCGGCCCCCATTGCAATGTTTATTAAACATTCAATAAATCTAACAGTCCATTTTTTTTTTTTTAACATAAAAATTCTGATACACTTAATATTACACAATATTACACGGTAAATATTATATATGTTAAATAAAAAGTAATGCAAAAAAAAAAAAAAAAAAAAAAAAAAAAAATTATCAAAATATTACATAATTTACAACATTCATAATTAATAAGAATGTTAATCATTTATTGGAAGCGGGCAAACTTTAGAAATGGACCTTTTAAATTTTCCAGAGGCAGTACTAATCTCCACTACCCTTACTTTTTTGTCCGCTCCGGGAAAAATTTTGCTTATTCTGGCCAGTGGCCACTCACATGGATGTAAGTTATCCTCTTTTAGAATAACCATGTCTCCAACACATGTTTTGTTTCTCAAATTTCCATCGCGATCTCTGTTGTAAGTGGCATAGATAATCTAAGTGCCACTTACGCCAAATGCTTTGAAATAACTTTATTTTTTGCCATTGGCTAAGCCTGTTTTCTGTAATTTCTGATAAATCTGGCTCAGTTATAGACGTAATTGACCTTCCTAAGAGGAAGTGGGCAGGAGTCAACACATTTAAATCCTCTACGTTAGCAGTTAAGGGGACTAAAGGCCTAGAATTTAGCATCCCTTCAATTTGTATAATTAAAGTCAAAAATTCCTCATAGGTAAATTTTAAATTTCCCGCAGCTCTTTTCAAATAATATTTAAAGGATTTGGCTCCTGCTTCCCACAATCCTCCAAAGTTTGGTGCTCGAGGAGGCGAGTACTGCCAATCAATGTTTTCTGAACTCATATACCCCGAAATTTGATCATCTGGTCCATTTACCATTTTATACAATTTTTTGAGCTCTGCATTTGCTCCCACAAAATTCCCCGCATTATCTGTATACAGCTTACTGCATTTTCCTCTCCTCGATATGAATCTCTTAAGAGCAGCTATAAAGGCTGCGGACGTTAAATCCGTGACTAACTCTAAATGTATAGCCTTGGTCACAAAGCAAATAAAAATTGCAACATATATTTTATTATAAATACCTTTTCATTGATTTTTATACTTAATATAGAAAGGACCAGTGAAATCTATCCCAGTGATATTAAATGGATAGTTTTGAACAATTCTATCTTTTGGAAAATTACCTAATATTTGTTGTGCTGAATTTGGATTAACCCTAAAACATTTAACACATTTATGCACAACTTTTCTACATAAATTTCTACCATTTGTAACCCAAAATTTTCCCCTCAAATAATACAATAGAGAATTAAACCCATCATGCAAAAATTTTTTATGATAAGACAACAATTAATTCAGTTAATTTATGTTTAGATGGAAGAAGAATTGGAAATTTCTTATAATTTAAATCACTATTTCCAAGTCTTCCTCCTACTCTTAGCAGGCCTTCTTTGTCAATAAATGGATTCAACATCTTCAACTTACTGTTAGGCTTTATAGCCTTTTTTACCTGTAAGTCTTTAATGTCTTCGGAAAATTCCTCACTTTGTATGCACTTTAATAAAAATTTCTCTGCTTCAACAATTTCTGAAGATATAAGTGGTCCACTTGTTTTGTAAAGAGGGTTTCTGCTGTTATTTATGAACCGGAAAATAAAACTTATAATACGCAGAACAGTTAAATAATTATTACTTAAATTCAGAAGATTACACACAAAGTCACTATCAGTTACCAAATTAAAAACATTAAAATTATCATCACAGTTTGTGTTCGACTTTTTTAGCTCTACTCTAAAATCGTCCAAGTTTTTTGGGTTAACAGTTATTTGACTCGGATAGTCTCTTTCTAGTAAAAAGCTGGGTCCGCTTAGCCATAGTTCGTGATCGAACGGTTTATCTGGATCAATGCCTCTTGATAACACATCAGAAGGATTTTAATCTGAAGCGATACGATGCCACTGTTCGATTGGTGAAAGGTCTTGGATAGTTGCTACTCTATGTTGCACAAACGGTTTCACATCCATAGGTTCCTTCTGTAACCACGCCAGAACAATTCTAGAGTCTGTCCAAAAATAGACTTCGTTGATCATCACCTTTAAAGCAGCCAACACCTTATTCATTAGCTTTGCCAGCAGAACAGCTGCACACAACTCTAATCGAGGGATTGTTAATCTTTAACCGGGGCAACCCTTGAGTTGCTTGAGATTAATCTTATTAATGTCCGGCCACGTGAATCATTGCACTTACAATAGGACGGCCGCTCCATAGCACAGTTCTGAAGCGTCTGCAAATCCATGTATCTCTATATTTGAAGCCTGGGGAATCACAATGCACCTTTCAATTTTTATGTCATTTATTCGTTCTAATGCAATGAGAAAATGATACCACTCTGTATTCTGGTGCTGGGAGTGCATCACTCCAATCAATTTTTAGACGCCAAAGCTTTTGCATAAATATTTTGGCCTTAGCAATTATTGGGCCTAATAAGCCTAGAGGATCAAAGATCCTAGCTAACGTCGACAAAACCTCTCTTTTTGTATAGGAATTTTTCAGATCTACTTTAACTCGGAAAACAAAACAATCATCCTTTGGCTTCCAAGACACGCCTAAAGTTTTAATTTAATCTTTGTTATAAAAAATGTAACTCTCTGTCATACTTGGAGAAAGTTCATCATTATTAGCATACCACTTATGTAGCTCCATCCCTGCGGACTGTATAACTTCCTTTAACTCCTGTTGTAACTCTTTCGCCTCTTCTAATGTACTTGCTCCAAATAATACGTCATCCATATAAAAATTATCACGAAGGATTGGGGATGCTTTCGGGAATTTTTTTTCCTCATCAAGTGAAAGCTGATATAAGGTTCTCATAGCTAAGTAAGGCGCCGAGACTGTTCCATATGTCACTGTTGTTAATTCAAATGTTTTGGGGGGGTCCTCAATGCTGTTGCTCCAGAGAATTCGCTGCAGTGGGTACTGACTCGGGTCAATAAGAATCATTCTATACATCATTTTGATGTCAGCAGTTAAGGCGTAAATATGCAGGCGGAAACCCACCATTATGGTAAATATTACTCCGCCATTGAATTGCAAGGAATTAAGAGAAGTACCATTTGTTGTTGGTGAAGAACAATTGAAAACTACACGTAATTTGGTCGTATTTTTATCTGGCCTGTACACTCCGTGATGAGGTGCGTAATAAGCAACATTAGGAGTTTTATCCTCTGTTACTTCTCTCATGTGACCAAGGTTTTTTATATTCCTCTAAAAAGTCTTTATATAACGACAAGTATTTCTCGTCTCCAGATAGACGTTTCCACAGCGATCTGAGTTTTCTAAGAGCAGTTTCTCTAGACTGACCTAAACATGACGGGTCATCTCTTAAAGGCATTGTTACAATATATTTACCTTTCTCATTTCTCTTATGTGTACGCGTAAAATGTTCCTCACATATAGCCTGTTCTTTACTTTTGGTTAATTCTATATTTACATCCTCAATCTCCCAAAATTTTCTTAATGTTACATTTAAATCCTCTCCACGTATTAATCCACAATGAATTTTAACCTCATCCCTTTGATCTAAATTCCCCGTTGCAATGTAACCAAAACAAGAATTTTGAAGGAGTAGCTGAGGGTTCTGAGAATATATTTGCCCCGGTCTCAATAATTCATAAAAAATTTCAGCGCCAAGGAGCATGTCTATTTTTCCAGGAATGTTAAAACTATAATCTGCTAACGTTATTGAATTCGGGACATCGATATGTACATTAATTACTTTATTCGGAACAAAATCCGTAATTTTCCTCACAACAAACATATTTAGAGATTTCTCAAAGTTTTTCTCTTTTTTGGCAATAGTTGCTGTTACGCAACCGTTAATGGTCATCGATGCATCATTCAAACAAGAGAGTAAAGTATTTACTTTTTCTATTTTGAGTTGTAATCGATTTGCACAATCTTTTGTTATCAAACACGCTTGAGAGCCGCTGTATAGAAGGCACCTTACTTCCTGCCATTGAGAATATTTGACTTTAACTAAAACACGCACTGTACTCAATAAGACATTTTTTGTTTTGTTTTTTGCAAAACTAGTGGCTACAATTTGCTGTCTGTCACTAGGAAAAATAGGAGGAAAAAAGGAATTGAATTCACCGTGCTGTTCTCTATTCAATGTTTCGGAATCAGCGGCAGCTGCAACTTCCGAATTATCCTTTATTTCCTTACAAGAATCGCTAAATTTTCCTTCTCTAGGAAAGTGAATCAATTTATTATGTGGTTTTCCACAAAAACAGTTTCTCGTATTGCATTTTCTTACATTACAATTCGGTAAAAAACACTTAAAACATAACTTATTTGCCTTAATAACATTAACTCTTTCTTGTACAGGAAGTTTTTTGAACTGCGGACACATATATAAAGCATGATATTCATTATTTTTACAAAGAACACATTTTACATTTTTTATTTCTGATAAGAACACATTTGAAGCAACTTTTTGAAATCGTGAATTATGCGATTTGTTCCCGACAAACCGCTTCGCTTCATTTACACTAGTCTTTGCAAACACATTCAACTCATTTTTACCTCTGCCCCTTGCAGATAAATAAATATCACATTCACGACCCAGTTCTTGTGGTTTAAAAAATGATTCACCCAATGTGTGTCATTAATTCACGATCTAATGAATGAAAAATTTTGTCAGATACAATTAATTCACATAATGATTTAAAATCATTCACTTTACGCAATTCACAATAATACTCAAAAGATGCCGCTAATCGCGACGCATACTGCACATAACTCTCTGACGGTAATTTTTGTGCTTTCCGGAAGTTATTTAAACACTCATTAGCCGTCGGCTGAAACTCCTTCAAAACAACTGTTTTTAATTTTTCGTAATTACACATGTCTTTCTCAGACACATATACCATTAAATTACTGGCTTTTTTCACCGAGAATGTTTAAAAGAATTTCCGCTTTAAACCCATCTGGAACATTTTTATTCTTAAATGCCTTTTCCAGCGAATGAAAAAATAAATTGAATGATTCTGCTTTAGATGGTAATGGAATTGTAAGCGTTTTAATACTCTTAATAAAACTTTCCAGATTATTATTATTTAGAAGTTCTGGTTCCGAATGCACAGTTGAAAGCGAATTATTTTGGGATGAATCCCTTTTAATATTCGCTAATTCTAACTCTTTCTCTAACTGCGCTAATTTAATTTTCTCGAAATCAGAATTTTGTAAAGATTCCTTACGAATATTTGCTATCTCTAACTCTTTCTCTAATTGTGCTAGTTTAATTTTTTCCAACTCCTTTTTGATTTTTCTTCTTTTTTCGATTTAATTTCCTCAACCGCGCAAACAACTACATTTTTCATTAACTCACTATTTGAAAAATGTTCACATTTCTCAATAATATCTTTTGACTCAACAAGTTTAGCCCCTCTCCTACACTTAAACCCAATTCCTCTGCGACAAGCTTAAGCTCATCTTTTCTTAATTTATCGATAATTGACATTATTCAATTTAACAAGTAATAAATTCAAAACAAATTTAAATTTTATGAAGATGCTCTTACCTCAGATCGCTGTATTCCACTTGAGAACAAAAAACACTATTAATCTTGTTCCTCTTAAATAAACTATCACTTCACTTGTTTTTTTTTTTTTTTTTTTTTCGTTCACTTTTATATTTTATGTTTCACTTAAAAAAAATCCATCCGTCGATATAAACATTTTTTTTCTCTCCTATGATTAAAACAAAACTTTTTGTTTCATCGATCGATTACGAAACCAAAACTTATTTTTCTCACAATGAAATTAAATAAACAAACTCGTAATTACTCTTTCTTTTTAACAGGTCCTGTGGCTCGACGGGCCATGTTAAGGCAATTTATGCTTATTTTAAAACACGAATACACTTAATTACTCATAATTTATTTTTCGATGCCACGTTCTGCGGTCGCCGAACACACACTTTTCTTCACAACACAAACTCCGTTCTCTTCACTTCAAAGTTTCTTACGAAGAATACAAATTATAGGTGGCGCGGTGTTAACGCATGCAAGCGTAACAGAGGGCATACGTTTTGAATTAAAATTTTTATATTCCTCTTTTTTTCTGTTTCATTTCTGAAACGTTAAGAGTATTTAATGATATTGTAGTTGTTGTTTATACTATTTATTATTAGGGGGGGTTTATACTATTATTAGGGTGTTGTTTATACTATTTATTATTAGTTCAGGGTCGTCCAAATGGAGCCAGAATGCCACTATTGCTTCCGTTGACGTGCCTGCTCCTCCGCCTCCTCCAAAATGACGCAAGGACCCAGGCATTTTAATGGGAATTGACGTTAACAACATCTTGCGCAAGTAACTAATCAGTTAGTTTTAATTCCTTCGTTGAAGACATTTATTTACTTTATTTATTTTATTTTTTTCAGTAAGGTATGCAGCTCAAAATGTATCAAATGCGAATTAACCGTTACATTTCCAATTAAATAAATTTATATTTAAAAGCAGAATAATTGTTATCTGCATTAAAATATTCTGTCTTTAAAACATACAAAAATGGTTTTTTTTTTTTTTTTTTTTTAGAAAATCTTATTATAGAAATTTTATTTTGTAAATTTAGCTGTCATTTCTTAAATTATTCAAAATAATTACATATGTTCGTATGTATGTACGTATGTACGTCCGTCCGTACATTTATTTAATTTATGGGGAGGACAAACCAGCATATTGAAAGATAAAGGATCTTCTGAGTTTGGGTCCAAATAAGAACTTTTTCAGTTATTACCAATGTTTAAGAAACGTTAAGTTATGTAATTTGCATACTGAAACATATAGACTAAAATATAAACGATAATAGTATATTTAATTTTCGGATTTTTTTTTTTTTTTTAACTTTTGCATATTTGTTGTTTTTTCAGTTAAAAAACTGTAAACTTCTTTCCTCAGAATTTTATATATTTTATTTTCCATTTAGGTAAGGACAATTTTGGAAAAATTAATATTGTAGGTGTTAGGAAAAAGCGTCCCGCACAAAATTTCCCCAGGTGAAACGTTTCCTGGTATAAACATATTTAAAATGCAAAAGAGCAATTAGTTTTCTTTTTTCTTTTACCTTTCTGTTTTTAATAAAATATTCAACAGAAACTGGCATAGTAAATAATTTGTTAGTTATTTTAAAATTTCCGTTATGTATTATTTACATGATATGTTCGTTTGTGACATGATGCTACTCTATATTTGTGTAATTATCTTAAATTTTTGTTTTAGCAGCTACTCAAAAGTTCCGTCCCAGGCGGCCTATCAACTATCGCGTGTAAGTTTTATTTATTTATTATTATTATCTTAATTTTTCGTTAAAACTGCAGCGTAAGGATATTACTCTAAATACAGAAATCAAAATTCACAAATCAAAGTAATGACCTTTAAAATTACTAAGAAATAAATGTGAATGTAATTTCCTTAAAAAGAATTAAAAGGAACTTTTTTCTGTTGATATACATATATATACACCCACCTATATTAATGAAGTAGTAATCCATATGTTGAGATGGAAATTAAATTCTAATTATCTTGATATGTAATTTTTTAATACAATATCTGTATTAGTACTTACATTAAAAAAAAAAAAAAAAAAAAAATACCAGAGAGTAGGATTTTATTTCTTGTAGTTTATATCGGGTTGATCATCATATATGTGAATTATATGAAACGTATATTTATACATAATAAATATTAAATAATTTTATTTTTGGTTCTTAAAACATAAAAAATGCAATTTCATAATAATGTTATTAAATGTGTTAAATTTGCATAACATTATAATCAGATTTTGATTTTTTTTATCATATCAAACTTGTAAATACTGTTCAATAATTACTAAAAAAAAATTAGTTTGCTTTTGTATAATTCTTTTCATTGCGATGTTACCCCTTTCAAATATGTATATTTTTTATTATTTGATTCTTCCAAATAAAGATTCAGAGTTTTTATACATAGTAAAAGCTATGAGAATTTAAAAAAAAAATGTTTAATTTTCTTTTCCATTGATTTAGAATATTTCGTTTCAAATAAAATGATAGTGCTTTACAAAAATCCTGCATCTTAGTATCAAATTGCACTTTTTCCTTTACGAATTCTTGCAATTTTATGTCGTCAACATTAAAATGTATTATTAAAAGTTTGTGATTTCATATGTTAAAAATATCTTCTAAATATTTCTTATTAATTGATTACATCATTTTCTGATAAAATGTAATTTTCGTATAAGACTTTCAAGTTAAAAAAAAATTATACATATCAATATGCATCTATCATATATATATATACACGTAAATAAAAGACAAACTATTGACTAAAAATTAATGAATAATTGTACTTAAAATTATTAGATGTATTTTTGGACATGAAGATATATTGTGGAGATCAGTTCACGAAATAAAATGTATAAAAATATAAAGAAAAAGAAATGCAGTTTTTGCTTTTATTCAAAAAGTATTGAAAAGGATACAAAAATTTAAATAATTGTTTATTTAAAATAAAGTAGCGTGATATAAATCCTTCCATGAATCTAAGGAAATTCTATAAAAAAAATAATAATGAGGATTAATCGACAAAGAAATACTAGAAAAGTTATGAAAAATAATTATTTATAGAAATTTTCATAAGATGCATTTTACCTAGAACTTTAAAGTTTTTATTTACTTAAAGTCAATTAATAATCAAACTTTGCACTTATGTCTGAAATGAATGCAAGTTTTCTTAACCCTCTATCTACCACTTTACGAAACAGACGAAAACTGTATTTGAAACATACATTTTTAGTCACTTAGGAGTATTTATTTTTAAGATACATATAATAATATTTATGCATGTCACCTCATCATAGTTTTTCTTGAAGATTTTGAGATGGTACATTTGTGTAGAAGGTATACTTCAGTACATAGGTCGAAAAAGTATTTCGTCCGAAAAAAAAAAAAAAAAAAAAAAAAAAAAATGTAAAGAATTTATTTATTTATTTATTTTTTTTTTTGTTGTTGTTGTTTGTTCCTTACATTTCTTTAAGACTAGTTAGATATTTTTGATTAATTAGGATTTTGCAATGAGATTAAAGTGAGATCATTTTCTTATAAATAACTTTGGCATTTCTTCCATAAATATATTTTTCTTTTTTTAATTAATGGTACTTTAAAGTACCATCGGCAGATGAAGGGTTAAACGAATTGAATGGATTTTGTAATGACGTAGCTAAAAGTTTTTTTTTTTTTTTTTTTTTTTTGTCAACCGCATTTTCTTCTAAAAATTTAGATATTTTTTCATAAAGTAAAATATGTTTACAATATTATCATGCCTCTTTCAAAAATGAAGTGTTTATGATCGAGTGTATAAATTTGGGTACATAAAATCGGTTCAAAAATTTACCTTTAAAACAATAAAATTAGCGATTATAGAAAGAAGAATGGAAAATATCCAAGTGCGGCTTTTTTTTTCTTTTCTCAAATTTATCTCTCAATGAAATGTTTTCAAGCATTGGTTATTTAAAGAACTCTGTCTTCATGTTTTTAAGTGAAGATTGGTTTAAGACTATAATTAGAGGGCCAGTAACAAATTGAGCAAAATTAATGTTTGGGATCACCCTGTATCGTTACGTGAACGAAATGAACTGTAACTTTAGGATATGTTAATATTGACCACGTTCAATTAGTGGATAAATTTGTGCGATGCTAGCATGTTAAATGACGGAGATATAAGCATTTATTTTAAAACGAAAACAAAATGAACATGTTTTTTATTTATTATCTGCAGAGTTTTTAACGAAAATTATTCTCATTTTGAGATAAATTGGGAAAATAAATTTAAAACAATATACTGCAATCGGAATGCAAATATCTTAAATATCCCATAAAATATGGACATTTTTATGAAAAACTTTTTTACTGCGTATATGTGGAAGATAAAACATTTTTTTATAACATACGTTAAAAGCTAGATATACTGGGCAACGTTTATCGAAAGTGCATTTGAATAAAATAAAAACTAAGCGAATTGTACGAAAAAGAACGAGCTAGATTTTAGAAATTTTACAAAACTTGAAATTTCTTAAGGGGTTTTTCTTATGCTGCATAAATTATTTGAATATTCAATTATTTCAACCACTTTCCAAACGTTATTTTTTTGGAAAAAATATCTTATGATCTCGCAAATCGTAGTAAATAAACAAAAATATGTTAGTTATAAGCTTATAAGGGGTTTTTTCACAAAAAAGTACATTTGGAACGTGGTTGAAATAATTGGATCTTCAAATGAATTACGCGGCATATGATGAAAACCCCTTATAAAATTTCAACTCTGGGAAAATATCTAAAATCTAGCTCGTTGTTTTTCCTACAATTTGCTAAATTTTTATTCCTTTCAAATGCACTTTTGATAAAAGTTGCCGAATGCATACAGCTTTCAACCTATACAATAAAAAAGGTTTTATCTTTCGCACATTCGCAATGTTTTTCTTAAAAATGTTCATATTTCATGAGACATTTAAGATATTTGTATTCAGATTGCAGTATATGCAGTATATTGTTTTAAGAGTTTTCCAACATATCTTAAAGTGGGAATTAATTTCGTTAAATCACTGTATATTAAAAAAAAAAAAAAAAAAAAAAAAAAAAAAATTTTTTTAGTTTTAAAATAAAAGCTTATATCTCTGTTATTTAACGTGCTAGCGTCACACAAATTCATCCACAAATTGAACTGGATTTATGTTAACATATCCTAAAGTTATAGCTCCTTTCGTTCACTTAACGATACAGGGTGATCACAAATATTAATTTTGCTCATTTTGTTACCGGCCCCTAGTTGTCTTAAACCAATCTTCACTAAAATACCTGAGGAAAACCCAATTTTTTAAATAACCAATATTTGAAAGCATTTCACTGAGAGAGAAGTTTCTAATTTGGAAAAAAAACAAACAAAAAAACCTGATCGTTTGCAAATATTGCTAGACTTTTGTGCAGAAGTGTATATTAGAAAGACGACGCTTTCAGAAAACTTTCCAACTGAAGGTCTATCGTTTTTAATCATTTTTTCGATCGGTTTTATTGAACATGATGTATAAGTATATTATTTAGTAAATAATATACTCATTTAAATAATATTTTTATTATTTCTTATTTATAGGGGTTCAACGCCACTTTTATGCCAAATTTGGTAACCCTGCACCATATGGACAGATTTATTTTGAAATTGAAAATTTGGAGACCGGCAGTAGGCGCGACCTGAGTCACGAGGTCACCAATGGTGTGTGTAAAGTATATTACACTTTGCCCGCCATTGGCACATATCACGTGCACTTCAGGTCGGACAGTCGAACTGTCCATTCAATTGCCATGACTGGAGGTAAGTTATAAATGTTTATTCAGTCTTAAAAAATCCTGAAAATAATTTTTATGATATTTTATAAATATTTAAAATTTACACGAGTTTTAAACAAATAAAACTTTTGATTAATAAATAATTAAAATTTGATAGAATACATACACATAGCATCAGTTATAAACAAATATTCAATACTATTTCTTACCTGATATTACATATAACTATATCGAAGAAATTGTATCTTGTGATACATTTTCGCTTGAATGCATATAATTGACAAAACAGATGAAATTTCAGAATATGAATTAACAATAGATTATTTGAATGAAGTTTTAAAAATCTTTATCGATTTCACGATCATTCAACTCGTCTTCATTTTAGATAGTGAGCTTAAAAAAATCCAGAGCATTCTTCCCAATGCCCCCCCTTTTTTTTTTGGGGGGGGGGCAATAAATCCTTTAGTTTTAAAAACCAAGTCATTTTGAAACATTCTTCAAATTATATTCGCTATGTAAGATAAGTAATTTATGTTAAGTTATTTATGTCATCTCGTAAAACAAAGTATAAAATATCTGCTGTAACTGCTTGTAATTGAAACAGTTTTTCTGTGAGAATACCTGAAAATTTAATACCAGTAACATGTTTTGAAAAATTTTCACAAATTAATGAAATAAAGTAAAATAGTTGTTATGAACTTGCCAACAAATTTCGAGAACATAATGCATTATTGACACGTTTTGCAGAATTAGTAGCTTCAATGATCCAAACTAAATTGCAACATACGAATATGAAAATTATACAGCAACGTATATATATTCTTTTAAAACTAAAATCAGGATTCTCTAATTGCATTTTTATTGACATGATGCAACAGTGTCATATTTATAAGTAAAGCGGGTTATAATCGGACACTGTTATGAAATGCATAAAGTGTTATGAGACGTCTCATCTTAGAAATAGACAGCCCAATTATTAAACAATCGTAAAGAGCCCAATTATTAAACAATTTTCATTGAAATCCCTTTATGATCATTTACAATGCTCTCTTATTAACAAAAAAATTACAGCATGTGGATTCTTTATCTGCCAGTAAGATTCTGTGGTCGTATAAAATTTTTATACACGTTAAAAAATATTGTTTTTTTCGTAGATATGTCATTTACAGAGTACAGTAAAAGGGATTACTAATGTGGTCCACATTGAATAAAAATAAATTAGTAACATTTCCATGGGCAAAATTCTTACACCTTACCATTAACATTGCGTCTTCTATTATCATATAATAGCATAGAATGTTTTTTCATAAACAACTGTAGTCAGTTTTTGATAGGAGCATGGAGTTTTCTCATCCTCTCCAAGAAATTTTTTCCTGCTAGATGCTGTTTGCTTGACATCTGCAAGAAAATGTGTAAAATAAAAGTAAAAAGTTTAGGTTAAAGACAGCTATTACTGCGAATGATTCAGGTAATTTTTTTGCAAAACCCTAAGCAGTTACATTTACAAAGAAAAAAGAAATGATTTCAACGCATAGCACTATATACGAATATTTATTGACCTTTTGTATTGTCATGTTTGAAACATCTATGTGAATTGATAATTCTAGCTAATGACAAAGATAAAATAAATTTCAACCCAAACCAAGAGTTCATAAACAGTAAAATTAATGTATTGAAAATATTGTTTATGTTTAAACGTTTAAAAATTACTTATGTTTCTCAAGAAATAAATAAGCAAAAAACTGAACACCCCCCTCCCCCCCCCCCCCAAAAAAAAAAAAAAAAAAAAAATCGAACGTAGTTTAGCATAAATGAACGAAGATCTCCCAGTAGAATGGAATAAACAAACTGTTATTAGTTGAGCAGTCTTCCATGACTATTGTTTGCGAATTTCGGTACTGCAGTGAGAGTTTTTTTTTTTTTTTTTTTTTTTCCTCCTTCACTTTTTTAATCAAGTCATAGCCTGGTATCATATTGGGAGACTATATCATGTTTTGGCATTTTACTCAGTACCATATGCAAATTATAGATCTTGGATTAACGGAAGGAAAGTGATCTCGCTGTAATAAAAGAAACATGGGTAACATTACATCTTTGAGAGATATAGAATATGACTTGACATTTTTTTGAAAATTTCTTACCGAGTACCTCTCTCTCTCTCTCTGTGAAACTTTTATGTGGCAACTCTGTCTCAGAAATCACTGCACATAACTCCATATATGATGCTATGTAGTTGCATTTTCTTATAAATTAGTGTCTATTAAATTTTTGTGAAATTCGCCCAGAAAATGGAGTTGCTATTCTCATTTTTATATTTGAAGTTTTTTTTTTTTTTTTTTTGGGGGGGGGGGGAAGTAGAAGCAATGTATCTTTGCAGGAAGAGTATACCTTCCTTTTGATGTTGTCAAATTTGCAATATGGGTATCTTTCAAAGGTGCTTGTGAATACCTTTAAAAAGAAAGGTTGAATCATATATCAGTGATATGTATAAACAAAATTATCATTCTTTTTTGTCGTTTTAAGAAAGCGTATTCTATGGAAATTTGATTATCAGAAATATGCAAAATCCATATTCTTTGAAATGCAAATGTATACAAAACATCAGAGAAACTATTTGTAAAATCCAAATATATCTCTATACATCTACTCCAAAAATTTTTAGACAGCACTTTTTTACCAGCCATATTTGTAATTTGTTAAATGATCGTTATTTAATTTTATCACATATTTTTTAATTTTATACTTTATGCAATTCGACAGGTAACAATGATTTTATATGCTATTTATAGAATATTATAAAAATATCCTTTTACAGAAGTTACTAAAAATTATTTCTTATATCGAACAAAATTGAAAATTAAGAATCTAGTATTAAAATATTTAATAAGGAAGGCCAGATAATGAAAATATACCTTATAATTGATGAATATTAGTTAGGGAACGATAGCACCTTAAAACAGATGAACAGAAGACTTAATAAAATCGTCTCTTTGACGTTAGCAGTTAATGTGTTTATCACAAAGTTGTAATCTTTGCAGCTATCCAATACGAATTAATCGCATTTTTAAAATGGTTATCCAACGAAAATTCCGTGTTTAAATTAAAGCAAGATTTGTGAATAATAATTTCTTAGCTCACTGCTCCCAGTCGCTGCTGTTATTGTTCCAAATTTCAATTAAAAAAAAATATATATATGTTTGAAGAAAATGCAAACTGCGGATGGACTGGTACAGGGAGGGCATACATGACGGTTCACATTCATAGTTGACGATGTAGTTTTAAAACATTTATCAGAAAATTTCTGTTGTAATATTTAGCGCTAAAAACACATGTATAATGCAATTTACTCTTTGGTAGTGCTAAATGAGTTAATGATATTAGCCTTGGTAAACATTTGTGGGTTTTAGGGTATAGTGGAATACTCGGTACCTCACATCGATCTCATATAGAGCACTTTTTTAACGTTTTTAAATTACACTCTAATCTAAAATGTTTTCATAATTCACGACACTTTGACATATAATCGCAATTATTCTGCACTACAGTAATTCAGTCTTACAGTAATTCAGTCTGTGTCATGTATAATTATTTGTCCTGTTGGACGCGTAACTGCATTATTGCACGTATTTAGCACTCTCCCAGTTGCTTGTTCTACGTAAATGAATTTTAAGAGATTTTTAGCCCAATTAGAGTAATAGAATTTTTTTTTATTTTAAGGAAATGGTTCATCTTTAATAAACTATTTTGCACAAAATTTTTAATTTTTTTCGAATGTTTACTCACTATTTTCCCCTTTTATAAAATACGCTTAACGTTAAACACTATAGTATATATAATAAATTTCTGGTACTTAAACATTTTGTAATTGTTAGCTTTAGTGGATCATATCTTATTTTATTGTACATTAAGAAAATTAATGCAGCTTTTTTTTTTTTTTTTTTTTTTTGGCTACTCAGACACCACGCCATCAGCAGCAAGCACGTCTGTCGGAGTGTGCGGGACTTAGAGTTTTAAAACCCCTGATCTGACGACATTCGCGACTCCTGGCACAACTTCAGACCCAACACCTGGCACATCCAGTCAAATGACTGAAGCTGAGATAGAAATGTCAGGTGAACAGTTCAGACGATTTGGGAAGAGGAAGAGGCCAGGCTTGGAGTCGCAGGATTATGAAAGAACAGTTTCAATGGGCTCAACCCCCAAGACCTGATCCTGCATGTATCTAGAATTACCTTTTGTTTTAATATTGGAGTTTGAACTTGTTTAATACTTGTTATGTAAATAACTCAAGTCTGTTTTTTGTAAAGGAAAAGTAGAATTTATTTGTGTGTTGTGCTTTAAAATGGAAAAAAATATATGGAATGTAATGCAGTGAATACTTCTAGAATATAATGAAAAAATAATTGCGAATATTTTGTTCAAATATTATTATTTTATGTAATAGTATTTTTAACTTTGTTTTCTTCCATATGAATCTAAAATATTTTTAAAAATCCGAAATAAAATTAAATGGATTTATGTACTTACAGGCGATATAAGCACATTTAGTTAAGTTTAACACAACATCCACACTTTATTTTAGTTGATATTTTGAATTGTACTGCTCTAATTAGATTTGAGAGCAGAAAATATAATGCATTATCTTTATCTTACCTTAGATCAAATAATGTATCAAAATTTACATATTGAGTATTTCACATCTTTTTACCAATGTCTGGTTAATTTTTTACAAAATTGAGTGTATACGTTTTGAATTAAACTTTGTACAATTCTCTTTTTTCTGTTTCATTTGAGAAACGTTAACAGTATTTCATGATACTATATTTTTTGTGTTTATACTATTTAATATTATTAAAGTAACAATATTTTCAGTACTTATCTAAAACGCTGGTGAGTTGTGTTTCTGAAAGATCTCATAAATGTCCTGTTGCAAAAAAGTTTAAATTACACCAAAATGTTACTACTTTTGTTACGGTGTGGAACATTTCTACGTTTTAGAAAATAATCTAAAAGCAACATATTGAAATTTCTTGAATGCTTCCTACAATAGTCACATTATTTTAATTTTTACTATGCATTACATTTCTTATATGTATACACAAAGCGACGACAAAAAAAAAAAAAAAAAAAAAAAAAAGGCCGCACTTGGATGTTTTCCATTTTTCTTCTTTAATCTCTAATTTTACTGTTTCAAAAGTAAATTTTTGAACAGACTTTATTACGTTGTGTTCCCGTGAAATTTAGGATTGAGCCACGTGTTAAAAACAAGTTGCAATTGTTCGGGAAATTGTAATTTTAGAAAGTATTTCAAATATCACAAGAATAAGACAATTAACGATACCACAAAAAATATTAATTTTAGAGAGAAAAAAAAATATTTTAGTACGTATGATGTCAAAATGATTAAGTGTTAACAAAATATTAGTGATCTGGTTTTTAACAGGATATAATATTTTGTGGCTGTTTAAACTGCGCATTTGTTCTTAGGCGACCACGTTACTCATCCATTTGAGATGACCGCAAGTTAAAAAGCCAGGGCTTAAAAAATCAGTTTGTATTACATTTAGAACTTAGCAGGGATTCAGAAAAAGTGTTTAGTAACATAATGTATCTAAATACAATAAAATAACAATTAAGAAAAGCAGGTTTAATTGCCAGAAAACGTGAAAAAAAAATTCATTCTTAACGAAAAGAAATAGAAAACCAAGAAATTAGTGGGTTTAAAAAAACAAAAAAAGATCAATTAATTACTGGGCTGAAGTTGTTCTCTCTCATGATTCAAGTTTAACTTATTTCGAACTGACAGAAACAAGCAGATCTGATTACGAAAATGTGACTCACTTAATGAAAATCGCACTTTTAAAAGAATGACATATTCCCCGTACATTACGATACGAAAATGCACAATTTTTCCGTGAGTCTGGCAAATTTTCATGGTCAAGGGATCAATTAACCCAAAATAAAAATTCGGCCATTAAAAAATTGATACCTGACCGACTACTTTTGGGGTATTTCAGACACTTCCATAATCAGCATTTGAAGATGATAATGCACCTTGTTATATGGCGCTTGTGATACATTTATTTGATTCAAGTTGTTAAAAATTACTTGTCCATTCTCATGAGCATCTATAATTTTGTAAGTTATCATAATATTTTTACTTATAATTAAATCCCACAAAGAATATCGCAGGATTTCTTCTTTCTTAGACCAGAAAATTGTCCTAATTTCAATCCGCTCGAAAATGTTTAGTCTATAAAAGAAGGTGGGGATTAGAAATTTGTAGCTTACAACTTTCAAAGAACTAGAAAAAAATATTTATGATATTTAACACAGTGAAATTTCTGAGTTTCATGTTAAAAAACTCTAAGATACAATGCCATTGCGCATTAAAGCAGTAATTCCACATAAAGGCGGAATTATCCAATCCCAAATACATATTTTTATTAAATAATTGTTTAGATCTCACAAATAAATAGTTTTATTTCATATATTGAAATATAACGTGTTTATTTCCTATAATAAATCATGATAGAATACAAAGTATATGTTTATTATATTATGTTTAAAAAGAAAATTTTATGTAGATTTTTATTAAATACATAATAGTGTAATAAAACAAATTATTAAATCGAAAATGTACATAGGTATCATGTTATGACTTCCGTATTATACCAACATAACAATTTTATCTGTTGCAATCACTGGTTTTTAAATTATTACAAACCCAAAAGATATGTCAATCTTTATGCAGTGCGGCTTTCTTTTTTTTTTTTTTCTTGTCGCTTAGTGTATATATATTTCTCATGGGGCTATTTAATGTATTTCAGTGTGTAAATACATGAATAATACATAAATAATTTTTTTTATTATATTTATATTAGATTAAATATGCAATAATTATTTACGTATCAAATTTTTAATGTACAAGAAACTTATTAAGTTAGTGTACTCTTAATTTCCTTTTATTTTTTACTTTCTCTTACCCATAAGGTATAGAAAGTATTGTTTTTGAGTCAAATTTTCGAACGCGAGATTTTGTTATATTTACACGTTTTGAGGTCCCCTGAATCCGAAAATCATGTTTTTAGCAAATGGTCTGTGTGTATGTCTGTGTGTCTGTCTGTTATCAGCATATCTCAAAAACAAATTATGGCAGAAAGTTCAAACTTAGTATTTTAAATTTGTATCATATAGGGATGCTACAGTAAGCTTTTCGTTAAGATCAAGCAAATGGTTCGTGTACAGGCAAAATCAAGAGAATTCTAATACATTGCGTCTATGAGGGAAATTGCAGGAAAGTAGAGTTTAACATCTATAGACTGCACTAAACCAAATGAAACGAATATATATTTTTTGTAATAGAGATAGTTAACTGGGAATTTTTTTTTTTTTTTTTTTTTTTTTGTGTATGTAGGAGCCTCGCCTCCACACCTGGGAGAGAAGTCCCCCGTCGAGGGGAGTAAATTTTCATGATGGGTATCTTTCAAAAGAGCTCGCCAAAACCTTTAAAATGAATGGTTAAATCGTCGATCTGTGATAATTTAAAACAAAGTTATCGATTTTTTTTTTATTTTTTTTTTTACTTTTAACGAAAAAAAAACTTAAAAAAAAAAAAAAAAAAAATCGTACTTTTTTTTTTTTTTTTTTTTTTTTTTTTTTTTAAATATTGACTTTTTTTGTGTATTTGGTGTTATACTACTTTTCTAATATGGAAATCGTCTGCCTTATCATAAAAGATAATTTTTTAAATTATTTTGATAAATTATTTTTTAAAAAGAGAATTATTTTTTAATAACCGAATTAAATTCTATATAAATGTAGGTGCATTAATGAAACGGGGGGTTGAGGGGGGCGGTAGCCCCCTCACACAGAACTAATTATCATATAAAACTCTTCAGAAGCCTAATATGAATTATTTAACATAGGTTTACATATCAGTACTCGTTATCTTACCTATTAATCTGCAACCTGTATTTATAGTATTAAATTTCAGGGTAAGAGAAAGTCGTGTGAGTGACACACCAGATTATTCTACCAAGTATATAAATAATATAAAATTATATAAAGTTTCATTTTTTAGAAATACTTAAGAGATATGAAAATTTTTTTTGACGGAAATTGGACCGATTGGACTGTAAAATATATATAGCTATTCATAAGTTTATAATCATATTTTATTTTTTAAAAATATTCACTTACTATTTCTCAGTCATTTAATTGACCTTTTATTCTATTTTATTTTTCGCAACAGGGAATGGATCCTCATGATGGCCACCTGGACTTACATGGTATGCATTCAAATTTATTTCTTAAAGAATTTAATAATTATATATAAATTCCTTAATTTTTTTACAATCATTAAACTTTCAATTAAATAATAAATAAACTTGAAAATTAATGATACCCAGGAATTTATTATTTCATAAATATTTCATTTTTATGAAAATAATAAAATTCTCTGTAACTGTAAAAATTTTATAACTTTTACACTAGTAATCAATTTGTAATTTTTTCAATAATATTTCGTATTGTTGAGCAAATATACGTCATATAATATATTGAATATGAACAAAGTTTTACACATACTTATTCAAGTATTAAAAAATATTTAAAGAAAAAACAAATATATAATTTTATATTTGATATGATTGTCTGACGGGACTCAAACTGAGGACGAAATGTGCAGAGATAATATTATAAATTGCAATTAAATAAGAAAATATAAGTTTAAATCAAGATTCGAAAAAAAAAAAAAAAAAAAAAAGAACGACGTAGCTTTGAAAAAACACCCATTTTTCGACTTCATATTTGGCACAAGACTTAAAAAATAAAATTTTACCAAAGATCACATAAGTTATATATATATTTTATTTTTATTTTATTACTTTTTTTTATGTAAAAACATATATGTCTTTTTTAAATTTTTAATTTAAATTTTATTAATTCAAATTTTTTTAACTTCGTTCATATTCTATTAACTTACAAGTAAAACATATCACTTATGTCCAACATATGACTCGTACACTCTGTGCACTAGACAACAAAGTACAATATGATAATGCAGGGAAAAAAATAATACATGACTCAGCAGATAACTTTCATCTTCATAAGATTTGATTTATTTTAGTTTTATTTACAACTTGAATTCAATTTGTGAAATTTGTAAAATTTGTCGTTAAAAATGATCTACTTTAAATTAATGAAAATCTGTATTTAAAATTATTAGATGTATTTTTGCACATGAAGATACACTGTGCTGATCAGTTCACGAAGTAAAATGTGTGTGTGTGTGTGTGTGTGTGTGTGTGTGTGTGTGTGTGTGTATACAAAATAATAATAAAAATAATCAGTTTTTGCTTTTGCGCAAAAAATATTGAAAAAGATATAAAAATTTAAATAAATGTTTATTTTAAATAAAGTAGAATATGAATATATATAAAGTAAATATGAATCCTTCCATGAATCTGAGGAAATAATAAAGTGTATTCAATAGAAAAAATAATGAGGATCAATCGACAAAAAAATACTAGAAAACTTATGAAAAAGAAGTATTTATAGAAATTTTCATAAGATGCTTTTTATCTAGGACTTTAAAGTTTTTATTCACTTAAATTCAATTTATAATCAAACTTAGCACTTATGTCTGAAATGAATGCAAGTTTTCTTAACCCTCTATCTACCACTTTATGAAACAGACAAAAATTGTATTTGAAACATACATTTTTAGTCATTTAGGAGTATTTTTTTAAAGATACATACAATAAAATTTATGGATGTCACCTCATCATAGTAATTCCTGAGGATTTTGAGATAGTGCATTTGTGTAGAAGGTATACATTAGTATATAGGTCGAAAAGGTATTTCGTCCGAAAAAAAGAAAAAAAAAAAACTGTAAGGAATTATTTATTCATTTATTTTTTGTTTGTTCCTTATATTTCTTCTAAGACAAGTAAGATATTTTTGAAGTAATATAGCAATTAATTAGGATTTTGGTATGAGATTAAAGTGAGTTAATTTCCTTATAAATAACTTTGGCATTTCTTCCATAAATACATTTTTTTTAAATTAATAGTACTTTAAAGTACCATCGGCATATGAAGGGTTCAACGAATTGAATGGATTTTGTAATGACGTAGCTAAAATATTTTTTTTTTTTGTTAACGGCATTTTCTTCCAAAAATTTAGATACTTTTCCTTAATGTAAAATATATTTACAATATTATCACGCCTCTTTCAAAAATGAAGTGTTTATGATCGAGTGTATAAGTATGTATACATGATATTAGTATGTGAGGTTGTTAATCTTTTATTTAGTGACTTATTTCTTATTTTAGACGTTTTCTAAGTGGAATACAATCTGTGTTACTTTTTCTTGAAATAAGCTAGATAATTTTAATTATTTTCATGATCAATACGTAACATGGTTTGTTCACTTTTTTAAACGAGCATAAGAATTCAGGAATTAATACTTTTAAAATAATTATATTTAATAACGCTAGAACACGTATTTTTTTAAAAAGATAAATTAATGTCTAATTATATATATATATATATATATATATATATATATATATATATATATATGTGTGTGTGTGTGAATGTGTGTGTGTGTGTGTGTGTGTATATATATATTGTCTCAAAACTATGAAATATTAACAAGCCTAGAAATCTTAAAGTTAATTTGAGTACCCAACAAAGAGAGATAAAAATTCCTTTGCATTTATGTAAAAATGCTACTGTAGCGACAAGAGCTCTAGTTAAAGAATTATTTTTCATTGGAAATACTCTAGCAGGGCAGTTTCGTATAGGTAAAAGCTGTTCCATATTTTAATACCACATTTTTTATTTTTATTTTTTACTTTAAAGTTTTCATATTACTTAATCGTGAAAAGCGCTACAAAAGATTATGAAAGTTTAATGCTTAAAAAAGATGTGCTCAAATAAAGAATGGGCAATTTTTTTCTGAAATAGCTAGAGACTTGGTAAAAACTAATATGGGTTGGCCACCACAAGACTTTCTTCTATATTTTCCTATACAAATTAATTCAGTAATACTTAAAAAAAAAAAAAAAAAGCGATATTTTTTTCAAAGACTTTTTTCGTTAAAAGTAAAAAAAAATCGGTAAATTTGTTTTAAATTATCACATATTTATTGATCAACCATTTGTTTTAAAGGTATTGACGAGACCTTTCGATCGATACCCATCTTGAAAATTTACCCCCCTGGGGGTACTTCTCTCCAGGGGGGGGCAGCGATGCCTCCACATGCACAAATCTTTTTTTCCCAATTAACTACTACTATTATCAATAATTCATATTAATTTTACAATCACAGGTTAAGAATAACTCTTATTATGTACATTTATAAAAAATTTTGTCCTATACTGCCATGTTAAAAATTTAGAAAAAATACGATCACAGCGCCCCTTGTTGAGCGATTGATCCCCAAATCTAATTAACACCAGTTTATGTCAGGGGCCAACTAAATACAAAATTTGGTTAAATTTCGAAAAAAAAAAATTTTTTTTTTTCAAAGTAATTTTCGTTAAAATTAAAAAAAAAAATCGATAACTTTGTTTTAAATTATCACAGATTTATAGTTCAACCATTCATTTTAAAGGTATTGACGAGACCTTTCGAAAGATACCCATTTTGAAAATTTACTCTCCTCGAGGGGGGGGACTTCCCCCCAGGGGTTAGCGAGGCTCCTACACATACAAAAAAAATTTCCCAGTTGACTATCTCTATTATAAATAATTCTTGTAAATTTCATAATGATTACTAAAAATAATTCTCTTTATGCACATTTATACAAAATTTTGTCCTATATCACCACGTTAAAAATTTAGAAAAAGCGGAATGGCAACGCAACTTGTAAGACAATTTTTACCAAAAGTTGATAGGCACTAATTTATGTCAAGGTGCAACTACCCATATAGCACACTTAGTCCCAGCGATGTTGTATTAACATCGCAATCTCCCATTATTGTCACATGGCAGTGGAACATGCATAGAATGTCCCCGCGCTTTAGAAGTAGGACGTCACTGTGACGAACTGTATGAAATCACTGTGACGTGAAATGAATGTTTCAGACTGATTTCGTCGCACCGCACATGCGCAATCAATCAATGAATCATTGGTGAGTGATCTTTTCGCATTCGCTTCGACCTGTTGATCTGTTGTTATTTTTTTATTTTGTGAATTACTGTCTTTACTATAAGGATATTTCTGAAAACTGACGTAAGTATTGTCATGTATTCATATTATATTTATTATTATTTGTTTAATAGAAATAATAATTTTCAAAATGTTTGTTACTGCATGCACTTATGCTTTGAAATACCCCATGTTTTAATATGGGTACCTATATTTTCAGTTTCTGAAGTAATTCATCTGTGTTTACTTTACAAAGTAAAATAATATTGGTTGGGTTTAACGAATCTTAAAAAGTATAACTATTAAGATAAACCTCACATTATTAACGATTTTTTAGTTTTATTAAATATTTTTGGAATGAAATTCTTTTCGACTTATGTTCTACTTTTATTTATCTATTTTTTTGTCGTGGGCTTTTTAAGTATCAAAATTATAATATATATAAAATTTGTGTATTGTGATATGTATCTTATTTTTTTCACCTTTTTCCCCCATTATGAAAATTATTTATTTATATAATTTAATGTTCACTGAAAAAAATAAAGAAGTAATTTTAATTAAGTAATGATTTATAAGGAAAATGCTTTACTCTCTTTTGAAAATAATTAGTATTATATAATTTTAATATTGGAAAATAAACCAAAACGTAACAGTTACCATATATTTAAATTTACAAATAGTAACATAAGTTTATTTCTACATAAAGAGAAAAGTAATTCCTATTTTCTCCATGTTTTTAAAAATTAGAAATTTTTCATTTTCATTATGTAATTCTTGCAGTTCAACTAGTTGGGTTAATTGCTAAAATTTCTTCTGTCCGGCGAAATACTTCTAGGCAAAATACTGCAGTGAATATTTTACTGTATAAGATTCACGATCTTTATATTTGTATATAAATTATTTAGTTTTTAATTCAAAATAAATGTATTTTGAAAATAAATAGTATTTTGATTGTAAAAAATCAGGATTTTCCTAAAAAAAATAAAAAAAAAAATAAAAAAAATAATAATAATAATTGTATGCAGAAAAATAGTCTCTTTTTTGGGAGGGGGGAGGATGGGTGTGCTATAAATATAAATGTTTAACAATTGTTTGAAACAATTTATAAAGCAAGTGCAACAAAATTTTGGGTGAGATTCAGTCGAATGTGTTTCTTCCATTTGGAATATTTTGTGTTTGTGCAAGCTAGTTTTCCAAAATTATAAGACAGCAAGAGAACATTTTCTATTTTTTCATTTCCATTTAGTCACTTTCTATGTTTGTAATGTACTGGTAAGACTGAGTTCTATGCAGTGGTGGCTCATGCAAATTTTCACAGGTAGGGCCCAACCCGTCGTATGGTGCGTCGTTTAACATTAATAATATTCATTGGTCAAGCATAAAAACAAACATTAAGGAGGTATGTAAAACGTAAGTCTTTAGAAAAAAAATATTTTTTGATGACGAATCTTACGTTTTATATTATAGAAAAAGTCACATAAATTTATCTCAAAAATTGTTTTACGACTTTAATGCAAAATTCTGCAATATTCTGATCAATGGAATATCAAAATTTAAATATCTGGAAGCTAGTAGACACAGACAGGAATTAATAACAGGAGACTTGGCGTTGGAATATTAAAAGCCGAATAAACTACTACGTTAGAAACGCTAAAGAAAAATATTGCAAATGCATACAGCTGTTTCAGTAGCCTAAAGCGTACCGTCTTCAGTGCAAAAAAGATGATCAGTGCAAAAGGATCCTTTTTGCACTGAAGACGGTATGCTTTAGGCTACCGAAACAGCTGTATGCATTTGCAATATTTTTCTTTGGCGTTTCTAACGTAGTAGTTTATTCGGGTTTTAACAGACAGGAATTGCTGAGTTCTATACCAGGTCACTTTCCTCGGGATCTGCATTTGGAATTTTGCAAGGTTTTCTCCGAAACTCGCATAAATACGAGCTAGGTATAATTTAAAAAGAATCCCATGGGAGAGTACAGATCAAGGACCCTCTTTAAGTAACTACACACCATTAAAATTTAAACTCAATTTTCTACACTCTACATGTAATATTTTTTGACTTGTGCAAATTATATCTCTAAATATTTTAATAATAGAAATTTTAAATGTTGTGTTCATGTTTTTTAACTTGGAAAAAAAAATAATAAGATAAGCTTTAACCAATTTGTCAGAAGGTAAATTGAAATTTAGAAAGTCAGGAGCAATGTAATGTGAATACATATCAGAAAAATACAATGTTTCTCACTTTGAGCTTAATTTTAGATAATTTAAATTAAATTTCTTAATTTTTGATTGTTTACAGAAATTCATTTAGAAAATGCATTTAAAATTAAATGTCTTTATTTTTTTGTGTTTCAAATTTTCATGAATAAATTATTAAAAAAATATGCCTTTAGAGAAAATTTAATTTAAACTTTGATATTTCATCGAAAAGTATCATTTTAGAACTTTGCAATTGCGACTGCCAAATTCTTACATTTAGGCACAATTTTGTTATTTTTATGTGTTGTGTTTGTTGAGAATTAAAGATTGATTCTTAATTGAAATAAAATGCAAAAATAATTTTGATTTATATTTTTAATTTATAATAAATGAATAAATAAACACGATCTGTCATCTTAAAAAAACAATATATCAGTTTAAAAGAAATAAATAAAAGAAAAAATCAACACTTCTATGCAGATTATTAATCCATTTATCCAAGTAAATCCATTAATTATCTAAAAATTTGACAATTTATTTGCATAAAATTTTAGTTTTCCACTGTGAAGAAAAATATTGCAGTTATTCATTTTCTTTTCTTTTTTCTAGTTCACTGTCTCTGACACCTAAAAAATTTTTCTGGCTCCTAAGACGCAAGATATTTTAATTGTTTTTTATTCAGTGGTTTAGAGGTAAGTTATATGAATTTGTTGATATTCTATTTAATAATATTTTAGTGAGTTATGTGTAAGTAAATATTGTGTAGTATATTTATCACAAAGATCAAATTTTATGTTATGTTAGGGATGTATTTTAAATGGGGCTATTTTGCAAGGGTAAGATTATACACAATGTGAAATTAACATTGAAATAAATGTTTCTTCGAATTATGATTTAGAGGGATTCAATTGTTTTATGGATTTGGTATTTATAAAAAGCTGTTTATATTGGTGTTTTTAATTTTTTTTATAATTTGTGTGCTTTTAATTAGGATTTGAGAAGAGTAAAAAATGATCCAGGGTTGCAAGTTTTTGACATGTGAAAGTTCTTGACGGTTTTTAAACTGTCTTGTTAAAAACGGATATTTATAATATAATTGTTATATAAAAATTTAGTTTTAACAAAATATAGTTTATAAAGATGTTTTAAGATTTGAAAAGTAAATAGACTCATGTTTTTTGAAAAACACATTGTTATATGATTCTGACACTTTAATACTGTATTTCTTTATTTTATTTTTCTTTCTTTCTTTCTTTCCCCATGTTTTGCTGAAATCGCAAGTTTTTACAAAAAACAGTAATTCAGAATGTTGAACAACACTGAACTGTTTCTTAAACTCGGATAATTACCGTGAGACAAGAGAAATTTAAATGCTTTCTAGAATGTATAATTATTTAATATTTACTCGTACTATAGGTGTCTTTTAAATTTATTATTTAAAGCTGTAAACACACAAATATTTATATACAATCAGTAATAATAATAAATGCATAAAAAAATAAATATGTGTAATATAATATAGTAAATATAGATTATGAATATATTTATTTTCAAATTTATAATAATTTACTTGCGTATATTATGTTTAACTTTTTTTTTCTTTAAAAAAAAGTAGTATTCCTGTGTTTTTAACACCTGGCTTTTAAGTTTATATATGATATTAAAATTCATAATTAACATTTGGAAATGTAGAATTTCATAAATACTAACATAAATTTAAGCATATATATATATATATATATATATATATATATATATATATATATATATATATATATATATATATATATGTCTACGCAGTCTTTGTATATATTTCTTAGGTTTGAAACCAGTATATTTACTTAAATTTGTATTAATTATCACCTAAAAATTGTTTTAAGGCCTGTTAATTTATAAACAGTACAATATTTAGATGTGAACTTATATATGGGAAATATTATTCATTTCTATTACTAAACAGATTTTAGCTAATCTACCGATTTTGAGTTTTGACGATATAGGTTTTTGACAGGAGAGGTTTCTCATGGGGTTTTGACAGTTTAAACTAGTATTATACCTTTGCCATGACAAAAATACTACCCAGCAGCGGCGGATCCAGAACTTAACTTTTTTTTTTTTTTTATTGGGGGGGGGGGGGGGTTTAAGATTTTTCGAACTGTTATTCCAGATCAATGAAAAGTTTAATACAATTGTGACCGCAATACAATACCGCCACTGCTAGCTAGTTTCTATAGCATATTTTTGTGTTTTTAAAAAATAGTAACAGATGCTTTTACAAAGCTTATAACCAGTGTTTGTGGCATTTTAAAAATCTGTGCTTTGTTGGATAAGTTTTAGTTTAGGTAGGCTCTTATATTTGGATATTTCATTAGTGCACTAGATTGCCAAAGTGTAGCAACCTGAGTGAATGTTTTCTATGGCTCTTTACTATATTCATTATACTTGCCAATTCCTGATAAATAAACTTTTTTTTTAAATAATCATATTTAATAACTGAAGAAATAAAACTGGTCGCTTAATTTACTTTTTCTTTTAACTTTTAGAAACTGTTCATCTTAATTGTCAATTTCACTACTGTGACGGAAGATGAAGTAGGAACGTTAATCGCCAGTTGACTGCAACGTGCTGAACAATGAAGAAAGAGCGTAAAATGGTATGTATATATACATGAAAGTTATACATGACTTTAGCCTGAAATCCTCCCTTTTGAAGGTCATGTTGGCTGTTTCTGAGATCAATGTAAATCCAAAGAGAAACCATAACCAAATTTTATGATGTGGGGGGGGGGCAGCAAATTATGTTAACTTGCCAAAGTATGTGATTATTTTGTCGAAAAATCAACAAAATTACTGCTTTTATTTATTTATTTTTTTTTTGCTGCAAATTCCTATAACAAGATTGTTTTGCTGCTAATTGTAACAGAATTTTGTACTATTTTCAAAGTTGATTCCAGAAACAAAAGATTAATTTAGTGTAAAATAAAGTTTTTGCTTTTTTTTTTTTTTTTTTTTCGGTAGAAAATTTCTGAAACATACAATATTTTCCCAGTTGAGATTGGGAATTAATAGTTTATTTCACTACTGTTAAAAAGAGAAAGGGAAAAGAAATTTATTTACAGCTAAATGTTGAAATTAGGTTAATTTTTACTGCCAATTTCCAAAATAAATATTTTGGCACTATCTGGTATAAAACATTTCTTGTTTTTCTATGTGTGTGTGTCTGAAATATATAATTTTTTCATTAATATGTCTGCTTTTTTTAAATTTATGATTAACAAATATGCAAAAATTGCTGATTCTTTTTTTTTTTTTTTTTCATTTTTATGCCTTTAATGAATTTACTAATTAACGGATTAATTTACTGTAAGTTAACTTATGTACATTTTTGTTTCTTAGTTCCAAAAATACATATTTTTGCATTTTATTGTGATAAATCTGTATTGTGAGCAAGTTTAGACTTTTATACGAATTCACACTTTCATGCCTGATACATATAATTGTTCAGAAAGACGAGGGGAATAACTCCAGTTTTATTTTATGGATTTAAATTTCTTACTATATTTATTCAAAATATTAAAATAAAATAAATAAAGGAAAAAAAATTGTTTATTATAATTAATGGAGTGCAGTTCTTTATTCAGTTTGTAAAATAATCTCTCTCTCTCTCTCTTTTTCCTTTTCTTATTTAATGATGTTGTTAAAAGAAAACACTGAAAATTTAAATATTTTTTAAACAATTATGCATTTTTTCTCCATATTAATGACTTAATTTAATGTAACAAATATTTTTATCAGGGTTGGCAAGTTTCTTCCACGGTAGAAAAAATCGCAGGAAAAACCTGGCCAGAAGAAATGAAAGATACTGTTTTTCGTTAAAATTATTATATAAATTGTAATTACTGCATTTTTCAAATTAATAACCTTAGGTAAATTTAATTGCACTTATAAAATTTATTTATTAATCGTTTGAGTACCAGGCGGTGTTGAAAAAACATTGTCGAAGGATCCCAAGCAGCGAGATAGCGCTTGTTTTATTTTATGTCCAGAAATACTAAGCGGCGCGACAGCGCTTTATTTATTTTACATCGATGAATCCCAATCGGAGCAATAGCGATTCTCGTAAAATATACTATCTGCCTTAAAAGGAGCTGTGTGAGGTAGTTGCTTCAGTAAATCTGAGCGCGCAACTTCAACAATTGGTAACACACCGTCAGTTGTCCACAATGTTCTAAATGTACTGGGTTTTCTCGACATAAAATCTCAATAGCGCAATCGTACTGCTTGGGATTCAAATGGTTAATTATGTATGCTGAATTAATAATTACATGAGATTCTTAGCGAAGACCGTATCACATACCAAAATACTCAGTTTATTAAAGAAATCAATTTCATTTTAACCAGTATAAAGATTTATTTATTATGAAAAAATATTTTATTTTTATTTATTATTATTATTATTTTTTGTTTAGGCAAGAAAACTTCAATTGCAGAAGAATAATCTCCTTGCTGCTATGAATTACTGTTACTATTTTATTTTAATATATATATGTCTTTTGATGTTTAACCGCAAATTTAGTAAAGAAATAAATGTAATAAAACAGTTTGATGTTTAAAACTTCTTTTTAGAAAAGAATTTAACCTGATAGAACTTGCTAACCTCTTGTCACTCTAGAACTTGCTAGAGTGAGACTTTTTCTTATAGAGAGCAATTGCCTTTTTTTTTTTTTTTTTAATCTTATATTCGTTACATATCAGCATTTTTTGTTTGACTTAATATTTTTATCCACAAAAGTAATTTAAAATAAATCAAATACAATTATAAAATTTTAATTAAAATGCTAAAGAAGAAAAAAAGTTTAAATGAGATTTTAGAGAGTGAGCTGGGAAAAAAAAAAAAAAAAAAAAAGTATGATGATGAGAGGAAATCTTACACAGTGAGTTCTTCCGATATAAAGCACATTATTTGATCTTTAAATTATGAGAAGCAGGTGTTGACCCAGGTTTTAATATTTGGACCCCATTTTTTGTGAAAAACAAAATATTTTCGTGGGGAAAAAATATTCCACTTTTTTTTTTTTTTTGTCATTCTATATAGTGTTTAATATCACGTTAGCAGTTTGGTTAAACTAAATAAAAATGCTGAAAACAAGGGAATATTTTTGAAAAGGATCATTTTAAAATAAATTCTTATGAAGGTTTCATTTTATGAATTTGAATTTTGTGCAGGGTCACTTTTTATGATCTGGAATTTTGTGAAGAGGCAGCAAAAGGGACCCAATTTTCACCTGGATCGATTTCTGAGAAATGTCTGTGTAACAAATCTAAAATTATGAATTAAATTCAGTGAATGATTTTTCAATGTTTTATTTTATTAATTAATTTATTTTTTGGTGACACATTGAAAAAAAAAATAAAATAAAAAAAACTTTTGCATAATTTTTCTGTGAGTATAACTTCAAATTATTCCTTTAGATGTGGTCATAACTCTTAAAACTGAAATGTTTAATTTACAAGCCTATTTCACACAAATTTTTACTACTTATTCAACTAAATTGAATATTTAAGATCCATTATAATAGTTGATACAGTAATTAATTATATTTAAATACTGTAAAATAAATGATACAAAATTACAAACTGAGATCTCTGAACAAACATTGTTATTAAAGTGAAACATGGGTTGTTTTTGTTTTCTTAACATTGTTAAAAAAAAAAAAAAAAATGTTAAAAAGAATAAATAAATAATCTAAAAACATGACTTAGTGCACAGAAAATTAAGTTTTTTTTTTTTTTTTTTTTTTTTTTTTGTCACATTTCTAATATGCCTGGATGTTTGCCAAGAAATTAGTTTTACTATTTATTTCTTAAACTATCTTAAAATATTTAGAAATTTTATTGATAAACTCATCAGCTGTGAAAATTCATTTTAAGTAGTTTTGAGTGTAAGTTTGATTTCTGTTAAACCAACTATGTGAAAAATACCAGAGGCGGGAATTGAACTCAGGCCCTTTGCTTAACATGCTGATGCTCTTCCACTGAGCCAACCTGTCTGATATAACTAGTTCGACATTTTTCACACAATAACCGTTACATCTGAATTTGCAGATATGACCTTGCAACGATTATTATACGAGAAATGTCAGGCTTGTTATTGGGATGAATGACTAATAACTTTTTTTTTTAGCTACGAGATTGAAATGTATTAATTAGTCCTGTTGTACTAAATTAAATTCTGTCAAAAGAATTTTTTTTTAATCTTATTTACCTGAAAAATGCAACATTTATTTCAATATTTTGTTGCATCATTTTTTTATTTAGACTACCTATGACTAACGGAAAAAGGCTTAATACTTAAAGGGCTAAGACTGAAGACACTTTTGTATTAAATTTTTATTTCATAGGTTTGATCTTACTGGCAACTCGTATGGAAATAGAGAGTACTGAGCTTCAGGAGCCTTGCACAATTTACATATTACGATGTTTATTGGATAAAGTAGTAGAAATCTCAGGATGTTTATTACTCAGGAAGTAGAAATATTTCAATATCTAACCCACATAATTGTGTAGGTTCAGTCAACCCTTAAGAACACGGTTGGCATAACTGCGTATGCCAGTCAGTAAAAAACTGCTGCAACATCCATAATAACCACATGATTAAGACCTACATTTTATTTACACTTTTTTTTTCGAAGTTACTCTAGCCCATTCGCGTTCATAAAGGTCAAAGGGCTATTTGAAAAGTTAACAATATATAGAATTTAATAAATTGTATATATGTGTTTTGCTTTTATGATTTTCTACTTAAATATATGAAAAGCATATATTTTTTGGTAAATCCTTGATTTATGAATTATATTAACAATCTATGAACAATTCATGTGTGGTCCAAATGCATTATTATATAATAAGGCTCTATGCTTCCGCGTGTGCTAAAAGAACAAAACTAAACAGCATTCTATAGAGAATATCGCTGGGCTCATTGCTGCTGTTTTTGCTGTCCACAAAACATTGATGACTTGTCTATAACTGTCTATGCATTGACATTTTGTGACATGCAATATTTATAGGAGATTGCAAAGTAAATTCTTAGTTTAGGTATTTATGAACATTCCAGTGTTCTATTCACAATGGAATATCCATGCTCAGTAACATTCCATTTGAATATCATAGGTTTATACATGAGAAATCTATTTAGATTGTCTATTGCAATATTTATAAGAAATTCTAATCTGTAGACTTCTCATGTGTTAACCTTATAGATATTGCACTGGAATATCGCTGAGCATGGACATTTCACCATGCATAGAACATTGCTGGGTTGTTAATAAACACCTACGCATAGACATTGCTTTGTAATCTCTTATAAATATTGCATGTAATAATCTATAGACATTTCATGCAATGTTCTATGGATGTTGCAATGCGATGTCTCCAGGCGCAGACATTTCTCCGTGCATAGAATATTGCTGGGATGTTAATAAATACCATCGCATAGATGATGCTTTGTAATCTCCTATGAATATCGCATGTAACGATCTATAGATGTTTCATGCGATGACCTATGGATGTTGCAATGTGATATCGCTAGGCACGGACATTTTGCCGTGCATACAACATTGCTGGGATGTTCTTAAGATGTAACGCGACATCTCTGGAATGTAACCAATGTCGCAGTGCAACGTTCCTAGAACATTCCTGGTGCAAAATGTGCTATATGGGTACATACCAATTTGTATGAAATTCTGTGCAGTTGTTCCTGAGATACAGTTGACACAAAAATTTGTCACACAAACACACACACACAGACAGACAGACTGACATTTTCTAAAAACGGTCAAATCGTGTTTTACAGCTCTCAAAACGTGTAAATCCGTAAAAAAAAAACTGAGGTCGAAAATTTTTACGAATCCAATACTTTCTTCTATTGAATATAGAAGAAAGAATTAAACATTGATTAAGATTAAATATTTTTATCTCAACATACAAAATTAAAGAAATGACATGACAGTCATTTTTAAAGTGAAAATTTATTTCATTTGTCAAAAAAAGTAAATAATACGATAGTATAATTTAAATGAGAATTTGATTAGAATAATAATATTGAATAAAAATTTTCCTATCATGTTACGCAAAGAAGTTAAACTATTGTTTATCTCGATATAATTTTTATCTCGATAAAAAAAATCATTTCTTAAAAACAATGAATATAAATATTTAAGCATTAAAATAAATAAGTAAATAAATTCAGCTTGTTGAAATGCCCAACTGGTTTATACACTAAGCGACAAAAAAAAAAAAAAAAAAAAGCCGCACCTGGATGTTTTCCTTTTCGCCTTCTACAACCGCCAATTTTATCGTTTAAAAAGCAAATTTTCGAGCGGATTTTACTATGTTGTCCTCCACATACACTTTAGCTTTGAGTCTAGTGTTAAAAACAAAATGCAATTGTCAAGAAAATTGTAATTTTAAAATTTATTTCAAAAATGATAAGAATAAGGCAGTTAACGATGCCACAAAAAGTATTAATTTTTGAATGAAAATCAAAAAATATTTTAATACGTGAGATGGCAAAATAATTAAATGTTAACGAAATATTGGTAAAATGAATTTTAGCAAAATATAATTTTTTTTGGCCGTTTAAACTGGGAATTTGGCTTTAGGCGGTCATGTTGCTCATCCAAGCAAGATAACCGCAAGTTAAAATGCGAATGTTTAAAAAATCGATTTGTATCATGTTCAGAACTTAAAAAATATTTTTAAAAAGTATATAGTAAATTACTTTCTTCAAAAACAATGCGGGAACAACTAAACAAAGCGGGTTAAAGAACAGAAGATCTGCGAAAAAAGCCATTATTAAGGAAAAGAATTAGAAAAAACAATACTTTAGTTGACCAAAATTTAAAAACATTATCAGTTAATTATTAGGCTGAACTGGTTTTCTCTGATGAATCAAAGTTTTCTTTATTTCGATCAGTTGAAAAAAGCTAGAATGAAGAAGAAAATGTGACCGACTTAATGAAAATTGCACTTTTAAAATAGTGACACATTCTCCGTACATTATGGTACGGAGGTGCATAACTTTTCAAACACTCGGGGAAATTTTTATGCTCAAGGGATCAAATAACTCGATATAAAACACAATCTGCATAAAAGTGGTGCCTGACCGACTATTTTGAAGGTATCTTAGACATTTACGTAAACAGCCTTTGAAGATAATAAGGCACCTTACTACACGGCGTCTGTGGGAGGTTTATTCACTTGAAATTGTCAAAATTTCTTATACATTCCCATGAGAACCTATAATTCTGTAAGTAATCATACCTTTTTTCACTTTAAGTTAAATAGCACAAAGGATATAGTAGAATTTCTTCTTTACCAGTCATGGAAATGGTCAAAATCGCGATCCGCTCAAAAATGTTTCGTCTATAAAAAGGCAGGGGAGAGGGGAGAGGATTTGAAATTTGCAGCCTATAACTCTGCCAGAACTAGAAAAAATTATTTGTGATATTTGGCACATTGAAATTTCTGAGATTTATATTAAAACACTGTATAAAACTATGCCATTGTGCATTAATGCAGTAATTCCATATAAAGATGGAATTAACCCAATGCAGAATACATATTTTTAACAAAAAATTGCTTGGATCTAACAAATAAATAGTTTTATTTCATATATTAAAATATAACTTGTTTATTTCGTATAATAAATCACAATAGAATGCAAAATGTATAGCTATTGCATTATGTTCAAAAAGAAAGTTTCATGCATATTTTTAAAAAGTACTTCGTAAAGTGCAATAAAGCGAATTCTTAAGTCGAAAACATACATAGGTATCATTTCATATCTTTGGTATTATGCAAAAAAGACAGTTTTGGTTGTTTTAAACATTAATTTTAAAGTTATTACAAATAAAAAAGGTATAAGTCATTTTTTCTGCAGTGCGGCTTTTTTTTTTGTCGCTTAGTGTATAATATATATCAATGTAATTCTATAATTTGTTTGAAGGGCTCGTGATTTACAAAGATGATTTTTAAAATGGGTCAGAACTAACAGGAGTAGGTGAAATAAGTTTTTGTATACATTAAGAAAAAGGTAAAAATTACACGGGATTATAAACACACACACACACACACACACACACACACACACACACACACACACACACACATATATATGTGTGTGTATATATTAAATATGTTTGGCTTTACACAGGCAAAATAATAATAAAGAAAGAAATGAAGAAAGAAACAAATCTTGTAAATATTTTAGCTATTTATGCATAAACTAAATAATACGGTAATATTTAAATGAAGGATTGATTAAAAAAATATTGCAGAATATAAATTATGCTAACAGGCTACGCAAAATAATTAAACTACTTATAATCCTGTATATGACAAATAATTAAGTTCACTCGATAAAATAAACCTTTCGTAAAAAGAATATAAAAAAATTTAAGCATTGAAAAAAAAAATCTTATGTTTTAGTTTGTTAAAATGTCCAATTTGTTATTTATTATAATTATTATAATTTTTAATATCAATGCAAATCCATACATTTTTTGAATACCTTGTGATTTACAAAGATGATTTTAAAGTCGGTCAAAACAAACATGAGTAGTAGAAATAAATATTTTCATACATTAAAACAAAGGTAGAATTTACAAAGGATTTTAAACATTAAAATTAATTGAAACTGAGAATTTAATTATCTATATTTGACCTTTGTTGTTCTAAAGGAATGAATTTTTTATAATTAAATTTAATTTGTAAGAATGTATTTAAAATATTTTCATAATGGCATTATGTTTATAGAATATGGATATACGAATGTTATTCAATATGTTATAAAATTTGCGATTTTTTTTTTTTTTAATCTCACCTCTTTAAGAAATTAAGTATTAGTTTTTATATTTATAAATATTTTCTGCATTAAAATTAAAAGAATAATTGTAAATTATACAATTTTTTTCCCCTGTTCTTGAATTCTTCTAACTTCGCTTTAAAAAGTCGCGATTATCAACATTTTTTGTGAACATGACCAAAATTTGTTCGCTTTTTCTTAAAATTATATTTAGGAATTACGTATGAAGATTATTACTGAAGTTGCATTTAACAGAGCAAGTATACATATACATGCTTCTTTTGAAAATTAAATAGGTATTTTTTTAAACGCTAGGGCATGTTATTGCCTGAGAACTAAAAATAAACAACACGCTTTGAATTTATTTCTTACAGTAATACGCACACACACACACACACACATACACATACACACACACATACATACATCATCGTAAAAATAGTGAAAACGGACACAGGGGACTTCAAAACGTATAGAAACATCAAAATCTCGAATTCGGATTTTTGACATAATTACAATACTTTCCTCACTATAGTGTTCGGAAAGTAAAAAAAAAAAAAAAAATGAATGATGCATAATAATTACAGTATTTTGTATAATAATTATACAGCAATGTAATGCATATAGCATTTTGTATAATAATTACAACATTATGTATTAAAATTGCTGAAATTATAAAAAAGATATTAAATCAATAAAAAATAAATTTTTATATTCTAGATATATTCGACATATATTCTATATGTACATTTTTTATGTGAATTTGAATCCTCATGTACAATTAGTGTTTTTTTTTTTTACTTTCTCTTACCCATAAGGTAGAGAAAGTATTGTTTTGGGGTCAAATTTTCGAACGCGAGATTTTGTTATATTTACACGTTTTGAGGTCCCCTGAATACGAAAATCATGTTTTTAGCAAATGGTCTGTGTGTATGTCTGTGTGTCTGTGTGCCTGTGTGACTGTATGTTTGTGTGTCTGTGTGTCTGTCTGTTATCAGCATATCTCAAAAACAAATTATGGCAGAAAGTTCATACTTAGTATTCTAAACGTGTATCATATAGGGACGCTACAGTAAGCTTTTCGTTAAGATCAAGCAAATGGTTCGTGTACAGGGACAATCAAGAGAATTCTAATACATTACGTGTATGGGGGAAATTGCAGGAAAGTAGAGTTTAACGTCTATAGACTGCACTAAACCAAATGAAACGAATATATATTTTTTGTAACAGAGATAGTTAACTTGGAAAAAAAAATTGTGTATGTAGGAGCCTCGCCTCCCCCCTGGTGGGGAAGTCCCCCCTCTAGGGGAGTAAATTTTCATGATGGGTATCTTTCAAAAGAGCTCGCCAATACCTATAAAACGAATGGTTGAACCATCGATCTGCGATAATTTAAAGCAAAGTTATCGATTTTTTTTACTTTTAAGGGAAAAAAAGTTTTTTATTTATTTTTTTTTTCTTTTTTAATTATTGAGAATAAAATGGACTTTTTTTGGATATTTGGTGTTATACTACTTCTCTAATATGGAAATCGTCTGCCTTATCATAAAAGATAATTTTTTTAATAATAATTTTATTAAATTATTTTTTAAAAAGAGAATTATTTTTTAGTAACCGAATTAAATTCTGTATAAATGTAGGTGCATTAATGAAACGGGGGGTTGAGGGGTGCGGTAGCCCCCCTCACACATAACTAATTATCATATAAAACTCTTCAGAAGCCTAATATGAATTGTTTAACATAGGTTTACATAACAGTACTCGTTATCTTACCTATTAATCTGCAAGCTGTATTTATAGTCTTAAATTTCAGGGTAAGAGAAAGTCGTGTGAGTGCACACCAGATTTTTTTTTTTAATCTATTCTGCTTTTCCTCTGCGCAATAAAAAATTTTATAACTGAACAGTGAAATGAATTTTTTTTTCACATTGTCATAGGCAAAGCTGTAAAACTATGAGAGTGATTTTTTATTAATATTTTAACTATTTATTTTCATATATTATTTTTGTATATTTAAAACGATAATGGATAAGAAGTCATATAAGTGGAAAAAGAAAGATTTGCCTTGTGTTTTTATTTTGCAATTTACGACAGCTCTTGTAAATAACAAGAAACATTTCTAACATACTTTTCCAGGGAATATAAATCTTTTCGAAAAATAACAGGTCATTTTTTAAAATAACATTTTTTTTAAAAAACCCTATAAAAAAGATATATATATATATATATATATATATATAATTGCGTTCAGCGAAGCAGAATATTTTTCATGTTCTACACTTTGTTTTTATTATTTATTTTGTTTTATTTTATTTTTTCAAAAATAAACACGAACTACATGAAATATAAAAATATAAACTCTATTTCATCCATTTTGTAAAACGCTATAAGCTAACATTAAATATATTTCTGAGAGTGAATGATCTTTTTTACCACTGTACAAAAGTCTCAGCATTAAAAAGAGCTTTATTATTATTATTATTATTATCATTATTATTATTATGTTAAAAACATCTTATTAGAGATATATCTGCAGCAGAATATTGAAACATTTTACGTATAATTACACTGCTCTGAAAAAAAAAAAAAAAAAACGAGATCTGATATCATTCTTGCAAATTCTTATGTAAAGTGACCTCCTGAATCCGAATATGACCACGATTTTACCCAATCACCCCCCATTTTCTAGATACCCCCCCCCTCATTTTTTATCATTGTTTGATAATTTTATACCCATCAGTTTGATTTGGAGAGGAACGATGATTATTTTAACCGTTAAATGTCTTCAGACCGGAGGAGCTACAGAGGTAGAAAGTTCTAAAACACGAATATTTGTAGTAAGGAGGAAATTTGAGGGGATTTGTGCCTAAAAAACAAATGAAAATCAATAAAAAAAATCAGTTTCTTTTTTTTTTTTTCTTTCTTTTTCGCGTTATTTCTTTTTTACTTATTCCAGCTTCCAGTTTGCCATTTTCTTAACAAAACACCCTAAATAATAAAAATTATACAGTGAAATGTTTTTCATAATGTTGGTGGTGTGGAGTTGAAAGTCTCAAACCCCTCACAAGAGAGTTTGACAGATTCACTGCACGACGTTTGCTTTCAATAACTCCCACGATAAATGTTTCGGGCAGTAAAGCATGAACAGTAAAACCTCTGCTTTCACACGTGTTAAAGGTCATTGCTCTTATCATTGTAATCGTCAGTCGTTATCTACCTTTAGTACACGTTTTGCAATAAGAGGGTGAACTTTATGGTGTTCTCGACGGTGGTGATCTTGTGTGGTGATCATTAACACGGTCAAAGGCGGATATTTTACTGTTCATGTTTTACTGCCCAAAACATTTAACGTGAGAGTTATTGAAAGCAAACGTCGTACAGTGAATGAGTCAAACTTTCTTTCGAGGGCTTTAAGACTTTAACTCCACTCACCAAACATTTCACTGTATAATTTTTACTATGTGGGGTTTTTTGATAATAAAATGGCGAACTGGAATCTGGAATATTCTGAAAAAAAAAAGAAATATTGCGGAAAAAAAAAAAAAAGAAACTGATTGTTTTTATTGATTTTCTTTTGTTTTCTGGGCACAAATCCCCTAATTTCCTCCTTACTACAAATGTTCGTGTTTTAGAACTTTTTACCTCTGTAGCTCCTCAGGTCAGAAGACATTTAACGGTTAAAATAATGATCGTTCCTCTCCAAATCAAACTGATGAGTATAAAATTACCAAACAATGATAAAAATGAGGGAGGGGTGTATCTAGAAAACGGTGGGTGATTGGGCAAAATGGTGGTAATATTCGTATTCAGGAGGTAATTTTACATAAGGATATGTTGAAATGGTGTCAGAGGCAATTTTTATGCCGAGCAGTGTTATCCACAGAATTTTTTTTTCTCTCTCTTTTAGAAAACAGCTTCCAGAGAAAACGAAAAAGAAACATCAGAACTGGCATTATGATAATTCACATTATATATTAATTTTTCCTTTATTTAATTTCAGAAAAAAAAAATATTGTAAAAAGGTAGTGTTTGAAAATGGTGCCAAAGCTGTGCTCCAAATACACATCACGAATTTGATAAAAGGTTCAGCTACGATTTAGAAGATAATTTCTTTCATTTTCCACAAAAAATGATTTTTTTTTTCAATTATGTTTAGACATTTTCCTTCGGTTAGTTCTTTTTTACACCTTATTCTAACTCTTACAAGTGAATGTACTGTAATAATGATGTTTAAAATTGACTTGAATACTGTAAAAATATACAGGGTTTTAATTTGCTTTTTGAGAAAAATCAAATTCTATTCTAAAGATGCATCTGGCTTTGGCATCTACAAAACGCAGTCAAAAATTTCTTTGAATCACATAAACAATTAAGATTTCGTAAGCTGAAAATGTTTGCAAAGAAAACTTTAGTAACTTCGTAGAAACATAAATACCGAATTGCGAAGGTTGTTCACTGTTCTATATAGATTTTATTAATGGTCGAATTCTATATAGTGATAAAATAATAGAGGAAAGTATGAAGGTGGATCATTCAAGATTCAAGGCACAACAGCTATCGATCTAGAAACAAATCTCCCAAACAAGTGTCAATTTTATTTGATTTTGCACCGACTTCAAAAGTTATGCTTAATCGTAGGAATTTATTTTATACTTTTAAGCTCACTTTACAATTTAATTTTATAAAAAATTTTATTTTAACTGTTTGAATGATAGTTGTTTTTGGAGTCGGTTCTAAAGATATATCTATATATATAAAAATGAATGTTTGTCTGTATGTTATTTATAAAATCGTAAACGGCTTGACCGATTTCGATCATTCTTTTTTTGTTTTTTTCCTTATAGGTCAGGGATGGTTTAGGAAAAAAAAATGAAAAAAACTTTAAAATTAATTAAATATGAAAATAATAAACTTATTGACTTATATTGACTTAATATAAGCCATTTAAATTTTTAATTGTTGCCAAAAAAACTTTACGAGATATATTTATTTATTGTTTTCAGCATAAAATGAAATATGCTTTCATGCGAAAAATAAGAAATTACTAAATGTTAAATTGGTCGATGAGAAAATGACACATTATAATTTTAAAATAAAATAGTAATATTACAAATCTAACATATTTCTTCTGAATTTTATTTCACAGCATTTTTTTTATATACCTCAACTTCAGATTTTTTTTTTTTTTTTTTTTTTTTTTTGGTATGGCGAATGAAACACGCTTGGCATAAAAGTTAATTCAGCATTATGGTAAAAGTATTTTCTTATTGATAATTCTTGACAATTTTTTATAATTTTGATGCTGAAGTAAATCGGACATTTTTCGCCAAGGAAAAGAAACACGCAAGCGAAGTGATGACGTCACTGGCCGTTCGTGTATGCAAGAAAAGTATTTCCTATGTTAAACGCCCATTGGATTTTTCGTAAAAAATTATTAAAAATCGAGGAAAAATATTTCCCGATTTTAATCCGCATATTTAGGTATAGATATGTATTAGTTATCATGTCCATGCATTAGATTAAGTTATTTTTGTTGTAAAATTGACAAAATTTGAATTTTTAATTTCAAAACTCTAGAAAAAAAATGGCAAACTTCCATATTCGATTGAAAACACAAACATTTAATTTCAAAGGATGATATTAACACAATAAATATCCAACTAATATACTGATTAAAAGGGAAATGATAAATATTCTATCATAATTTGAAGTGAAATTTGTTTTCAAATGTCTAAATAAAGTATCTGATATAAGATACTAATATGTTGTAGCGGAATAGATTTGATATCGGTCATCCTTGGTAGAAAAATAAAATATCGCCAAATTATTTGGCGAACATAATTTAATTCCTTTCAAAAATCATGGTTATTTTAACAACTTATTTTAAGACAGTAATGAATAATATGAAACAATATTTCGTACAATGCATATTACGAAAATATACATCTGGCATGTATATTTTCGTATTACGTTTTTGATCACCAAATACAATAAGCGCCAAGAACGACAGAGTTTTGAAATTTAAATTAAAATTTTGTAAATTTGACAGCAAAATAACTCAACATTCACATGATAACTAATACATATGTGTACCCAAATATGGGGATTAAAATCGGGAAATAATTTTCTTCGATTTTTAATCATTTTTTACAAAAAATCCAATGGGCGATTGACATAGGAAATCATTTTCTTGCATCCACGGACGGTCAGTGACGTCACACTTCGCTTGCGTATAGGAAAAATAATCGCATAAATTATATTTTCGTCTAAAGCGGCAACAAAAATTTAAAAGTCGCCAAGGGCATTAAGGCTGTACCATGATCAAGTTTACATACTAATTTATTTATTTGTCTATATACCAACTACTATTAACTAAGCATGAAGTATATATAACCACAAAATAATAATTGTCTCATGCGATAGAAGTTGCCGATCATAGCATATTGTAATATTATATGTGGCTTGAAATTGCTGTCATTCTATGGTTGATTAAATCAAATAAATATAGGAAATAACTTGAGAGCAAATATTATGTACATCACATATAATGTTGTTCATATGTAACTGGGATTCAGATATAAAAGAGCTACTTCAAATTTTTCGATACTGTCCGTATCGAAACTGTTATGTATGATAAGCAACCAAATGGAAGCCCACGGGTAAGCCATTGTCGCAGGCAAATAGGGACAGGCACCGGAGATTGCAAGGACGAACAAGGCGCTGCCTAAAGCAGCGGGAACCCAAAGCAAGATTTTGACCGATTTCAGTTTTTTTTTTCTTTTTCATAAAGCATATAGAAAAGAGTTTGCCAGCGAAGCGGGCAAAGCCGTCCAAAATTGTTTAAGAACTAAAATATTATTCAACAATTCGCCGGGAAATGAAAAAAAAAAAACAAAATTAAAAATTTGAAACTCATAAATATTATATGAATTTCACCACATAGTTAAAATTTTAATTAACCAGTCACCAAATTATTATTAGAACCAGATTAATATTGTGCAATAGTGAACTAAAATCATACAAAGAAAGGTTTCGAAATAAAATTCATAATTGACGACCCAGTTTTTATACTTCCACAACGCAGTACTGTTTTAGTACAGAATCCCTATGGACGAATTTTAAATTTTTATCGCCATGTTGGCGATAACTTTTTATTTATTTATTTTGGCATTTTATTTTGGCTTTCAATGAGTTACAAATTTTTTTGAGTGTACTTTATCAGACTCTGTTTTGCACAGCACCACAATGATAAGGTTTCATTTCATTACATATTATGATCAAACCGTCAGTTTCCACACATACACATCAAAATTTCCACGGGAACGAAGTCGCGGGTAACAGCTAGTGTATTATAAAAATATTTTATTATTATTACTATTATTTTTATAAACGTAAATAAACAAAAGTATAAAAATAAAATTATATTTGCTCTGGCTTCTGAAAATGTTGTAATTAGGCAGTAACTGTTTTCTGAATATGAATGATTAATTTTTAGAAGGGTACAATAGTTTTATGGTTTAAAAATGATTTTATTAGAAAAAAAATGCAAGAAAAATTTTTCTTTATAAAATTACGTTCACATCTGCTCAAAATTTATTAGTAAAGGTTTCTAGGCTTGCTTTCCTTTTAACTTATAAACCACTTATTCGATGACACTGCCTTACTTTGTGGACATGTATACGTCACCTTAAGTCCACATTTTAAAGTAAAGAGCGGTTATAACAATGTGAGGCCTCTCGTAATCTGTTGCAGTTTCAAGTGCTCGAAATCGCGCTGATTGGTCCGTTGAATGTTAGGTTGGAACAGATAAGGTTGCAAGTCGAATCTAGTTTAGCTGGCGATGGTTTGGGAAAAAGTGTAAGACTGTCCCTGGAAGAGTTGATTTAAAGTAAGAAAAGTGTTATGATAGATGTAGTTTAGAGTGTCGTTTGGTTTCAGTGAAAATATGGGAAGTGTTAAAGGCAGTTGCGAAGTTTTTGGTGTTAATTTTGATTTTTGTAATTCTAGGGTAGATGTTTTAAGGAAAATGAAAAGTACTAAACATAAGAACTAGAATATAGTGGAACAACAACTGAAAGTGTATTTCAGTTTGTACTGTGGGCTAATAATACAGGATTATATTTATGGGCATCATGTGGTGTTTACATACTTTTTAGAAGACAGGGCTGCCATATAGGACTCGCAGTAATTAAGCGAAAACTTTCATTTTTACTTTCTTCTATATGTAATATAGAGAAAGTATTGGATTCGCGAAAATTTTCGACCTCCGTTTTTTGACGGATCTACACGTTTTGGGATGTCCTGAACACGAATTGATAGTTTTTAAAAAATGTCTGTCTGTGCGTCAGTCTGTCTGTCTGTCTGTCTATCATTTTTTTGTGGACGCTGTATCTCACGAACCAATGAATGAAATTTAACCAAACTTGGTATTTAGTTGCACCCTGACATGAAATGGTGCCCATTAGATTTGGGGATCAATAGCTCAACAGGTGGCGCTGTGATCGCATTTTATGCAAATTTTTAACATGGCAGCATAGGACAAAATTCCGTATAAATGGGCATAATGAGAGTTATATTAAACTTTTGATTGTAAAATTAATATGAATTATTGATAATAGCAGTAGTTAACTAGGAAAAAAAATTGTGCATGGGGGGGCATTGGTTCCTCCCCTAGGGGGAAGTATCCCCCCCGGAGGGGTTAAATTTTGAAGATGGGTATCATTCGAAAGATCTCGTCAATACCTTTAAAACGAGTGGTTGAACCATAAATCTGTGATAATTTAAAACAAAGTTATAGATTTTTTTTACTTTTAACAAAAAAAAAAAAAAAAACCTTTTTTTTTTACGAAATTTTACCAAACTTGGTATTTAGTTGGTCCCCGACATACACTGGTGCTGATTATATTTGGGAATCAATAGCTCAACAGGAGGCGCTGTGATAGCATTTTATCTAAATTTTTAACATGGCAGAATAGGACAAAAATTCGTATAAATGTGCATAATGAGAGTTATTTTACACTTGTGAATGTATTAGTGGATGTTCTTTTCTATAATATTTTAACATGTCCAGGACTACTGCTCAGGAATGGAAATTAAGTTCTCATTCTCATACGGTAAATAAAATACTTTTAAGCTAAATATTCCCGACTTGTTTTTGTATATTTACACGCTTTGAGATTTTCTGGATAATGAAGTCTAGTTTTTAACGTTTGATCTTTATCTCAGTCTCTTATCAGAGTAATATAAAAACAAGTAATTTGGGTAATTCAAATATTGTATTTGGAAGTTAATATAAGTTTGTAACTTGAGAAAATTCATGAATTTTAATAAGTTTCAAGGAATGGTGCATGTGAAAGTTGTCTGAATATTTTGAAGTTAATTTTAAATTTAATAACGAATTTAAATTTTATATAAAAGTAGTTATAATAATCAAATGGGGTTGAGGGGATCGGTAGCCCCCTCACACAGAATTATTTGTCAAATATTTGTTCCGAAGCCTAATTACAATTGTTTTTAAAGTAGTTTTACAAACCAGCACTCTTTACTTTATCCCTTAATCTTCAATCGAAATTAATAATATTAAATTTCAGGGTAAGAGAAAGTCTTGCGAATGCTACACTAAAATATTTCTTTATTCTTCAAAAATCTAAATTGCATATTCAAAGTATTATGACAATACTGTTAAAAAAAAATAATAATTAATTAATAATAATAAAAAAACCTCTAGATTAGGTGAATTGAACTTGTACTAATATTTTGATAGATTTTGTACTAAATATCTTTTTTTATACGTTCTATGCTTACATACAGCAATACATGGTGAAATTTAGCACAAAATTTCCAAAGATATTAATTGCTGCTACAATGAATTAAATTAGTTCTCTGTTTTGAACTTTGTACTTCGAAACTTTTGAACTTCTAACGTTGAACTTTATTTTCTGCAGTTTATAAAATTAAACTATTATTTTCTCCAAGAGGGGTACTTAAAGACCATTAATTTAACGTTAGCACGTTGTATATACAGACATGTACTTTTGATTCTTCTGTGTTCAGAATAATATAAAATTTTAAATTTAAAACTCAATATTCTGTGTTCATTTGCCCTGGAAAAATAAAATAAAATAAGATAAAATTAAATTAAATTAAAGAGTTAATGTTTATGGTCATTCTTTCAGCACATTTACTAACACTGTAATAATTAATGATTTGATCTTTTGTACAAAATAAATTATTTATAATATACAATTGTCAATGGATATGTTTTTTATTTTAGCAAAAATGACTTTCTATTGAAAGTATATATTACGAAGAACTTTGTATCATGGTCAGTTTTCTGTGCTGTTTCATAAAAATGTGTGTTTTGAATATAAACTCCTTAAAGGAAAACTATAAAATAAAGGCACTGTAGTTTTTATTTAATATTTCCTTTACAAAATAAAATGCAACAGTAACTACGTATTTGTGGGATTTTTATAAAGTTTTATGTTTGGTGCTTGAATTACATCATAGATTTGTTTGGTATTCAAACTTCCGTGAATAGAATCGAAAAGTAGTAAAGTTAAATTTCGACCATATCGACAGAGCAAAATTCTACGCTTAAAATGAAAATCATACTTTCTTTTCATGGCATAAACTTCGGAATCCCTTAATATTCCAAAATGATGCTATTTTATACATAAGTAGCATTCCCATGCATTTATATTTTGCTGCAGTATAAGTATAATGTGAAAATCAAAATGCTTTTATAAGTATACTGTTTCAAAATAACTATAGAGTTTGTAAAAAAAAAAAAAAATGAATATTTAATATGCTCTAATATATTTTTCTATGTATCGATGCATAGAAGTAAAGCTTAAGCTTTAATTTTGCTGCTTAACCAATTTATTTATTTATTTATTTATTTATTTATTACATAAATAATAATAAAATTGCTGTTTATATATGCAAACTTTAAAAAAAAATTTCACTAAAAATACAAAATTATGTTATAAGTCAACTGAAAAGACATTGTACACCTTAAGAAGAAATTATTACATTTTTCATATATAGACATAAGTTTGTTTTATCTAAATGAAAATAATTTTTTCATTATAAAAATATAAATTATATTCATATCTATCTAAATTATATGCATATCTATAAGGTTCTCTACATCTACATATATCTATCTATCATCTATTTATTTATGCATTTATCATCATCATCATCAGTTTTAGCATTTATCAATTGATTGCAGGATGAAAGCTTCTCTTACGTGATTCCAATATGTCTTATATTCTGTAATTCTTCTCCTTTTGACAACATCATCTTGTGGTGACTTTTGGGAGTACACCTCGAAGAACGGAATACGCAAGCATGAGTCCAGTGATGATTTTTGCTATTTTTAGTCAAAACTTAACAAAAAAAGTTGAAATTCAAATAAATTAAAAATTATTACAAAATGCTCGCCTCCGAGCATCCTTCAAAAACATGCTACACCTTTTTTAGCACCAAGTCTCTCTCTATCTTTTTTTTGAGTCTCTTCCTTCCGAGCACACCTTCGGAGAGGGAGGGGAATACCCCACACGAAGCACTGATTCGCTGATCGTGATATCACTCTACCCGTGACATCATTTTCGTCCAATCTTGGTCTACCCGAAACTCGGAGAAAGGTCGGTAGCAACAAAAGGCCATGCGTGAAATCGGAAACCATTGATGTCACCGCTTCCATAGAAATATAAAATTTTTTCACACAAAGCATCTGTCGCTCAGACGGCTTCTCATGGCTCCGTTCTGTCTGGTCACACGACCCCTGACCTCTTGGAATGTTTGTAACCTTCGCTCCAGCACAGCTTCCTGCCTCCTAAAAGACCATTTTACGGCCTTCAGGATGTAAAATGGGCTCCAGAAGACACAGGTGCCTCCTCCCATTATCAAACATGCAACATCAGAGAGTTGAGCTAGCCCCCCAAAAAAAATTTTTCGAAACAACCCCCTGAACTTTTATAGAACTAAAAATAATCTTAAAAATAAATTTTCTAGTCTTACACCTTGCATAATTACTAGATCCCAAGGTCTCATTTCACATTATATAAAAAAAAAACAAACATTCACATGCAATTTCGTGATGACAATCAAAGGTTCTACACCTAACAAAATTTTAAAAGTCAAACACTGAAATTTCACAATTACACAATAAAATTTCATGAAAAAGAAAGAAAAATAATTCATAATCAATACATTCAAACTTTTTTTTTTTTGGAATACAAATGAAAGAAAAAAAATATATATATTTACAAACAGTCCAAAAACACTACCTAAAACCAAGGCATTTTTTTTTTTTTTTTTTTTATTCTTCGTGCATTCAAATGCTTTTTTCCGCTCTTATGCTCGACTGTGAAGTTGTATTGTTGTAAACATAAGGCCCATCTCGTCAAACGTGAATTTGTGCCCATCATTTTTTTAAGATAAACTAAAGGGTTATGATCGGTTTGAAGAACGAATTTTTGTCCATCTAAATAATGATTTAGTTTTTTCACCCCAAAAATGACTGCCGCTAATTCGCGTTCAATGGTACTATAATTACGCTCCGCCTTGGAGAATTTTTTGCTCAAATAAACAATTGGGTGTTCCTCGTTATTCCCGAAATTTTGAGCTAGGACCACACCCGCCCCTACAAGACTTGCATCAGTCTGAACAATGAAGTCTTTTGAAAAATCCGCAGCATAGAGTACCGGTCCCTTAGTTAGATCTAATTTTAGTACCTTAAATGCCTGATCACATTCCTGACTCCACTCAATTTTTTCCCTCTTATTTTTCCCTTTTAACAAATCCGTCAAAGGCGCAGCTTTTGTCGCATAATCCTTTATATATTTATGGTAAAATCCGGTCAGACCTAAAAATGACCTTACATGCGTCTTTGCCTTTGGAATGGGAAATTCTTGGATAGTTTGGATTTTCGCGTCACTCGGCGACCTCTTCCCTGAGCCCACTTCGTGCCCTAAAAATTTTACATGGTCCTGGGCGAATAAACACTTTGCCGGTTTCACTTTTAGATTTGCCTCCTCCAAACGTTGTAACACAATGTCCAGATGCCGGATATGGAGCTCCCAACTGGATGAAAACACAGCCAGATCATCCACATATGGTCTCACAAAACTCACTAAATCCCCTAGCACCTCACTAATTAATTTACAAAAATAAAATGGAGCATTCACTAAGCCAAACATCATTTTTTTTTGGAATAAACTCACCGAAAGGGGTTACAAACGCCGCATACCTTTGCGCACGTTTCGTTAACGGGATTTGGAAATACCCCTTCGTCAGATCCATTACTGAGATATATTTTTCAGTGCTCACTTCCTCAACTACCTCCTCAATATTCGGTAACGGAAAAAATTGCACTTGGGTTTTGGCATTGAGGGCCCTATAATCGACACACGGCCTAGGGTCTTTCCCCGGACTCTCTACAAGAATCATAGGCGATGCGTAATCTGACTGACCCACCTCAATCACCCCTAACTCTAACAGCCTGGAAATCTCCTTCCGCATAATTTCTAACTGCCGCGGAGACATGCGATAGGGTTTTGCACGAATCGGCTTATCATCTGTTAAAATGATATCCATCTCTACCTTATGGGTCGTACCAGGGTCGTTAGAAAACACCGTTTTATGCTTTACTAGGACATTTTGTAAAGTTGCCAAATTCCCTTCCGAAACTTTATTACCCAAATTACTCCCCTTAATTAAGTCTGTCAAGTCGAAATGATTAGGGTCCGAAATCGGATACGGGATAGATGCATCCTCCTCAATTTCCTCGCCACCCTCTTCCAAAATTAAGTTGACATGCTCTGGGCGTTTATGATAAGGTTTCATTAAATTCACGTGGAAAATCGTGTCCTTACATCTCCTTCCCGGAAGATCTACTGTATAGTTCGTATTGGATATTACCCCCGTAACTACACCTGGACCTAGCCACTGTACTGCCATTTTATGTGGTTTTGCAGTAGCCAAAACCAACACAGAGTCTCCCACCTTAAAATTTCGGGACACTGCATTTTGGTCGTACCATAATTTTCTTTTTTGTTGACATTCTGTCATGCGCTCCCCTGCCAAATCTTGACATCTTTTTAAGCGCTCATTTAAATCCAAAATATACTCTACTACATTTTGATTCATTTCCTCTTCCTGCATCCAATTTTCGTAAACAATGGTATGAGGCATCCTCAAATTCTTCCCAAAAATAAGCTCTGAAGGAGAAAATCCCGTGCTCTCATGCGGCACCGTCCTCAACGCGAAAAGAGCCATAGGCAGATTTTCTTCCCAATCGCTTTTCGTTTCGAGACATAATGCTTTGAGAATCCTCTTAAGAGTGGAATGCATTCTTTCCACCTGATTAGATTGCGGATGACAGACAGAAGAATGATTGATTTTGATATCATACTTCTCAAAAAACGCTGTCGATAAGTCACTCGTGAAATAAGCAAATTGATCGCAGACTAACTCTCTAGGAAATCCGGTCTTCGCGAAAATTTGCATCAATGCATTGATCACTGACCTCGAAGTTAGGTTTTCCACAGGAATAGCATCCGGGAATTTTGAAGCGACGCAAACAGCCGTTATCGCAAAACGATTATTTTTGTTACTCGTTACAAGCGGACCTATAGCGTCAATCGACAGACGTCTGAACGGTTCAGAAATAATCGGTACTAATCTCAACGGAGCTTTCTTCTTATCCCCTTTTTGTCCTACTTTTTGACAAATTTCACAAGTTTTGACATACTCTTCGATTTCCTGATAGCAATTTGGCCAAAAGAAATTAGTCATCACCCTCTGCTTAGTTTTACACGAGCCTAAATGCCCTGACAGAGAATCATGACACAGGTTTAGAATCGCTGCCCTAAATTTCTTTGGCACGCACAACTGCATCCTGTTTTGGTTACGCTTAGAATCCGATATTCGAATTAACCGCTCATTTTTTATCTTAAATTCCTTTCCCGCTTCATTCCTAGCTTTTTCCCAACAATTTTTCAACGTGTCACACGCAGTTTGGTCTTTTTGAAACTCTTCAGCTGAAACCCCGATTAATGGACACCTGTCTGTTTCTTTTAACACAGGAAGAACAACTTTATTTTCTGCACTAGTCTCCTCTAACGACTCGCTTATCAAACCCGGTTCCTCCTCAAAATTCTGAATTTTTTTCTGAGTTGGCTTTTCATTATTTATTTCGGACTGCGCACTCTTAATCCTTTCTTGCTCCCGTTTCTGACTTCGCGTTATCGCATTAATTGGATAAACAATTTTTTTATTGGACTCAATTAACTCTGCGGTTTTATTGCCTAGAAGATATATTCCCTGACTCAAATTAGCCGGTTTTACAGCCGCTTTTGTAATGACCTCTCCGAATTCCCCTTTTAAAACGATTTTCGCCAAAGGTAAACACCTACACGTTTCGTCAAACGGTTGCTTAATCCATACCTGTTCCGGCAGTAAATCCTCAACAGAAATCATATTCCTTTCGCACACGTCAATGTTTGAGCCACTATCTCTCAAGAATTCGCGCTCTTGTCCATTGATTTCTAATTTACCTATATAAGGCTCGAAACCAACACCTAAAATTTCGCCCGCACTTAAGTTATTGATCGGATTTGTTCTGCGATTAGGGTTTTGTGGGCAGTTAGGTCGAATATGGCCCCTTTCCGAGCACAAATAGCACACAATTTTACTATTTCTATCAAAATCACGATCTTTAGATTCGATTTTATCCCCTTTTAATTTTCCTGAGTCTTTTTTGTCGCCCTTAGCTGACTCAGCTTTCGGATTACTCCCACCATCATGCTTACCTGACCCGAATTTCTGACCGTCTTTCCCAAATGAATTTCTACCCTTCGTAAAACGCTGAAAAGGCTTATATTCTCTTTTCCCATTCTCCTTTCTAACCGCGTCATACTTGTCGCACTTCTCCGCCAAATCCGAAGCTTTGTTGATTTCTTCCCACACATCTACAAAATGTTGTTTGATTTCGCATGGTACCCTTTTCTTTAACTGCTTCGTGAGCATCAATTCCTTTAATGACTCTAAATCTTTAATTTCTAAAGTCTCAAGCCAGTTATCTAGGTACCCTCTCAAATCGTGAACTTAATCAACCCATAATTCTTCACTTTTTTTGTTGTGCGATTCAAATTTCGTTCTTAGCGCACGCGCACTCAATCTGAACCTATTCATCAACACTTTTTTTACATGTTGAAAGTTATCAGCCTCTGACTCGTCTAATTTCATAATTATTTGTACGACGTCGCACGGCAATAAAGGGATAAGTTGCGACATCCAGTCCTGTTCGCTAACATTTTCTTTACGTGCTAATCTTTCAAATATCGTGAAAAAAAGAGAAATATCCATTTGTTTTAGGTCAAATTTCGGAGCTATGTCCTTTAAATTAATTTTCTTCAAAACCGTCTCTTGAACTAAACTCCCGGACTCTACGCTACTAGTTTCTGCAGCGCTCTGGATTCTGAGTTTCTCAAGTTCAAAATTTCGTTCGGCCACTTCTTTTTGCAACGCCCATTCGCGCTCTTCTTTTTCTTTTCGTAATTTCAATTCGCGCTCTTCTATTTCTTTTTCTTTTTGCAATTTCGCTTCCCTTTCTTTCTCTTCCAAAATCCCTTCTATTAGCGCCTTCGCAACCCCTTCATCATAATTAGCCGCCTTTTCAATGGCTTCCCTGATTTCTAGTTTTTTGCTTTTATCTGTTAGCCCCGAAACACCAAATTCATCCGCTAACTCTAACAATACATTTTTAATATACTTAATGAGAAATGCCATAATTACAAAATACAATTTCACTAATTACTGAAAAAATGCACATGTAATAAAAACAATAAACAAATCAAATACCATGAAAATATAGACAAAAGTAACACTTTGATTATCACCTACGAAATTCTTTAAACACCTTTTCTCTAAACATTAACTACAATATTTACCCAGATACAATAAACAGTAATACAATAATAGTAATACAATAATAGTTAAAATAAACAACTAGAGAAAAAAAAAAAAATCCTAGAATTTTTACCAGTAGGCAAATCAACTAATTTCCAGTATACTCCTATATAAACAGTTACAGTATCCACAATCCTTACGTTGCTTTTAAAAAGAATTTAGAATTATAATCTTATCAAAACTTTTAAACAACAATTTAAAGTTACCAAGCTCCCCGTAACAATAAACAGAACTTTAACGATAAATTTATCTCTCAAGTAAACGCCCCGTTAAGTCATGAAATTGCTCTTTTCAACCGCCTTAACTATTAACTTAACTTCGAGATATCCGTGCTTAAAATTTTACACATAAAAACTAAATTCTTACTCTTAAAGCTTCGTAACTACATGCATTGTTACAAAACAAAAATAAATAAATAAACAAAAACTATCATCCCACAACTCAATCTCTGACACTTTGCATATCTGAAAATGAAAGAAAACATACCTGAAAAACCTCCTTGATTGACATCTACAGGGAATTCAGCAGCACAGGGAAGAAGCGAAGTCCTTTTAATCCTTTCCACGCTATTGTCACAGGCATCAATAATCTCCAGTAAATCTCAGGGATTCCAGTTGTCACCGGGCTCACAGCAAACGTTCTTTTATACTTTTTCACCACAAACACATAGAAGACAGAGTTCGATGTTTTTTTTCTTCTAAAAACAACATGCCACCGATATGCCACCAATTTATATTTTTAATCAAAGCTGTGGTGACTTTTGGGAGTACACCTCGAAGAACGGAATACGCAAGCATGAGTCCAGTGATGATTTTTGCTATTTTTATTCAAAACTTAACAAAAAAAGATGAAATTCAAATAAATTAAAAATTATTACAAAATGCTCGCCTCCGAGCATCCTTCAAAAACATGCTACACCTTTTTTAGCACCAAGTCTCTCTCTATCTTTTTTTTGAGTCTCTTCCTTCCGAGCACACCTTCGGAGGGGGAGGGGAATACCCCACACGAAGCACTGATTCGCTGATCGTGATATCACTCTACCCGTGACATCATTTTCGTCCAATCTTGGTCTACCCGAAACTCGGAGAAAGGTCGGTAGCAACAAAAGGCCATGCGTGAAATCGGAAACTATTGATGTCACCGCTTCCATAGAAATATAAAATTTTTTCACACAAAGCATCTGTCGCTCAGACGGCTTCTCATGGCTCCGTTCTGTCTGGTCACACGACCCCTGACCTCTTGGAATGTTTGTAACCTTCGCTCCAGCACAATCTCTATAACGACACTTTGGCCTCTTCCTCGATGTTTTCTGATCTCTCGGTATCCGAAATAAGACTTCCTATCTATCATCGTTTCTTCCGGTATGGCGCTTAGCCCAGCTTCATTTTAACTTCTTTACTTTATAAATGACATCCGTAACTCTGGTTTGCTCCCTAATCTACGTGTTTCGCTTTCTACGTCTTTGAGATATATGTATATAAATATGCATATTTACAGGGTGTGACAAAAGATTCTTTGCAAAATTTTAGGGGAACGTGGGCACATTAAAATGATTGAAAATTGTACAGAAATCCATGACCACAAACGTCACTTAACTCTTTGAAAAATGAATGATTTTTTAGAAATATATATTAATACGATTTGTCAATCCTCACGCAAACTTCTATAAATGCTTATTTTATGGATTTTCTTTAGAAACGTCATAGAAACTAGAAACATCATGAGGCTTCATGGAATCTTCAAGAAACTTGATGGTATATTCTAGATACTTCATAGAAACGTCTAAAAATTACATAGAATCTTGAATAACTTCATGGAAACGTCTAATAACTTCCTGGAATCTTGTAAAAACACCATAAAACCTTCCAGAATTTCATAGCATCTTCTAGAAATTTCATGGAAATGTCTAGTAACTTCATGGAATCTTGGAGAAGCACCATAGAAGCGCCTAAAATCTTATAAAATATTCTAAAAAGTTCATAGAATCTTCTAGAAACGTCATGGAAAATTTTCCAAAATTTATAAAATTACACATAATTTGACAACAAAGATTAAAATATGAATAAAATTCTATAAGTTTTTTAACATGTTTTCATTTATATTGATAATAGCGACCAGTGAAATACTTTTTCTTTATAAGTTTGAATTTTGAATTGATAATTTTTATATAAAATACTAATATTTAAGCCGAAATAGGAATGAATAATATTTTAATCATAGTACATACCCATGTAATAAATCATCTTATTAAAACAGAAGATAATGCAATATATTTTTTTTTTTTAAGCTATTTCACAATGAGTAAATTTAAGATATCCTGTCATTGTGAAAGAATATTTAAAATGTAAATGAAGAGAGTTCACAAATATTTAAAAAAAAAAAAAAAGTTTCAAATTTAGTTGTCCATTCAGTTGTTCATTGGAATTTAAATGGATTGTATGTACATAATATTGTTAATTTAGGATAAGATGCATTTTATTGTAGTTTCATTTTTTACCTTTTAGGACATTTACTGAAATCATATGAATAAATTACATTGTCACGATCATTGCTTGGATTCCAGATTATATGACATTTTCTCTTGTAGCATATATGATTTTATAGATCACTCAAAGATTCTTTTCAATATTGAAAAGAAAGAATTCAACATATGCTTACTAAAATCATCCATACCATCCATTTTTGTAAGATAACAGTATAAATAATCTACTGAATTCTTTTTATGAAAAGTCACATTCTAATTCTGTTAAAATTCTATTTATTTAAACGAAAGATTAAATTTATAATAAAAAATCACATATAAATATATATATATATATAAATGGCAAACAGATTAACAAGCTAAGCATGTAAAACATTTGAAGTGACGTTAAAATGAAAAGAGTTCTGCTATGTTAGAAATCATATAATGTGTTTCAAATACTTTACATATAGCAACCAATCCCATGCAAATGGGTCTGGGAACAAAGGATTTTTTCTTCTTCAAAATCCGTGTTTAATGAAGATCATGTATTTATCAATAGATAAATGAAGTAAATCATGGAGTATTTTTGAAGCAAGTCACAACTGTGTACATAATAATGATCCATAAACTAAGCAGTGAAAGAAGATAAGTATTCTAAATATACGGATACTATAACGAGTTTAAACATTTATACGAATATTGAATTTAAAATTCTTATTCAGCAAATACTATAAAGTATGATACTATTTTATTTACAATCTATGCAGCGTGTTTTGAATGACATATTTTCATTTTCCGTATCCCCGGAAATACTTTTATGTGAAACCGGATGAATAATGCTTTTACATTTCTATTTCATTTTAGAATTGAAGATTTTGAGAGAATATTATAGAAGATATTCACGGAACGGAGCTAGCCATATAGCCGAGGGGAATAAAACAAGGTTTTGAAACATTTTATTTTATTTTAAATCATAACGTGTAGTTTTCTTTGAATTAAACAATAATTCGTTCTTATTCACATTTATTCTACCAAGAAAAATGCTTTATTTGTGTAGATTACCTAAAAATTAACGAAAATCAAGCAGAAACATTTGTTTAATACATTAGTTTTTGAATTTAATAATAATAATAATAATAATTGTAATAATAATAAAAGTTTATTTAATTTGTTTTGTGGATTGTTTGTGCATAAGTATAATTTTTTTTTTTTTTTTTAAGTGGGTTTGCCATTATTTTATTCAAAAATACATTTAAAGCTTAGATGCTAAATTGTTATTAAACTCGTAATAATAAGTGTTAACAAAGGGATTCATTTTTTTTTCTCTGGCTAGTTTCAGTTGTGAAGTTGAAACGATGAGTATATGTACGAAACTAGGGTCCCTAAAAGATCTTTTGAATTGAGCAAGGAGATCCGGAGAAAAAAAATCCCAAATTTTATACGAGTTAGCTTGTTTGGTAGCTTCTACAATATCTAGCTTTCAACCTATGGAAGAAAATACTTTCGATCTATCGCGCATGCACAGTGAAAACGTTTTTCAGTAAAATGATCATATTTCATGAGATATTAAAGATATTTCAAATCCGAATGCAGTTCTTTGTTTTAAAAGTATTTTTTCAATATATCTGAAAGTGGGAGTAATTTACCTTTAAAACTCTGTATACCTTTAAAACTCTCTAAATAAAAAAAAAATACTGATTTTTTTTGGTATTTAAAAATAAACTCTTATAGCTCCCTTTCGTTCATTTAATGATACAGTGTGGGAAGAAAAATTATTGATTTTATTCAATTTGTTACTGACCCCTGAAAGGGTGTCTTAAACCAATCTTCACTTAAAAACATGAGGAAGATCCAGTGCTTTAAATGGCCAGTGTTTGAAAATATTTCATCGAGAGATAGGTTTTTACATTGGAAAAAAAACAGATCGTTTGCAAATTTTGCTAAACTTTTGAGTAATAGTGCAGATAGAATAGAACAAATAGTTAACACATTAAAAACGCTGAATGCGATAATTTCGATACCTTAAGTGATGTGATAGTAGCGGATAAATTATTCTCTACTCTAGACCCCGAAACACAAGCTCATATAGGCATAGGACATTGAGACAATTGGTTTAGGCCTACAGAAATGGGAAGGATTGGTATAAATTATTTTATGTCTAGAAGTAAGTTGCTATGTAAAGAATGTTTTTCAGAGATAGAGAAATAACGGGTATAGTAGTATCGCTGAATGAACCAAATAAATAAATAAATTAATTAATAAAAATTAAAATGGAAGTACCTGTTCATTTGTGTATATCCAAAAACCAGTCGACCTATAATCCAAAAAATAAATCACGTTTTTTCTGCGGATCTAACTCTCATTTACTGTGATAAGAGAAAACAAAATTTTAAGAAGGAAAAACAAATGAGAATAAAATAATAGAGGAAAATTCATTTGTACTGCGATTTTTAACCCTTCAGCTCTACCTGATTTAGAATTTAAAAGGCGGGAAATACTGAGAAGTTCCTCTAGAGGAAGGAAGCACAGATTTCACGTCATTTAAAACATATAGGGCCCGATTTAGATGAAATATTATGTTCTTTAAGTTGAAAAGTGCTAGTGCTATTGTAACAATAATATTATATTTGGATTTTAGAAGAAAACTATAGCGCTGCAATAACAGACTATCTGGTACATAGCAATATATATACAGAAGATATCCCCAAGAATCCCAGTGATTGGAGAATCCACTTAAAACAGTTAAGTACAGTCGGTAACAAAAGTATCCGAACACTAGCAAAAATTCCTGTATAAAAAAGGTAGAGTTAATGCTGTTTTGTTCGGTAATTCCTTGTCAAATCATGTTCTTAGACTGACTAAGAACATGATTCGACAAGGAATTATTTAACAAAACAGTATTAACTCTACTTTTTTTATATAGGAATTTTTGCTAGTGTTCGGATACTTTTGTTACCGACTGTATAAATTTAAAGAAGTTGGAAGTGCTTAAGTCTGTGGTGAATATTAAGAAATGTAATTTTGTTAAAAATAACGTATGTTTTCACCAGGGAAACAAAACGGAACTTCAGAATTTAATTGGAATCTCTGCGATATTGTGTGCTTAAATTTAGACTTGGAAATAGTGCACTTTAAATGAATAATTAAATGAACTTAAAATGAATAGTTAAAATTTAAGACTTTTTTTGTGTGTGTGGTTTTGCAATAATTATTTTGTTTGAGTTTCATATAGGGAATGACGCTAAGTATTAAGAATATACATAATCAAGTATGTGTAACATTCCTACAAGTCTATTTTATTTTCATTTAATATTATTGTTATTATTATTTCATTGTTATCTGCATTGCATGCTTTTTTCTCATGGATATTAACTTTTGCATTGCAGTTTAGTATTATGTTTTGGATTACAAAATAATACGTTAGAGTGGAGGTCTCTGACATTATTTTATTTCTCAGATAGTGTCTACGGACGGCCGTCGATTTTAAAGCTGTCGAGTTCACGCCATAATGGTAGCCCCAATGGAGGGTAGCACATGTTATTGTAACACTTGATGCAGAGAAAGCATCCATGAGAGAGAGCAGTGTTGAAAAGGGTGAATGAAGTGTTCTACCCCAATCTCGTCGTTCTGTTTTTTTTTTTTTTTTTTATGCACTAATTGTGAATGCACAGTAGCCAGTTTAACCCTAAAATGAATATTTTCCTGTAAAAACTCATGTAAATACTAATATATATATATATATATACTATATACATATATACGATATGTATATATATATATCTAAATCGTAACGATTTTGTGTCAGTCTTTCCTCTTAAGTTAAAAGCAGTTCTGTATTTTTGTGAGTTGGTATTGTTTTGTGTCAATTAATTGCTATATTTTAAGATTAAAATTTATTACGATATCTATCATTTATATACTATATATTATATGTATATATATATAATACTAAAGCGAGCGGCATTCTGCAAAAAAGAAAGGATTGTTTCAGTTGGACTTTTCCCCCATTCATCATAACGAACCTAACGTTTCATCTACCTTCGTAAAGCCAGCATACATCCGAACTTTATTTTAATAAGAAAAATTTTAGGATTTTTAATTTTTGTGAGTTTCCGCTCATTGTAGAACTGTTTTCATTAAACAGAACTCATTGATCTGAACTGTTTCTGTGGATTTTTATCCATGTTTGTAAATAAATAAATTCCAAAGAAATTTTCAATATTACATCCTGATATATTGGACAACAATGGTCTTGGGATTTTTTATTATAGAATATTTTCAAATTATACAATGACATCTTATAGAATCCTATTTCAATAGACTATAACATTACTTGAACATTGTAGTCGAATCAATATCATAGCTGAAAAGCGCTTTGTATTATAGATACGTTATATTGTTTCCAGAAATTTTATTTAGGCTTCCATACCAGTTTTCTAAGATTGCATAATGTAAAAATTTCTACAAAAAATACCGGTTTCTAATCTATCTATCTATATATATTAAGAAAGGGAATGCTATTGGATGTTAAATAAAAAAGGCGATTCTGCATTTATATTTAAATAAATTCTTAATCAAGCATCCCCTTGTAAGAATACGAAAAACATCTGGAATACAGCATGAAATATGAAATAACCAGTGCGCCATTATCTGACCACGCATGGGGAAATACTTTTAGAATTAAACAAGAATGAATATTTAAATAAATGCTGTTAAAATAACTTCATATATAGTTTTTTAATTTTATTTATTTATTTGTTTATTTTTACTTTCTTCTATATGTAATATAGAGAAAGTATTGGATTCGCGAAAATTTTCGACCTCCGTTTTTTGACGGATCTACACGTTTTGGGATGTCCTGAACACGAATTGATAGTTTTTAAAAAATGACTGTCTGTGCGTCTGTCTGTCTGTCTGTCTGTATCATTTTTTTGTGGACGCTGTATCTCACGAACCAATGAATGAAATTTAACTAAACTTGGTATTTAGTTGCACCCTGACATGAAATGGTACCCATTAGATTTGGGGATCAATAGCTCAACAGGTGGCGCTGTGATCGCATTTTATGTAAATTTTTAACATGGCAGCATAGGACAAAATTCCGTATAAATGGGCATAATGAGAGTTATTTTAAACTTGTGATTGTAAAATCAATATGAATTATTGATAATAGTAGTAGTTAACTAGGGAAAAAAATTGTGCATGGGGGGGCATCGGTACCCCCCCTGGAGGGGAAGTACCCCCCCGGGGGGTTATATTTTGAAGATGGGTATCATTCGAAAGATCTCGTCAATACCTTTAAAACGAATGGTTGAACCATAAATCTGTGATAATTTAAAACAAAGTTATCGATTTTTTTTAAACGAAATTTTACCAAACTTGGTATTTAGTTGGTCCCCGACATAAACTGGTGCTGATTATATTTGGGGATCAATAGCTCAACAGGAGGCGCTGTGATAGCATTTTATCTAAATTTTTAACATGGCAGAATAGGACAAAAATTCGTATAAATGTGCATAATAAGAGTTATTTTACACTTGTGATTGTAAAATTAATATGAATTATTGATAATAGTAGTACGTAACTAGGAAAAAAATTTTGTGCATGGGGGGGGGGGCATCGTTGGGGGTGTGGGGGGTAAATTTTGAAGATGGGTATCATTCGAAAGATCTCGTCAATGCCTTTAAAACGAATGGTTAAACTATAAATTTGTGATAATTTAAAACAAAATTATCGATTTTTTTTACTTTTAATAAAAAAAAAAAAAAAAAAAAAAAAAAATATATATTCGCATTTTTCGTTTTTTTTTTTTTTTTTTTTTTTTTAAATATTGTTAGCGATTGAATATGTATTAATTTTTACAAAAAAAAAAAAAAAAAAAAAAAAAAAAAAACTTAGAAAAAAAATCGTATTTTTTTTTTTTTTTTTTTTTTTTTTTTTTAATATTGTTACTGATTGAATATGTATAGGAAAATATAGAAGAAAGTCTTGTGGTGGCCGCAACATACTAGTTTAATATTAAATTCTAGCGAACTTTGCCCGTTTCGCTGATCATTGAGTTTAAATAAAATAGTTTTAAATATAAAATATGAATATAGGACCTCCTGGTAACTTTTAATAATTTTTGCCATTTTGGCGTTGACTTAAAATTACTGTAGCAGTTCTGTAAGTAAAGACCTTCTCGAGAAACATCCGAGTTACTTTGCTGCTAAATTTCAAATTTAGCGTATGGGATCCCATACTAAAGTTTTTTCTCTAATGGTAATTCTTATTTAAATTGTTTTAAATTAATCATGTTTCTGATCAACATAATGAAACGTAATGTGATTACATTTCATTAACCTGTATATAACGATACCTGTCCATGGTTTTGATTTTCTGAAAACAGTCGTCAAATGAAATATATTTATTTAGACGTTTAAATTTTTTCAAATAAATAAATAATAATAATAATAATAATAATCTTTCAAATATAGTGTCCAGTGATTTCCCTTCAGCTTTTCATAAAGTTTTATTTCAATTTCGTTTCACTTTTATTAGACGTGTTAAATATATATCTGTTTATGTTAATAAATAAATGCATAAAGGATCATGTAAAAAAAAAAAAATATATATATATATATATATTAGCAACAATTTTATAATAAACTAGTATGTTGTGGCCACCACAAGACTTTCTTCTATATTTTCCTATATACATATTCAATCAGTAACAATATTAAAAAAAAAAAAAAAAAAAAAAAAAAAAGAAAGAAATTAGGATTTTATTTTATTTTATATATATATATATATATTTTTTTTTTTGTGAAAAGCTAAAAAAATCGATAACTTTGTTTTAAATTATCACAGATTTATCGTTTAACCATTCGTTTTAAAAGTATTGACGAGACCTTTCGAAATATACCCATCTTGAAAATATGCACCTCCCCGAGGGGTACTTCCCCCCAAGGGGGGTACCGATGCTCCCGTATTTACGTGAGTTTCGGAAGAAACCACGGAAAACTCCAAACGTTTCGGGCGATGAGCGCGACATGGGATTGAACCCGCAACCTCCCACTATTGGATTTTTTTTTAAACCCAGTGACTTATTTGCGTACTGTGTTGAGCTCAAAAATTGTAATTAAGCGACTGCCATGTTAAAAATTGTGAAAAAATCCGATCACAGCGCCACCTTTTGATCAATCTTATTCTGATAAAATCGAAACTTTTATTTAAATTTGATATTTTAGAAAGAAAAACAAAAAACAGCCCGTATTTACGTGAGTTTCGGAAGAAACCACGGAAAATTCCGAACGGTTAGGGCGATAAGCGCGACCTGGGATAGCACCCGCAACCTCCCACTATTGGATTTGAGAACATTAGACATCAGTGTGTTGTTATCTACGGCAAAAATAGTTTTTCTTGTTAGCCAAATAAAAATTTAAAACTCAATTTAATAATAATAATAATAATAATAATAATAAAAAAAAAAAAAAAAAAAAAAAAAAAAAAGATGTGATGAGTTTTAATATCTGAAAAAAAGATTACTTTTCACTGTTAGTTATTATTTTTACTTATATATGATTACTTTTTTTTTAAACCCAATGACTTATTTGCGTACTGGGTTGATCTTAAAAAATGTAATTAAGGGCCCTCTTCACTCACTGCCGTCGGAAGCCGAACCTAATGTTATTCTATGGGAAATTTTTCTTTGCAAATAACTTATTAACTAATACATATTTTTAAATTCTGTTTTCACATTCTGAAAATTCTTAGCTGTTAAATTGACGCACCTTTTCTAAAAAATTATTTTTTTAATTTTTTATATTTAATTTTGAAGCTTAAAAATACGAATTTTCAATATGTGAATTTTTTTCATTTTGCAATTTCAAAATAAAATATTAAAAATTAAAAAAATACATTTTTAAAAAAGGTCCGTCAATTTAACAGTTGGGAATTTTCTGAATGTGAAAACAGAATTTAAAAATATGTATTTAGTTAATAAGTTTTTTGTAAAGAAAATTTCCCCATAGAATAACATTGGCTCGGGCTTCCGGTGACGGTGAGTGAAGAGGGCCGAGCGACTGCCATGTTAAAAATTTAGAAAAAATCCGATCACAGTGCCATCTGTTGAGCTATTGATCCCCAAATGTAATCAGCACCAGTTTATGTCGCAACTAAATACGAAGTTTGGTTTCGTAAAAAAAAAAAAAGTACGATTTTTTTTTTTTTTTTTTTTTTGTTAAAAGTTAAAAAAATCGATAACTTTGTTTTAAATTATCACAGATTTATGGTTTAACCATTCGTTTTAAAGGTATTGATGAGACCTTTCGAAATATACCATCTTGAAAATATGCACCCCCCCCCCCGAGGGGTACTTCCTCCCAGGGGGGGAACCGATGCTCCCACGTGCACAAAAATTTTTTCCTAGTTAACTATTACTATTATCAATAACTCATATTAATTTTACAATCACAAGTAAAAAATAACTCTCATTATGAACATTTATACGAAATTTTGTTCTATACTGCCATGTTAAAAATTTAGAAAACATGAGATCACAGCGCCACCTGTTGGGCTATTGATCCCCAAATGTAATGAGCGCCAGTTTATGTCGGGGACCAACTAAATACCAAGTTTGTTCAAATTTCGTCAAAAAAAAAAAAAAAAAAAAAGATTTTTTTTCTATTTTTTTTTTTTGTTAAAAGTAAAAAAAATCGATAACTTCGTTTTAAATTATCAGAGATTTATGGTTCAACCATTCGTTTTAAAGGTATTGACGAGACCTTTCGAAGGATACCCATCTTGAAACTTTGCACCCCGGGGGGGGGGGAACCGATGCCCCCACATGCACAAAAATTTTTTCCTAGTTAACTACTTCTATTATCAACGAGTTCTTTCGAAAGATAACCATTGTGAAAATTTACTCCCCCGGGGGGTTACTTTCCCCCCCAGGGGGTGGGGAAGCGATGCCCCCCCCATGCACAAAATTTTTTCCTAGTTAACTACTACTATTATCAATAATTCATATTAATTTTACAATCAAAAGTTTAAAATAACTCTCATTATGCCCATTCATACGAAATTTTGTCCTATGCTGCCATGTTAAAAGTTTGCATAAAATGCGATCACAGCGCCACCTGTTGAGCTATTGATCCCCAAATCTAATCAGCACCAGTTCATGTCAGGGTGCAACTAAATACCAAGTTTTTTTAAATTTCATTCATTGGTTCGTGAGATACGGTGAAAAATACGAAATTTTGCGATCACAGCGCCACCTGCTGGGCGATTGATCCCCACATCTAATCAGCACCATGCCCCGTCAGGTTCCAACTATATACCAAGTTTGGTTCAATTTCATTCATTGGTTCGTGAGATACGGTGAAAAATACGATATTTTGTCCTATACTGCCATGTTAAAAATTTAGAAAAATGCGATCGCAGCGCCACCTGCTGGGTGATTGATCCCCAAATCTAATCAGCACAATGCCCCGCCAGGGTCCAACTATATAACAAGTTTGGTTGAATTTGATTCATTGGTTTGTGAGATACGGTAAAAAAACGAAAACACAGACAGACAGACATTTTTTAAAAACTATCAATGCGTGTTCAGGACATCCCAAAACGTGTAGATCCTTCAAAAAACGGAGGTCGAAAATTTTCGCGAATCTAATACTTTGTCTATATTACATATAGATGAAAGTAAAAATTCTAAAATTATTATGACGGCTATAGCCAATATATTTTTAAATATTTCAAATAATTTAATTTAAATGATCAATTCGTATTTCTTGGATTTTTTTTTGCATCTTTTGGTATAAAAAATTATAATTTTCACCAATATTTATGATTCAGGGACAGGAGTATTGGTGTAATGCATATAGTAATTGTACTTTCAAAATTTAGGTGACGTCATGCCATGAATCAATTTTTTAAAAAACTTCAATCTACTTTTCTATTTGTCAGACCGAATATTTCAAAATCTTTAAACGTCCCCTCGAATACACAGAGCATTAATTAAAATAAATAAATAAATAAATAAATAAATAATCGTAAAACGTTTTAGTAGTTTTGAGTCTATAAAGGATCATCATCTTCATCAAAGCGCTTACTGAGTGCCTACGGTAATCGGAACCATCGCCTACCTCCACCTGGATATGAAAAGAGCTTGATTCGGTGATGCATTGCATAATCATGACGATCGGAACGCATTAGTTGAAGGAGAAAAGTTATCGTCAGGTAGCGTCGAACTCTAAACCGCCGGATAGAAGCTCCTCACGCTACCAACCACGCTACTGTGGCGTGAAAACTCACGCATACTAACATCTCATTTTATATGTATTGCTATATACCCCTTGTGCATGTCAGCTGCAAAGATGTGTTAATCAAAGACGGTTTACTGTCTCTTGTACGATGTTTTCATTTTGTAATTTCCTTGAAAAACAGACTTTCTTGTTAGCTGAGATAAGATTATACAGCAGTTAGGAATATTACCTTTTTTAAGTCTAGTAATTTTCTCACTTCTTCCTTAATTATTCCAAGCTATGAACTTTTTATTTTATTCTTTAATCGTGCAAATATCTGCTGTTTTTACAGAACGTTCATTGAACAGCAATTTTTTTCAATATGCAATTACAATTAAGTAAAAAAAAAAAGTATAAAAACAAAGCGGGTATTAACAATGTTAACGAATAAATTTTTAAAAAATGCATTTCTGATTATTTATAAAATTAATAAATTAAATAATAAAGTATATATTTTATACACATAAGATGTTTTGCGAACACATTAAATTATAGTAATAATCTTTAAAAACTTAGAAAAACTTCTTGATAATAAAATCAAATGTCAGTAGAAATTATTAAATAAATTTCGTGTATTAAATGTAAGATTAAAATAAATTTTGAAGAAAACTTTTTCTTTCATCGTACTTTTCCATATTAAGCTTTTTAAGTATTCATGTTAAAACATTTCTTATCATTCAGTAAATCAGATTATTAAAAGATAAAAGCTTTTAAAAACTACATCAACTCAAAAGGGAAAAGGGAAAAAGTTCCAAGAAGATTAGACCGTTTTTTCTTTCTGTTACTTTGTCATTAAGGTTACTAAAATTTCTGAAAATGCAATAGCTTGTTGTGTATGGATAATCTTGATATGATATTTAAAAGAAAAAAAAAATTAATGTTAAAGAGTGACTATTTTTTTTTCTTATATCTTGCTTCGGTTTCTTATATTTTTCTTTAACATTCTTCATTATTTTGTGAATGGGAATTGAAAAAGTAAAACTCAAAAGACAGTTACTTAATATTAATAAAAATGCATTATCATCAAAGTATTTTCATTGTTATTTTTTGGAAATATCTAATCAATAATGCGGAAAAGATTTGCTCTTAATTTTGCATTTCATCAGTATTTCGAAGGGTTATACATTTTTTATTTAATTAATTATTTTATTTTATTTATTTATTTATTTATTTTGTAAGATGATATACATGTAAGGATTATGAATTCTCAAAAGTATTTTTTATTAATAAATAAAATGAATAATAAAAGTTAGAACATTTATAGAGATTTGTTATTTGCAATGGAATTTTTTATATTATTTATCAATCGACTGCTTTTGTGTAAAGTCAAAAAAAATAACTAACTAAATAACTAAATAAATAAATAAAATAAAAATAAATAAATAAAAAATAAATAAATAAAAATAAATATATATATATACACTAGCTGACCCGACAAACGTTGTTTTGTCATATAAATTATTTCTAGAGAATATTTTGCTAGAAAAAAATAACTAACTTATTGTAAGTGTGCAAGGATGTGGTATATAAGTGGAAGATGTATGGAGCGCTGTGAACGGTGAAAGAATATAAAAATAACAAAACACCAATCATTTATTTTTTTTAATTTATTAAAATTGACTCTTTAAAATTATATACATATCGCTACTTAAAACAATATTACTAAAAAACAATATCAATCCCTTAATGCAACAGAGTGTACAATATTTTTTGTTATCCCATCTTTCGCCAATACAAACAAACTGGATGGTTTGCCCACTCGAGAGCCACGTATAATTGTCCGTGTGAAAAACATGATGTGCTCAAATCTAAGCCACAGACAGACATCGTTTGGCCCTGAGATTTATTGATAGTCATTGCAAATGCCAATCTAATTGGAAATTGAGGGCGTTTAAATTGAATTGGCACATCTGTGGGTATAATAGGGAATCGTAGTAGTAATATATTTTCACCTCGGAATTTGTCATTTAAAATGATGGCTTCGATAACATTTTTCATTAATTTTTTTATGACTAATCGCGTGCCGTTGCACAACCGTGGTGGGTTCAAATTACGAAGCAAAATAACCGGAGATCCAACCTTCAGTTGTAAAATATGCGGTGGCATGCCTGGTAAATCCAATGAGTTTAAAAACTTTGTTGGATAATTTACAGCTTCGGTGGCATCGCAAACTGTATCATTAGATTTGTATGACACCAAGTCTCCTGGTAACAAATGTTGTATCTTGAGATTCAATTCGTTGATGTCCACATTTTTTGCTGCTAAAATTGCTCTTTCTGCCAGCCACTCATGATTTGTGTATCGTCTGTGTACATCGGGAAGTATCTGGTCAATAAGAGCATCTTGAGAATCAGTGATTGTGCAGAAATCGGTCGGTAATTTTATGCATCCAGTTTCATCTGTAATAACTTTTCCATCGCCGATATCTAACAATTGTTTTGAGAATGTTTCAGCGGATGGATCTTGACGCTTTTGAACCCACAAATTTACTTTCAGTTGTACTTTTTCAACATTAAGCCACAATGACGATGATTTTAAGCACGCGTTGATCTCATCAGCTTATGTTGAACGCGGAATAACGGGAAGTGCTTGTCTGAAATCACCTGAAAAGAGTAACAGAGTGCCGCCAAATAGTTTGTCGTTGTTTTTTATATCTTTCAATGTCCTGTTCGACGCCTCAATCGAATGTTTGTGTGCCATAGTGCATTCATCCCAGATAAGAATGTTACACTATTTCAGCACTGTGGCCATGGACGATTGTTTTTTTATGTTGCACACTGCGTCTGGGTTATTTTGAATATTTAGTGGCAGTTTAAATAATGAATGAGCTGTTCTGCCTCCATCCAATAAAGTTGCCGCAATGCCAGATGATGCAACAGCCAATGCGATGCCATTATTTGATCGTATTTCGGCGAGAGTTGGCGAAATAAGGAATGTTTTGCAAGTTCCACCTGGTGCACCCCAAAAAAAAAAAAAAAAAAAAAAAAAAAAGAATCCACCTTGTCCTGCCAAAACTGCGAGCATGATGCGGTCGTAAATGGTTCTTTGTTCTTCATTCATTAGTGGGACATTGCGAGCAACAATCGTTGCCATTTCTACAGTATTGTATTGTAGTTCACGATTCAATTCAGTGCTTATTAAATCAGATGCATTTCGAGTTGTTGGATGCATACCGAAATGATTGAGTGGTAAGTTGGCAATGATAATGCAAAGATCTTCAATAGCAATCAATGCTTCATTGTACATAGCGTCACTGAATACTATCGTTAGATCGTTGCACCGTGAACGATGTTGATGCAATATATCATCAGTCATTGAATCTTTGTGATTATCCCATAATGTCTCTGCTCAGGCCGGGAAACACGTAGTCAACACTATAGCGAATAGTAGACGAATTTGTTTTGCTGTACAGTTCAGTCCTACTTCAGCAAGCATACACTCCCACTGGTTGTCGTCTTCCAGCAAGCCGAGTGCAAGGCATGCATCTTTATACGTTGGATACTGTTGTCCATTCACTTTACTTATATCTTGAAATGACAAAGAGCCGATGACATTAACCAATAACAGTCGAAGATAAAAGCACTCAGTCTGCCTTGGATTGACTGTAAATACTCGTCCCAAGGTGTTTGATTTGAATAAACCGGGACATGCATCAAACGGCGTGCCTTGCTTGCGGGGCATCCATTTTTTTGTTGGAGCCCATGTGAAATAGCGTGGTACTTCTGAATAGAGTCATGTCCGTGCAAAAGCACCAAAAGCATCCGCACGATTACACAATTCAAAAAATTCGGTGAGTGTAGTTTTTGGTGGATTTATAGCACGATCAATCGCTGTCTCGCTCGTGAAATATACGCGCTGGCCATTTTCAAGATGGACGGCTAAATGAAGAACTGCTGGATCCCGTTCATGAATTGGGAAACCAAAGATACGCCAAACAGCTTCATTGGAGCTGACGTACCGGCCAATTTGGTAAAGTGTTATTTCATCGTTGTTATTCACCGGAGGAGCATTCACATTGGTATTTTCAACTCGAAATACAGCCATATCACTGCCTTTATTCACATACTTGCAAATGTATTTGATGCTCTTCACTGAACTGCAGAACTGAACATTAATATGAGCATTGAATGTTTTGCTCAGCAGAGGCGAATATGGGACCACCCAACGGTTATCAATGTCAATATCTATGTTGTTGAAATAGATGACCGCTATAGATGATAAGATTGTCCGCCATTATCGGGATTTCTTCGACGATATATTGGATATCCGTCAACATTTGTGATCGTGAAATTTTTCGGAAAACTTTTAGTACATTTTCCATCTGCACAAATAATAATGGCCTAAAAATTCATTTTTCATTTTAACATAAAATAACTCCGTCGGATATTGACGAATTTTTTAAAAGAATATACCATTTTAACTAATTTTAACATTTTAACAATATTAACGTTGAAAAAATATTTTAAACACTTACGGTTAAAAATTCATTTTTCATTTCAACATTAAATAAATTCTGACATCGTGTTTACGATTCTAAAATATTAACTTTGAAAAAATATTTTAAACACTTCGTAAGATACGGTTACGATTCTAAAAATATTAATTTTGAAAAAATGTTTTAAACACTTCGTAAGATACGGTTAAAAATTCATTTTTCATTTCAACATTAAATAAATTCTGACATCGTGTTTACGACAACTCACGCCATCTAGGTGGAAAAGTTGTTGAAAGAGTTGGTTAAAAATTAATTAAGAAAGAACTAATTAAGTTACAACTTTCATTTGTAAATCTAAACCATTCTCGAATCCACCTGAAGACACACAAAAAATTTCATTAAACTCAGTCCAGCCGTTTAGGAGGAGTTCAGTGACATACACACGAAAATATATATATAAAGATATATTCTTAATGCAATATATTTAACTTGCATAAGACTAATGTATTTTATAACTGGCATTACAATGTGGATTATATTGGATAAAAAATGCATTCAGAAGATAATTGGCAATAATAATTACAGCAACAATTCGTGAAAAATTCCGATAGTAACCTCCCCCAGTTTTGACAAATTTCCCCTTGAAAAAAGGGGGTTACTATCGTAATTTTACGGTATATAAATTATTAGTAATGTATATCTTCTTCATTTTACTTGTCAATGTAAGTTATTTTTCAATTGGATGTTCTTTTCTTTCCTTGTGTATGCTTTATGCCGGATGAAAAACAATTTTTTATAAATAGAACCAATAACACTTGTTCCCATCCAAATTCTCCGGTTAATGTACTGATAGTTTTTGAAAAATTAAAAAGTACTAACAAGGAGAGGTTGCGGCGTGAAAAATTCAGATCGCGACGAAATTGCGCAAAATTAACGTATACTATTAAGGTAACAACATATTAAAGCAGTATCGCTCACTAGCCACATAATTTTGAGAAAAAAAGCTTTTAAACTTTCAGTAATCTTTAAGTACATGTTATTTCACAAACAAGTCAACGCTCCAGAGGCGTGCTTGTTAGAGTAAGCTGTTGTCGCTCAGACGGCTTGGGTTCGATGCTACCTTTGGAAATTTTCGCAGATATTTGTTCTGAGTCATATGTCTATTGTCCATGAAAGTCACTTAGATCAGCAGAAATCCCTTATGACATACACGCATAATTCACAGAATAATGCTTTAATACCATAATTTTTCCTCAAGAATTAAATAACGATCCAAGTTCATTACTTGCTAACTGATTGATTATTAAGAAGTCGTAATTATTTTTTTTCACTAGTACATGCGAAGAAAAATTAATAACGAAATTTTCAGAAATTTTATCCATCAACCTGGAAATACATTACTGATAGAAGGGAGTAGAAGGCAGATTTTTACTAACTATGTGAAAAATACAAGCCGGGAATCGAACCCGGGCCTTCCGCTTTATGCGCGGATGCTCAAACCACTTGAGGTACCCTGGCTGATAGCCAACTCGGCACTTCTCACATAATATACGTTGGCAAGGTCACCGAGTCTGCATTAAAGCAGCTATATCAAGTGACAAATTTGAACAAATTAAAATGCAAACAACTTGAACGGAAATTAATTTATGTTATTTTGAGTTAAGCTATCTTTTATATGGAATTGCTGAAAATTTTTTCACATTAAAAACCGGAAAATATATAAATATGTTTTTTATAAATATTTTTCTCTGTGTATAATTCTTTTTAAGTATATACAGCATGTCCAGATATCTCTTTGAAATTACTAAAAAGTTTTAAAATTTAGAAAATGAAGAAATATTCAGAAAGTGAATGCTGTAATTATAAGCAATTTTATTATTCTCTGTCATTTTTATTTAATTTCTTTGAGTCTATATCTTCTATATCTTTCTTTGAAAAAATAAAATTCTGTACAATTAACACTATTTACTTTAATCCAATTATTGTTTTAACACATGTATTTAAAAGATTAATTAAATATTTCTGAAAACCTTCAAAAGCATACCTTTCACACTCCATTAATATTAATTCTTTTTCCTTCTTTTTATTTTTGTAATATATCTGCAGTTTCTTTTCTTTATTTATTCATTTGCTAATTTGCTTTGTTTGATCTTATCTAAGTTTTCAATGAATTTTCATAAAAATTCTTTTTTGAAATGAAATTTAAATCCTCTTATATGCCGAACATATCAATTAATATATTCACATACACATTTAATTATGTAAAAAGAAACGAGGAAAAGAGACAAAAAAAAAAAAAAAAAAAAAAGGCGGGCTTTTAAAAATTGTTCAGGTGAAATATCGTTTTTATTATTTTATTTATTTAAGTTCAAATTTATTTCATGTAATTAAAGTTTACGAAAAGTATTTGTCAAATAATGATTTAAAGCTTAACTGTAAAAATAAATTTTTAATAATTTAAATGAAATATTGTTTAAAATGAAAATAACAAAAACCTATGTTTATAATAGAAAATATTAGGAAAAAATCGTAAAATATTTTAACAATAATTTTTAAAACTGTCAAAGTCAGGTTTTAACTATAATGGATAAAATATCATTTGCTATAGTATATTAATGTCATAAGTAAATTAATTAATGAATATGTTCCTTTCTTTATTCTTCTCCTTCTTTTTTTTTTCAAAAAATTCATCGACTGGTAAATTTATTCGGTAACATCATGCAAATAGTAATATCATCATGCAGGCACAATAATTTATTTTTTATGAATTATTGTGATACGGATATATTTTTTAATATTTTAACATTGCATAAACACATTTTTTCGAACCTTACTCGCATCTACTCTTCCCTTCGAAAATAAACAATAGTGTGCGGGGGAAAAAAAAAGTTCATTTCATTAAGACTAGAGAATTATTTGTAGATTTTCCAGTGCTTGTAATTCTTTTTTTTTTCTTCTTATAATTAGAAATTTATCTATAGAATTGAATGATTTACAGAATATTTATACACATGATAAAATAGTGTAAGTGTTTATATGCTAAGCAAAATTACTACAATTATAAATTTATGATATTATATTGGTAGATTGATTTAAAGAAAAAACAAATATTCTCAGACCACATTTCTTGAAACCATGGAAGCCTCTGTGCAAGTGCTTCTCGACGAGCCCAGTGTTAAAATAGAGGAATAGTCATCTGATTAAGAGAAAACAAGCGACGAGAGAGCACCGAATTACTGGATGTTTTTCAAATTTTCAGCTCATTCCAGTTATTAGTTTTCGAGATATAAATAAATCTTTCTTTTGGGGTGGTTTAGGGGGCCGTCTCTTATAAAGTTTTGCATGAGATAACGAATCAAATATTTAAAAATAACAAAGAAAATTAAACAAAATATATTTATTTTTTATTTACGGGTTAAATTATATAGCAACAACGTCAAACGCAAAGAAATGAAACAAAAATGATGATTTTTAGACATTAGTGTTAGCATCAAGAATTCCTGTTTTCTAAAGAAGACAAGCCTGCCTTCATCGTTCTTCAAAACAAAACAATACCAGGACTGCCAACCATCTCATTAAAAAGCGTAGACTTGCTAACGCCCCTTGAAAATACGCCCCTTTTCCTACACCACTTTATATTTAGAGCAATTCTCTCCAAATAGTGTTACGATTAAATAAGAATGAAATTACTCTAAAAAATTACTGGTGTACAAAAAAAGGCGGTGACTAAAAGTACTGCGCTTCATAATGAGATGGTTGGCAAGCATGCAATACAGAAAAGAAAAGTAAATGTGACATTGAGTATTCATGTTAAAACCCTTATTTTATGTTGACAAAAAAGTGCACAAGTGGTATTTACTTCATTGAGTAATTGGTGATAAATTTTGAATCTTTAAAAGGAACATTAGAAGAAAAAAACTAACTAAATAGGCGGGGTTAACTGTTTTAAATAGAAAAATAGGTTTAATGTAAAATTGTCAAATATAAAAAACGAATGGAATTGGAATGCAAGACAGACTTGTAATATCGTTTCTTAACTACCGTCATAGTTAAAAAAGGCTTAATCATTTGCTTTATATATTGCTTTATTTTATTTTATTTATTTACTTATTTATTTATTTTGTAGGGGGAAGGATTATTATTTTAAGGACACTTTAGTCTTTAATATTTTATTAATATATTTTAACTTTATACATTTTTAAAAACATACTTTAACTTTTATAAATATATTTTAACACTTTTTGCGACCGCAGGATTTTGCCCTTTTGACAGTTAGCCCCGCCTACGGGCGTTAAACTCTCAAAATAAAATATTTCAGAAGAAATTTTTTGTATTCACAATTATATTACAAATGGATATACATTATAATTATATTCTTTCTAATCAATATATTTCTATCCATAGTATATTTTATTGCAAAAATATGAACATTGGGTACACACTGAAGAAATATGTAACACACAAATTACGAAAGAAATGCCCACTGACAGAGTTACAGATTTTCAAATGGCGTGAATCTACGTCAGCAGTCGCGAAAGGGTTAATTAAGAAATTATATTTTATAGAAATTATAAAACGAATCGTACAGTTCCAAAGAGTTCAACTGACCCAAAACTGGTAAGTGCGATTAAAATTAGTTAATATTTACTTCATGAACCCTTACAATAATTTATCCGAAAATATATAGTTTATGCGTTGTTGTATATATATATATATATATCTATATTATTTCATTTCGTATATTATGTTACACCTACGAAAGAAAATTTAAGCTTTATTGGTGATCAGTACAGCCATAATGGACACTTTTACTTGAAAATATTGCACTTTTTTCAAAGAGTACTGTATAGACTAATCGCAAGTGTAATGTATTTAAATAGACCTAAAATTATCTAAAAAAGTACTGAAGTATATACAAATCCAGAGCTGCCAACCAAATCCGGCAAATTGTTAGCACCGCCTCTTTTCCAACACCACTTAATTTTTAGAGTAATTCTCTTCAAATACATTTACGATGAATGAAGAAAACAAATACTCTAAAAATTAAGTGTTGCAGAAAGTAGCAACGTTTTATTATTTTCTATAATTATTTTTTTCCTGAAAGATTTCCGGTGTGAAACATTAAAATTTTGTCTATTTTTTATAGGATCTTAATTTTATTTTTCTACATTTACAGATAACCCCCTAACACGTGTTTGATTATAACTCTATAAATACTAAAGACAAAGTATACAAACAGTATACTTTTCCGCACTGCCAGACTCTCAGAAATTTGAAAATGAAGTCAAAATTGGGTGTTGCTATTGAAAAAAGTTGGCGCTCATTTCAATATGTAGATGACCCCTAAGTCAAAATTTCATGACATATTCAGAAAGTGCTTTTAATTTCCTGTTGAATTATGTCTATTAGATGTTCCTGCGTCAATTAATAACGAAATTACAGCGGGTGTTGCGCTTTTTTTTTTTTTTTTTTTTTTTTTTTTTCCGACTGTACATAATAATAAAAGTATACACATATTATATTAACTTATTTTAAGCAGAATAAAAAAAAAAAGTATATACGTGTATTTCTTGAATCATCGGGAAATATTTTATTGTGCAGGAAATACTTTTAAATGAAGTGTTTTTTTATTCATTAATATAAACTAATACTACAAAAATTATATTAAAATTTTATTTAATGCGCTAACTGCAATAGAGACAGTGTCCGGAGATGATAGAAGTCGTGTAGAGCCGCACCAGATTGTAAAAACGTGAGAAAAATGACGGCTTTGGCCTTTCTTACGGTTTTGTGAGGTCTAACTGCAACGTTTCCGGCTGCAATCTTTAAGAGACAGTGGCCGGAGATGAGAGAAGTTCGTGTAAAGACGCACCAGATTGTAAAAACATGAGAAAAATGGCGGCTTTGGCCTTTTTCACGGTTTGGTGAGGTCTAACTGGAATAGAGACAGTGTCCGGAGATGATAGAAGTCGTGTAGAGCCGCACCAGATTGTAAAAACGTGAGAAAAATGGCGGCTTTGGCCTTTCTCATTGTTTTGTGAGGTCTAAGTGCAATAGAGATAGTGTTCGGGGTGAGAGAAGTCATGTAGAGCCGCACCAGATTGTAAAAACGTGAGAAAAATGGCGGTTTTAGCCTTTCAACGGATTTGTGAGGTCTAACTGCAACGTTTCCTGCTGCAATCTTTGAGAGACAGTGTCCGGAAATGAGAGAAGTCGTGTAGAGCCGCACCAGATTGTAAAAACGTGAGAAAAATGGCGGCTTTGGCCTTTATCACGATTTGGTGAGGTCTAACTGGAATAGAGACAGTGCCCGGAGATGAGAGAAGTCGTGCAGAGCCGCACCGGATTGTAAAACAATATACAGTATATAATTATTAACACTTCACATTAGCAAGTTAATTGTATGATAAATTATTTGTATCATACAAGGATGGAAAGCGTCAGCTGACGATGACGGGAGTTCAATGATTTTTGTTCACCCAAAAGTCTTCACATCAAATGGAAAGCGTCAGCTGACGATGACGCGAGTTCAAAGATTTTTGTTCACCCAAAAGTGCTCAACGCGACTAAAGAAGTTTTTACTTAAAAAAAAAAAAAAAAAAAAAAAAAAAAAAATGGCCCTTATACGAAATTCCAAATTTCAGCTCGGCAATGAGCGTGTTAAAAAGAACTTTTGATCTATTAATGTATAAAAGTAAAGGTAAAAAAAGAATTAACGTTAAATGTTTGACTTGTAGCCTTGTTCAATTCATTTTCCAAACCATTTAAGGCAATTGTGCTCTACTAATGGATATTTAATAGCTATTATTAAACTTTCTATTTTCTTTTCAAAGAATTTATTTTTAACTCAAAAGAACATTTTTTTTAAACTGTTATTCTTTGTGTACGAAAAATTTCTGCTTTTGAGTTAATGATTTATCAGTATCTTTTAATTAAATTTAGAAAAGTAAAATGTTTATTTTTCAATCATTTCAATCTTTTAAGTTTTAAATATATTCTAATGTAATTTTAATTGCTTTTTCAAAATGAAAACTTTATATTTTATTATTGTTTTGTAAAATATATTTTATAAACTGTAAATATTTATATAAGAAAGTTATATATATATTTCATTTATATATCCTATAGCACTTCAAAAGCCAGTTTAAATAAATTTTTACAAGTAATACTGTTTACTAAAGCCTCTTAAAAAATAATAAATACGAAAATAAGATTACAGGACAGTGAAAAGGTAAAACATTTAATTAAAGTAAACAGCAAAATTTTATTATTTTTTTTCTCAGTTGAAAACTGAAAATAAATAAATAAATACATTAAGAAATATATATATATAGGCAAGTCACAAGACTTGCCACCTGCCTCTTTCCTTCCATTATTGGGTTTCTTGGGTTGTTTTTTCGTGAATTTCATTTCATTTCAGTTTAAGTTTTTCTGTTGGGATTTTGTTGAGTTGATTTCTTGTTTCGTTTGTTTTGTGGGCTGTTGGTTGATGAATTTGGTTTCTTTGGATGTGTATATTTCATGGCCTGATGAGTTTTTTCCACCTGTCTTGGCTTCTCCTGCATGGAGGGAATTTTTCATTCTTTTTGGTCTTTGTGGTTTCGGTGGTCTTGTATCTGTTGCTTGGCTTTTCTACGCTCGATGGATCCTCGTTAAATATATGTGTATATATATTTTTTGTTTGGCGTGTGTATGTCTCTTTGGTGAATTGAATGACTAACTATTCTTCCTTCTCTTTCTACTATTCTCTTGTACTATCAAAAGGATTATCTATCTATCTATCTATCTATCTATCTATCTATATACATATATATATATGTAGGTAACTGTTGTAACGAATTTATGAGTTTAAAGATAAGAAAAACAAATAATATTATAGTTTTAAAAAATTAAAGAACACGCTTTTATAGAAATGTGAACTAAAAAGCACAAAATATCTATCTTAGTATTAAAATTCAGGGTAAGAGAAAATCGTGTGAGTGACACACCGTAATATTTACATACATTTAAATCTTTAATTAAAATAACTTAGAATTAAACAAAAACCATTTTTAAAAAATCTCCCCTGACGGGGATCGAACGCTGAACCTTTAGGTTCGTAGCGCAGCGCCTTACCTCAACGCTACATCGTTCACGTAGGGAAAGTATTTTTTTACAATATAAATTTTTTGTTTGCTCCCAGAGCAGTTACAAACAAACATACTTACATACAAACATACATACAAACTTACACACAGGTGAAGCTAATAAAACCGTGTTAAAAAGGAGAATTGCAAACCAATGTGCGGAATTGCTGCAAAAGGAAATGCAAAACTTAAATATAGGTATAAATTATCAATGAATAAAATGAAATAAAACCCCAAAAAACACTGAGTTCTTCATCAGGGAGGCCCCTCAGTGTAGGAGTGAAAGACAAGTTTCTGAATGGACAGTAGCAATTAGCTAATAACTATCCTTAGCTCCCAACTTCTCATCAAATAGAAAACCACCATTAACGGAGAAGAAATCTAGCTAATTGCTACTGTCCTTTCAGAAACTTCTCTTTCACTCCTACTCTGAGGGCCTCCCTGAGGAAAACCTCAGTGTTTTTTTAGGTTTTATTTCATTTTATTCATTGATAATTTTTACCTATATATATATATATATATATATATATATATATATATATATATATATATATATATATATATGTCAGCATAAAATTCAATTTGTCATTATTAGAATAATGATCAAATTGGTACTTCATGTACTAAAAGTTTCTTAACAAAAAGCTAATGAAAAGATAACTCTTTCTAAAAATGTAAGATTGATAGATTAATCTAATTTTAAGAATAAGAATGCTTTTTATAAGAATGGCTTTTATTAACACATCATCTGTGTATTAAAACAATATTTTTAAGAATATGTGACTATATTAATTTATAGTTGATTTAATATTTAGCATTTAAAATTTTGAATGATATATTTTAATTTTTAACATATCTTATTATTATTATTATTTATTTAATTGAGATATATCATTCAAAGCTAGGTATTCTTTTTAAAGCGTTATATTAATAAAATAATAGTTAGTACTTATCTATGGATATTTAAAATGGACGATGTATAAATCCTAATAAATTCGATCTTTAAATAACTGTGAAAACATATAATTTGAATTTTATTGACAAATATATTGTACTTCGCACTCACACAAAACAATAAATAAATAAATAAAATATCCTAATTGCGTAACTTAAATAAACACTCATAAAAGTATTTAAAAATAATGTCATGTAATTTTTAATTTATTAAACTATGTTAAAAGTATTATTCAAAGTCTGTAAATAGGTATTTGACATTATTTGTGTATTATACTACACTACAATTAGGAATCAATTTGATATTCTTTAAAATTTCTGCATAATTTTTATAACATTATACACGGTAATTTATTTATTTATTTATTTATTTAATTTTAATGCACTTAATCTGCGCAAATTAATTTTAACTTAAAAATTATAATGAAAATCTTTTTTTTTTTTTCCCCTCTCCAATGGAAGTTACATAACTTTTCTTTATATAATAATTTTCAAAAAGACACACACACAAAAAAAAAAAAGGTATTGAAATTTAAATTTAACGCAGGTTTCATTCCACTATTAATAAGGAAACTGTTTCTTCTTGGTAAATCATCGATTGTATAAGAATAATATTTTCTTTTGTAGATAGTGGCAGGAGCTCTTTTCTAACTTTCCGTCTCTGACTATTAATATGTTTTTGTTTAGGCGACATATGGACTCGTTGAAATGTATAACAGAATTAAAAATTTTAGTAGAAATTTGAGTGTGATGTTATTCTGTTTCTAAAAGTTAAGGCAATTTACATCCAATTGCATTAAAAAAAAAAAAAAAAAACTCATCCAAAAACTGTCGAAAAACTTATTTTATTGGCTAATTTTCTAGATTTATTCTATTATTTTAACAATGCTTTTGCACAGCTAACCATACCAACTTGCTTTGATTGACAAAAAGAAGACATTTAAAGGAAGAGACACTTTCTCTGGATAGTGAAATAAGCTACGTAATAGTAATATATCTGTAAACATAAAATAAGCGAGCGATGGGATCATTTTGATTCTGGGGACAAAACTGTTGTTTAAGTTATATGAAAAAAATAAAAATAAAACAAAGTTTATTTTAATATAAAGTTTATTGTTCGTGAAAAAAAAAAAAAAAAAAAAAAAAAAGAAAAGAATATGGATTGGTGGTGTATTGGCCAATCATAAACATCATTAACGCCTTTCAACTTGCTTGCTTATTGACAATTTGTATCAGTTTTCACCTGCCTTTTTTGTAATAGGCTTGTTAGCTTTATCTTGTTTTTCTAGCATCGAATCAAGTCAAACTGTATGTATTAGATGAAAAACCAATTTGGCGCAGGAAGACGCGATCTAAAGTTTGCCATTTATGAATTATTTATTTATCTTCATAGTCATTGAAATACTAATCTGTTAAAAAGGAAAATAATAATAATAATAATAAAAACTAATAATAATGGTAAATTTTAAAATTTAAATAATTTAAAGATTTATATTTTTGTAAAAAATTGGGTACATGTAGTACATAGGGTTGTAATAGTTAAACAATTTTATTCTTGATTGTAAATAAATATATTAAGTAAATAAAAATGCACATGATATGAGTTTTATCTTTTTTATTAATTTTTTCTACATAATACTATATCTGTAATTATTGTATTTTTTTATTTAATTTTTTTTTCAGTTAACCTTATTAAAATCCTAATCAGGGTTGGGTCGGGTTGCATTTTGGGGATTAAGACCGATTGACTGCACTAGGGTCCAAAGCCTGAGGGGGAGTGTCCTCCATGGGATTCATTCTAAGGTTTCCAAGCGCATATTTAAGCAAGTTTCGAATCTTAATCAGAACATTAAAGACATAAATTCTTCTTATTTTTCATTAGTTTTCTTTTCAGTTTTTAATTAAATTAAAACATAAAATCTCTCGATATTTAATAAACATTAGTTTTTATAAAATCCTTTTCAGATAAAACTTTTGATGTTTTAGACTAATTAAAATCTATTCTTTTAACAAATCTAATCATATTTGTGTTGGAATACCATATATGCAAAACATATTGAATTTTAAATTTTCCACTTAATAAATTCACTTACTTACCATTAATTGAACAAGAAGTAAAAACATAACTAATTTAATCTCTAATTGCTTTGCCGGATAAGCAGAACTATTTTACGATCAATGACAAAAAGAACTAATAAGATATGAATTATTTAAAAAAGAATTTTGAGTGAATAAACTTGAATCATCTCTTTTAATAAGCTCTAATTAAATTCAAAAATGCTTCTAAAGTTTAAAGTGAGGTTCATTTAAAAAATAAATATTTAAGGTACATTAAATTAGATTACGCTTAATTAAGCATGATGAGAATATATATATATATTTAATGAGACGTATAATTTTCTGACTTTATATCGTTGTTTCCTTAAATTTTTCATATTATGTTTTCACTATTATTATACATAAAAATAAACTTATAAAAAAAGAAAAATGATTTTAAGGCATTTTATATTAAATTTAAGATTAAAAGAAATTATTTCCAATAATTAAATATTATTCGTGAGTTAATGTTATTCTGTGATTTACAAAATTTACAATTTATATTTGCAAATATTTCACTAACAATGCTATGCCTTTTTCTGATTTAACAAATGCTTCATAAAACAAAAGGAAGTTCTTAAATAAATAAGTCTGAATAAAATAAATTGCGAAAAATTATTATTGTTGGCTTCACTTATTTTGCTAGAACAAACAGGGATGTAAAAGAAAGTATAGTCTTTGATTTAACACTTTACATTATTTTTGGTATGAAAACATTTGACAACATTTTTTTTCTGATTTCAATAAAATGGTCGACGGGATTTCACGTATGTAGCGAATATAAATTTATTTTTGTACTTTTTCCATCTACCATTTTTAATAAACAATAATTTCACCTATGGATACGCGTACTATCAAATTGACTGAAGTAGTACTGCATGACGAGCATTATATTAATAATGCATTGTAAATTGCATTATTTATATTATTAATTAATTAAAAATTCCTTTTTACTAAATAATATATATTATATATGCTAAATAAAGTTATTTATCATATGTAAAAATGAATTTTTATTTAATTATTTACAACATAGGCAACTGATGGATTTACGCAAACAAAAGACTTCTTTTTAAATATTTTTTGAATTTCTAAAGTTGTTGATCTCCATTAGATGTAATATATATAGTCTATTTTTAACCTCTACTTGGAATAATCTTTTAAAAAAAAAAGTATTTTAGTGGCAAAGTTTAAAATAGCAGTAAATTTTAGTTTAAAATAAAAGGTTTTTATAAAAGTTAATGATTAAAAATAGCTATTTGCAATGGACTCGTATACAAGTGATAAATCATGAAAATTTACGTTTAAATATGGAGGAAAATCGTTGCGAAAATTTTGATTATTTTACATGATCTTTCAATTACTTTTCCAGAAATCAAGTATTATATTTAATTATAAAAAGTAAAGAAATAAGATACGCAACATACAGTAAGTTATAAAAAAAATATATTAAAAAGTAAGAAATTGTATGAAGTACAACCTATTCTATTTAATAAACTATTACAATTTTACACAAATTCCGCGTTATATATACCTGAACACCTTTTTTAAAATGCACTTACTTATTGCTCAGAATAAGTAATATTTCAAAACATACGATCAAATAAAATGAACTTATTCGACAACGATTTCTGATGCCGAAAAATTCCTTTGGCATTAGCATTTAGAAGAGGTAGAAACTCGAAACTCGAAATAGAATAGAAACATCGCGAATGTTGATGATTATTCTGAATAACAAAATTCATATGGCATTTAACTGTTCGAAAAAATTTACTAAAGAAAGTAGGATAATTTTCCATAAACCAGTTATATTCTACATATTTTTGTGTATCAGGTATACTTCACTAATTAATTTAAAGTATTATTTCAGTAATCAGTTGCTTCGTTTTTATTATGATGTAAATATTGCTACTATGTTTCAGGGAATTTATTTTATTTTATATATGTATTTTTTAAGATAATAAGGAATAAGTAATATGGAATCTTCAGAACTTAGAAAATATACAAGGTCTGTCCCGAAAGTGATGCGCCCACTTTTATTTTAAGGAATTTATTGAACCGGTTCGTACAATTACTCAATATTCTTCGAAATACATCCCTCCTGCTTCAACACACTTGTTCCAACGCGATTTAAATGCTTTATATGCGTCCTGGAAGTCCGTTACAGGAATGTCCTTTAGTAACCTCGTCGTAGCCGCCTTGGTGTTTTCCAGAGTCCCAAAATGCTGTCTTTTGAAGTCGGACAGGGACAAATCAGGCCTGCCAGGCAGCTGGGGGAGCGTTTAGATGCAGGCCTTAGTCAGGTAGTCGGTCGTCATAAAGGCGGTGCGAAACAACGAAAAACAACAACAACAAAAAAAAAAAAAAAAAAAAAAAAAAAAAAAACAATGAGCATCGCTTTGACCTGTGATTTGCTCATTCTTGCCTTTTTTCGGCGCAATGAGGACGTCGTGTACCACTCCTGCGCACTTCTTTTTTTCTTTTCTTTTTTCTGGGTCGTACAAGAAGATCCAAGATTCTTCACCACTTACCACATTGTCTAAAAAAGTCGGATCGTCCTCACAACACTACAACAATTCTGCTCGAGAGTTTTTTCCATCTTGGTTTCGACCGATCACTCACACAAGGGTTCACTGAAACAGGCACTGTGACTCTGCAGGAGTTCGGAACCGACTGGCGCTGGTGGCTCTGTGTTCCCAAGACTCCACCCTCCCTTCCGTGCAAGCGGCAACCCTGTGCGACGGATAGTCGCGGCAGAAGAAAATTGGGCGCATTACTTTTGGGACAGACCTTGTAGTTACTAACGACGCAGTTAAAGAGTGCTAGTTTTAAAGTATGTAAATAAATAATTAATTAATTAAAAATAATAAAAGAAAGGAGTAAAAAAATTAACCAAATATACATATTTTAACTGTTGTATTTTTCAAAATTCACATTACCGTTATTCAGTGTTGCGTTTTTATGCATTACTCTATTTTTATGATGAATACTAACTAATGATAAAGTTTTGACTTTAAAATATTTGTATTCTTATCCTTTTCTGACAAAGTTCAAGATTTTTTAAAACTAGATAAGCGTTAAAAACAACGTAGATGCAATTAATTTTTTTTAGGAAGAAACTCAAAATAGAAACGATAAAATTCTTTAAATGTCGAAGAACTGTATCTGAAGTTTTTCATTCACCTTTAGTACGTAAAATATTCCTAAATTTTAGTTGCTAAAACTATGCTACAAAAACTGCTTCTTCTGATACGAGCGCTTTCCTTTAATGGCCGTCTTTTCTCAAGTAAAGAGGTATTATAATTTCCCCGCGATGTTCAATCTACAGCTTTGACGTCACGAAAGTTTGGTTTATTATACTCAATATATATATATATATTTTAATACTATTTGTAATTTTATTCTCATATTTTAATTTATTTAAAATTTTTATCTTAAATATTAACATTTTTAACTTAAATATATATTTTTTTCTTTGAATGAATCAATATTTTGATTTTATAAGGATATTTTTAATAAAATTCTTTCTTTCATATATTCTACATTAACAGTAGATATTATTAAGCTTATATTTAATTTCTCTAACTTTTAATCTTTGTAGTTGTAAGTCTTATTTTTTTATTATTTATTTTCTATAATTTAAATGTAATAATTTTTTTGGATCTCTTCAACATTAAACTTTTTCTTGCTTTTATAAAGAAGAGAATTAAGATATTAGAAAGTTTTTCTTTCTTTCAGTTATGAAAAGGAAACATATTCTAGGAACATTATGAAAATTTCCAATACTTTAAGTAAGGTCATACAATCGATATAGTTTGACCGTTAGTGTATATGAACTATACATATATGTTTTAAAAATATGTAATTCCAGCAGACAATAAAATGTATATTATGGTTTCCTTATATAATTTCCAGGAGTTTTCATATTTTCTTGCTTAAAGAATGGACGTGATGGTTGTAATTAAGTATCCTTAGATAGAACAAATTAATTTAACACAGATTAAATTGTTACTGAAATACATATGTGTCTTTAATAATAATAATAATAATAATAATAATAATAAAATCAGCATATATACCATAATCCACACACATATAACACACGTCTTCAACGAAAAATGTGTTTAGAAAGCAACAGATAATATTGATAGATGTTTGGATGTTGATTTGAAGAAATATAATAAAAAAATTCCATGACGTATAATTTTTTCAAAAAATTGAAAATATAAAAGAGATGGTACGTAAATACTAATGCAGATGGAATGTCAATATGATAGCAGACTAAAGTTTTTGCTACATACAGAAGTCCTTCATACTGCCTGCAACAGATTAAGTGCCAAAAGGAAGTTTCAGAGGACAAAAGGAAAAGAAAGCATTAAGAAAATATGAATTCAGAATGCATTAAAGAAAGACTTGAATTTAATGCCATTGGACTTTTCTAATTAATATAAATTCCATTTAATATAATATCAATATATATTTAGTAAATCATTTCTAATTGTTTGATATATTAATTAATTTGTAAATAAAACACCTAAAAATATTTCAAAAAGACTATCTTATCCATAGAAAAATGTACAATAGGCTTTCATGCCAATGTATTTAAGTCCATTTTATGAAAAATTCTTACGTGATTGAGAACAATGTGTGCAATATTTGAAATTAGCGCCTTCCTTCGACAAGCTTCATTTATGAACCTTTGCGGGACTCTGCTCACATATTCGCTGCTTCGTCTTTCAGTGAATAGGAATATTAATATGCATAACACAACAAAAAAGTAGAAAATGTTATAGAAATTCCCATGTTTAAAGTCAAATTAAAATACATAATATTTAATACCACTTTTTTTTTTCACCATAAATATTACGCTAAAAACCAGAAATGGTTTTCGGAATTAAAATAAATTCATAATATCTAGGCCACTTTGCATTATAGCTTTAGTGTATGATCTGCTTGGCGACTGTTAATTTTTTGGCGATGAATGTTCTAATATAATTGCTTATTAAAAAAATAATAATAAAATCGGTTACCCATTTTTTCTAATGCCTATACTCCTTACTATTGAATTTTTAGTTAATTTGGGGCATTATATAATACTCTAATGTATAGCTAGGTAATAATTTTACTCATTCGAAAATATATGAAAAGAAAAAGAATGTTTATAATTATTCAAATTATTTTAATATGAAAAAATCTTCTACAGCTTCAATTTTTAATTCTCTCTGATACCTCCTTCTTTAAATAACGAAGGATAAAATATACTCGATTCTCTATAAGAGTTTAAAAAAAAAAGATTTTTTTTTCTGCATAAATAGAAATATGAAGTGTATCAAAGAAATGTCTAATTCTGTAATGTTAAGAAATTATCATGCGGAATTAGAGGATCCTGCCATTTATAATTGAGTTTGAATTTGACTATAAAATATTTTTTATGCCAAAATATCTCTGAAAAGTTTTTAAATAAAAAAAAGATAAATACATTTTAAAGACAGAAAGACACGGCATCATTTCATTATTCTCAAGGAAATAAATAAATAAATAAAGATATATAAAAAAAACATAAGAAATTACCAGTAAAAAATTAATTTTCCGAAACTAGAAAAAAAAAAAAAAAATGCAGAAGACAAATTACAGTTCTAAATTCATTTTTTCATTGAAGATATCTAAGACACCGCTTTTGATTTATTTGTAGACGACAAATTTCTTTGTTATCAATAGCAACACTGATTTTTTTTTTTTTTTTACTCCATGTATGACATTTTATATTCCCTGGTAATTGTGACGTCATAAGACTGAAAAAACAACGATTTGAAGAAACTATTTGCATGTTGCAAATAGAGTGTATTTTTCTTATATCGATGTTTTTAATTAATAACTTCGTAAATTAAGATGATAGAAATTTCTAACCAACTGAAATGTCTTCCTTGGAATAGTCGACACACATTAATACATCTCATGATGCGGAGGACACTGCCGTTTGCGAGGAAATGAGGTAAAAAAAAATGATGCCAGCGACAGTATCTTTTTCTTTAAGATAAAGAGATAAAGATTGTATCAAACGATTATAAAGGCAAAAGAGAGGTGCGTAGATTGTAAGTTTTATTTTCTTTGTCGGCAAAGGAAAGCACCGGCATTTTAAAGTTTCATTTTAGACCAGGACGACTTTGCTGCTTTTCGTTTAACAAAACATATTTTGCGTCATATTTTTTTATGGATTAGCTGCATTGCATGTAAAATACCATATTTGATTCAAATTTTTATAATAAATTCAAGCAGGGCGATTGGTTATATACAATAAATGTAAAATTATTTATTTTTTAATAAATTTATTTGTTATCTAAATCATATGAGAATTGCAGTAAATGTATTTCTAAATTAAACATTCTTTCCAATTATTCTCATAAAATAAGTAATTAAAACTTAATCAGAAATACTTTATACATTACTTTTTTTTTTTCTTTTCTTTTCGTTTAGATTTCTTTAAGTATCTATTATTTATTTTTCGATTTTTTATTTTTTTTATTTTCTTTAAACTAAAATCAAAATTTTCTGAATATTTCATAATTCTTATTTTCTCCAAAATCATTTTCTGATAAAGCTTTCAAGGCTTTAAAACAATCACAATGCATTGTTTTAACAAATCTAATGATATTTGTGTTGGAATACCTTATAATTAAATTACACTGATGGAAAAAAAAAATCCCAACACCTAGAAAAAATTATTGTACAGTAATGAAATTTCAGCAATACATTTGTCTAGGTAACATATTTAATTGATTAAAGTTTCAAGATCACAGGTAGAGCCATTGGCGAGAAGAGCTATTTCAAATGTGAAATGTTGGTACATTAGTAACCGGTGTAACCGCCAGAATTTTGAATGCAGGCATGCAAACGTGCAAGCATTGTGTCGTACAGGTGTCGGATATCAGTTTGTGGGATGGAGTTCCATGCAAGTTGCACTTGTGCGGTCAATGCAGGGACGGTTAATGCTGGTTGTGTATGACGCTAGAGTTGTCGTCCAATAATGTCCCATACGTACTCGATTGGAGAAAGATCTGTTGATCTAGCAGGCCAAAGCAACATGTCGACACTCTGTAGAGCATGTTGGGTTACAACAGCGGTATGAGGGCGAGCGTTATCCTATTGGAAAACACCCCCTTGAATGCTGTTCATGAATGGCAGCACAACAGGTTGTATCACTAGACTGACGTACAAATTTGCAGTCAGGGTACGTGGGATAACCACGAGAGTGCTCCTGCTGTCATACGAAATTGCTCCCCAAACCATAACTCCAGGAGTAGGCCCTGTGTGTCTAGGCCGCAGACAGGTCGCTAGCAAGCGTTCACCTGGCCTCCTTCTAACCAACACACGGCTATCACTGCGACCAAGGCAGAACCGGCTTTCATCAGAAAACACAACAGATCTCCACTCCGTCCTCCAATGAGCTCTAGCTTGACACCACTCACGTCGCAAACGGCAGTGGTTTGGAGTCAGTGGAATGCACGCTACAGGGCGTCTGGCTCGGAGCTGTCCTTGAAGTAACCGATTTGTAACAGTTCGTTGTGTCACAGTGCCAACTGCAGCTCGAATTTCAGCTGCAGACGCAGTACGATTAGCCACAGCCATACGCCGAACACGGCGGTCTTCCCTCTCAGTGCCACGTGGCCGTCCGGAACCCGGTCTTCTTGAGGCAGTACCTTCCCTTGACCACTGCTGCCAACACTTATGCACAGTGGATACATTCCTGCCAAGTCTTTCTGCAATATCGCGGAAAGAAAACCCACCTTCTCGTAGCCCTACTACATGACCTCGTTCAAACTCAGTGAGCTGTTGATAATGGCTTCTTCGTCTTCTTAGAAGAATCCTTGACTAACATTAACCCAGTACGTCAGATCTCAACTGTAAATAACGATCACGAACCTTACAGCGCTTATTTAAAGCAAACCTCATTTGCATGTTCATAGTGTCGCTACTAGCGCCACAGTTATGCGCGTAGCTCGAAATTTGAATCGACGTCATCTTTCAGATGTATAAACACGCCTACCAAATTTCGTTTATCTAGCACAGCTCCTTCCTGGTGTTGGGATTTTTTTTTCCATCAGTGTATATTTAATTTTAAATTTTATGCTTAATAAAGTTGGTTATTTATCATTGATTTCATAATAATTTAAAATACGTTTGATTTAATTTTTCATTGTCTTTCTAGAGAAGCAAAGCTGTGTTACGATAAACTACAAAAATACCCAATATGCTCGAGATATATATTATTCAAAAAAGAATTTTGACTGAGCAAACTGGAATTATCTACTTTAATGAGCTATATTTAAATTAAAAAAAAGACGTCCAAACTTTTAAATGAGAAATATTTTTAAAATAAGTATCTAATGTACAATAAACTACATTATACCCCTAATTAAGCATAACAAGAATAAACTCATAAAGATTTAAAAAAAAAGACAGATACTCAATATCCTGGTTTTATATTGTTTTTAAAATTTTTTCTATAATATATATCATATGACTATACATAAAAAAAAAAAAAAAATTGATTTATTGTATATTTAAAATATTATATTTTATATTTAATTATTTTATATTCATTTTATAATTAATTTAAATATGAAGAATTTTTTTTTTTTTTAAAGGCTATGACTTTAATTTACCAGAGAATGTGATTACGTGATTCCCAAGATTTTTAATATACATTTGCAGATTTTTAGCAAACAGTACAATGTATTTTATATTTTTACAAATGTTTAGTGGAACAAATATATATACTCGTATATATACATATTGTAAAAATAATTATAAGATAAAAAAATTTTTATAAACCATGTTTTTAAATTTTCTGCTGAATCATATAAACGCTACTGAAGGCAGCCGGGACCCCAGCAATTGGATAAAAGTATTAAAAAAAATTCTATCGTCTTTAGAGCTATTATAAAAGTTTCAAATGGCTATCTAGCCGGGAAGTTAGTTAAAAGTTGTTTGCAAGCTTTGTACTGAAAACGCTGCCGAAGGCAGTAGGGTCCCAAAGCAATTGGATAAAAATATTTTTAAAAAGCATTTTCACCGTATTCTGAACTATTTCGAAAGTTTCAAATGTCTAGCTAGTTAGGAAGTTAGTTAAATAAAGATTCTGTTGAATCATATAAACGCTGCCGAAGGCAGTAGGGACCTGAAGCAGTTGACTAAAAGTATTAAAAAAATGTATTGTCACCGTGTATTGAGCTAGCCTGAGAGTTTCAAATGTCTAGCTAGTCAGGAAGTCAGTGAAAAATCGATTGCAAGCTTTGAACTGATAACGCTGCCGAAGGCAGCAGGAACCCGAAACAGTTGGCTAAAGGTATTGAAAAAATGCATTTTCACCGTTTTCTGAACTATTCTGAAAGTTTCAAATGTCTAGCTAGTCGGGAAGTTAGTTAAATAAATTTTCTGTCGAACCATATAAGCGCTGCCGAAAGCAGCAGGACTTGAAATAGTTGACGAAAATTATTAGAAAAATGTATTGTCACCGTGTTGTGAGCTGTCCTGAAAATTTCAAATATCTAGCTTGTCGGGAAGTTAGTTAAAAATCGATTGCAAGATTTGTCCCTGACAAACACACAAACAAACAAACAAGAATCGAAGTTAATAAAAACATGGTAATTAGATGCGCTTGTTAAGTTTTCTCACATATCCCATTTTTCACTTTTAAATAAAAATAAATAAAATACAAAATTGCATTAACTTTTGTGTGTTGCAGTCAAACTGTTATGTTAACAAGTAGAGGAGCAAAATAGAAAATATTGTTTGGTTTTAAAATTCCTATTATATCCGGTGTTACATCGTTTTGCAATACATTCTTTTTCTTTTTTTAAAACGTGAGAAAATTATGGCATTTTACTCATGCAGCAAAAATAAATTTTAATTTTTATATTTTCCATCCATTATTTTCAACGATTGATAATTATATAATTGGAAAATCGTACTATAAGCTTTTGTATTGTTCACAGTAACATTAAATACATGACGCTAATTATGTATGTAATATGTTTTAATTTATTAAGTAAAAAGATGACTTGAATTAACATATTTACAACACATGCAATTGAAAAATTTCCACCAACAACGAATTCCGTATAAACGTTTTTCTCATTTCATTATTAAACAAATCTACAGAGTAGCGAAATCACCGTCGAATACTAAATCATTTGAAATTTGCAATAAAAGCATTAATTTAGGCTATTTAATCCAATAAAATCCTAGATGAATTTCTTAAAAAAAAAAAAATGCAATCTAAATTTAAATTAATCTGTAGAAATTTTGCTTGCCTTCAACTTTGCTTATAATTATCAATCATATTTACCTTCTATATATTTTATTTAAATACCTTTGTTCAGAAAAATAAAAACCTCCATTAAACCAGACAAAAAGTTCTATTTTTAAAATTCATAAAATTATGTTTGAATAAATCACGTGTTTAAAAAGAATCTGACATGTAACGACCACACAACTTCCCCACTACTAACTCTTTGGGAGATAGAGAAGTCAGAAAACATAAAATTGGCCTAACCAATCAGACGCCTAAGAATTTTCCTGTAGAAGAAAACTAATACATATACCGTAAAGGCATAATATAAAAGAGAATTTATTGCTAGTTAAAAAAAGAAAAAGTAATAATAGTAATAATGGTAAAACAGTAGAGACGTTTTTTGAAACATCTACTGCCGACATTAATCATTGCATATGCATTAATAATTGACATTAATCATTACTTCTCTTATCGATTTTTCTGTATTAATAAAGTAATGAAAGTGAAAGTACATCTAAAAAGGAATTTCTGATGCAAATTTGAAAAAAAAAAAAAAAAAAAAAAAAAAAAAAAAAATTAGAGCAGTTTTTGAAACTCCGACTTTCCTTCCCACTACCGAGATTCAACAAATACAGCGTGAACAAAATGATAGACGCGGAACATAAAATCAGAACACAAATAATTTTTATATGCAAATTCACAAGAACAATAGAAATATTAATTATCAGTAGAAAGCATAAAAATACAAGTAATTAATGCTAAATTTCTAGGAGTATTGAATAATTATAATTAGTAAAAAAATTATAATTAGTATTAGATTTATAATTAGTAAAAAATTTCACTTGCATAAAGAACATATTTTTTTACAAAAACGTAGTAAACTTGCAACATATTATTAAATTATATTATAGTTAAAATCTCTAATTGAATTAACCCCTAACTTTTTTTTTTTCACAAAACGTTTCATGTTATTACATTGATTATTGTTAACTGCCATTGTTTTGCAAAAGAGGGTGTCTTATCATAAAGTAATAATAAAATGTCTACCAAGGGAAATATCTGCACAATATTAATTATGATCTTTGACAGCCTCTTTTTAATTAAATTTCTGCGGAACATATATTAAATGTAGATCTCAAGATACCATCCAGATGAGATTGACATGATTAGTTGCATTATATAATATTTTCTTAGATATAATATCTAAACACGATTTTCCAAAGATAGAAAGGAATAGACGTTGTTTAAAAAACAGTTTAAATGAATCTAAATTAAATTTATTATGTATTAATATATGAGAACAAAATATTTTTAAATAAATATTATTAAATGTTCACTTTCCCAATTTTTCAATAATAATTATTATAAATAAATAAAAGTTCACATAGTTATTCTTAATAAAAATTATAATAAAATAATAAATATGACAAAATAAATACCCCTTTTATAACGTGTTTATTACAATAAATCTAATTCTAATTTACTTAAGGGGACACACGACCCTTAGAACTTCAAAAAACATCGATTTAATTATAGTCTTTTTTTAAGTAAATTATTGTTAACTAAGCTTCATTGGGCATGCCTAATTGTTATTATGTATTTTGAAATGTAATTTAAATTCTGTGGTGAATTATTTAAGAATTTATATATTAATAATACATGTGTTTTTTTTTTCACCTTGTGCTCAAGATATCTCTGAAACTATTTAATATTTTATCTTGACATTTTCACAAATTATGCAACATATCAGACCTTTCAAACTGAACCTAAATTTGCATTCTCTTATTTTGATACAGGTGATACTTAAGATTTTATTAAAAAATAAATGATCTTTAAACTTTTTAAAAATATATTTTTAACCTAAATTTGAACAAATTTAGGTTCAGATTGAAGGATCTGATATGTTACATAATCTGTGTAAATTATAAGAAAAAATATTAAATTGTTTTAGAGATATCCTGCGCGCAAGGTAAAAATAAATAAATAAATAAATAAATAAAAAGAACATTTATTATTAACACATAAATTATTAAATAATTCACCACAGAATTTAAATTATATTCCAAAATACATAATAAACTTATAGGTAACAATCAGACATGCCCAATGAAGCTGAGTTAACAACAATTTACGTAAAAAAAGATTATAATTAAATTGATGTTTTTTGAAGATCTAAGGGTCGTATGTCCCCTTAAAAAACATAAATTTTGTATAACCATACAAAGCTCAAAAGCACTAAATATGACTGAGTCTATTCTGGACCCAAAAATTTATGTAAAATCGTAGAACTCTAAACTGAAACCGAAATCGAAAAATATCAATATGCATCCAAGCAATCAATTCAAGTGTTAGAACTGAACTAAAACAAAAAATTTTCTGTCACTCTCTACAAACTAAATATAATGTAAAATTTGTGGCTTTGATACAAATCATTGGGCCGAGGTTTCCTTTAAAGAGGATTAGTTTTAAATTTTGTCGATAAATAGCACCTTATTGTTTTAAGGAGATGCAAATATGTAAGAGAAAACATGATTTTACTATAAAAATGACTTACAGTGGGCAGTAAAAGTATCCGAGCACCAGCAAAAATGCCTATATAAAAAATGTACACCTGTTTTATTAAATAAATCCTTGTCGAATTCTGTTCTTAGTCAGTCTAAGAACATGATTCGACAAGGATTTGTTTAACAAAACAGTATTAAGTGTACCTTATTGATATCGGAATTTTTGCTAGTGCTCGGATACTTTTCTGTCCACTGTATGCTGTTTTCTATTATCCAGCATCTAAGCCACTATTACTGAAGTATTTGCTATAATAAAAAATATTATATTATAGTAAATTAGTTTCCATATCCCTAATATGTATATGCGGTAGGTCAAATGCGCAATCTATTGGCGAAATTAAAAATCTGGCATAAACTTTGGTCATGCCATGACCTATGTAACAAAAATAGTAATAATAAATAAATAAATAAATAAATTTAGGCGTATCCGATGAGTAAAATCGAAGCTATCCGCCAGCAAAGATCGCCAGTTTAATTTAATACTATCGTTTATTTTATTTGTAAATCCGGATTCAATCATTATTAAAGTGTTATAACTAAATTTCTCCTTCAATAGAATCGAATGTCTACCGAAATAAATAAGTTAAAACACTCTAGTGCTTACATTTAATTTTGCCACGAAATAATACCTACATTTTGTAAACATTTATAACATTTAAGAATTATGTGGTTATAACAATAAAAAAATTTAAGTAATTTAAAAATATTCCTGTTATATTGCCTAACAAATAACAACACTATTCTTTCTGTTGATGCAATAGCTAATCATGTTTTGTCAAACGAAGTATTGATTTGGTGATACGAAAAATTTGCGGTCGTTCATATTTGTTATTTTATGCTTGTAAGCATCTAAAACTCAACATCTTTAAAAATGATCATACCACTTTTGAATTGAAGATTTTAATGATGAAGATGATTGATGATTTCAATTCATGAAGATTTCAATGACTTCTTTCTATAGTTCATTTTAAAATTAGTTTAAAAAATATTTCATGGGATTTTCAAATATTTCAAAATTTACAGCCACGTATGAGATGAATAGCACTGCAGAAAGGATGAAAAATATTGTATGTGTTTCTCCAACACTCAGTAGAGAAGAATCTTTAACGATTGATGTTCCTAATTCCTTCTGTATGTCCACGTATTTCTAAACAAATGCCAGGGGAATGTCTAGGCGCCTGACATAGAGACGAAAATGTTAGAGATTCTGTAAGTTCTGAGCGTTTGTCTCAGCTTTTTCAGACCCCCATTTTAACTTGAACATAATTTAATAAATAATTTTAAGATACTCTTTAGATTAAAATAAAATGAATAATTTATTTCAACTCGAAATATTTGGAGAAATGGCTCGTGGAAAAACTCAGTGCTTAATCACATAAATAAATTTAAGTAATATGTAAATACAGCTCACCACTTGTGATTAACTTGTAAAACGCAGGCTTTCTAGCTCGCAGGAGATCATTGATCCTAAGCCTTGTTAATAAGAAGGGGCTCAGATCCGCTAGACTACTTAATTCACTTCTTAATAATAACGCTTCACTAGATTCGTTCAGAACACTATCTTGTAATCACTGTTTCATTATACGCCACCACCACCAACACTATCTCGTAATATCTACGCCAGCAACACAACACAAACTCTTATCACTGTACACTTATTTAACTATCTTGAACCGACAACCTACATCACTTCAATTCATCAACTTCAATAACTAATCGTATTCACAAACCCTACGCAATCTGCGTGAGTCCTACATTCCTTTTAGTGACTCCAAGCCGGCGTAAATTCATCCCAATCCCAATCTATTGCGTCATAGACTGTGTTGGGCCCAGACTTCTTGTTTTCAATCTCCGGTCTACATTCATTCACATTCACAACTGGCTACATCCTTTTATCCTAACTCGATGCCACAATCTTGCTTTCCTGCGCCGACATTCTTTTTACTCAATCTTTTTTACTACACAATTCCCGTGTAAATATTTTGCGACAAAGTGTGATTCCATCGGCATCTGTCCTCAGACTAGTTCCTCGTGGGCAATGCAAAAGTCAATTATCAGTTCTGCCTGTCATTTATTAACCTTGTGACGTTTGCGTTGCCGCAGACCCCATCTTAACTTAAATGTTTAAGTAAGAAATAGTACGAGACTCAGTTAAAATGAAAATAAGAGTTTATTCAATCTCGAATAGAGGGAGGGTTGAAAAGGCTGGTTTTGACTTAATCAACTAATTTAAGTACTTTAGCAAATATACATAAGAAATAATTTAGATAATTTTAAATATCTCAACACAGAAGCCAGCAGAGGAATAGCGACGGATGCACCCTTTTCACTAGCTGACATGAACTCCAAACTAACCGGTGGCTTCCCAGCCGAATGACTTTTCTATTCACTTTAACTAGCAACACCGCACTTCTACACAGACCTTAACTATCAGACAATAACTTAATTCAGGCACTATGACCTAAATTATAGCGTATCCAGACGTCGGAATAATCTCCACTACACACCACTGCACATTACAAAAATAACCTCCTACCTATACTTCCTTCAGTCAACTTCCCGTCTCTTCACTTCAACCAAACTTTAATGCTGCTTCACATTCACCTATATTTCGCAACTTACTTCCTTCGTTGCAGTGCTATGTTGACACAAAACTATTCTATCCTAAAATTTCGCCGAGTTACTGCCACCGAAGCATTTTTAACTATCCCAACTTTACTTCGCTGAATCCAGCATAATTTCAAACAAAACCTGTAGTGACCTACTACAGCCTCGACCTTACAGTCCCCCTCCAAGAAAAAAAAAATACGTCGTGAAAATTCCCAACGGGTTTTATCCGATGAATTTGAAACACATTACGAAATCTAAGCATAAAATAATCCCAGACAATGTGAACGTGAGTTTAGCCGTCACTTAAAATTTTGAAGAGAGTGAGAGTAATTTTTTGAAAAAAAAAGTCTTAGTTATGACCCTGAGCAAGAAACTACCAAACTCAAAAAAAAAAAAAATAAATAAATAATAATAATAATAATGTTTTAAAGAAATGGAGTTCATATACGGGTAGAAACTCCGAGCTCACGCTGATTGAGTTACAGCCAGAAATATACAATATGGCATTGGTATTCAGCTTCTTGTCAAACCAGGAAGGGAATTTATGAATTTAAAAAGGCTAACACAGGTGGGTCGCTTTGACAATTACAACAATAAAGTTTAACAGAAAAATAATCTAGTTGGAAAATGTCCATCTACTAAAAAGTGCAGTTATGACAAAATATTATCTTGTAGTATAAAGTTCTACATGAGAACAATAATTGTGAAGTGAAGTTTTTATTTAAAAAGAAAAAAAAAAACCTGCCATTGACTGGGATGAGAATTGTAGAATCAACCAGCATAGGAGATGGCTAATGGAAGAATAGGATTAATTGGCTTCAGACAGCAAAATATGCCGATTTTCCATGTCCGGTTAAAATCAGATTGAGACTTTAGACATCAGATTACTCAGACAGTCCATTTCCTGTTAAGATCAGTCGAAGTGGCTGTGGACAGTAGTTCAAGAGGTTTTGGACATCAGAAACAGTTCGTAAAAAAATGATTCTAGAATGTAAAAACTTTTTACAGTATAAAAGAAATAAACGAAGTTAAACTACATCTTGTAGACAAAAATCGAGACAGTTTGTCTCTAAAGACATACAAATAGTGCATATACAATAACCATTTCCCTCCTAGCTATTGCATGAACGAAAAAGAAAAAAAAAAAACTACACTGTTAGTGTTATTAATGTTAAACGTTAATCACGAATTGCATGCAGATAGCTTTAAAAAAAAAAAAAAAAAATCCCCACTCTAAAAAACATGTATTTGTGGAACTTTTAGAACGTATACAAACGTTTCAGTTTAACATATATATATACATCATTAATAGAAATATAAAGAGGGGATATTTATACAAGGGGCTAAGAAAAGTTTTATATTACCCACTGGGCAGCTGAAGGCCAGAAAGGAATAGAATTTAACGAACATATAGAAAATATATTTTAGAACAGAACAAAATTGGTGACATAGAAGCGAAACATGAATTTCAAGTCTGGAAGTTCATGCTTAAATTTTGAATTTCAGTTTTTGTAGTTTTAGAAAGTCCATGCTTTCATAAAAAGTTCTAAAATTAAAGTCCAAAAGGCTTCAAGGTATGTCGAAAATTTTGGTGTGGCTCCGAAAGAAATAATACACTTTGTAACAAAAAAATAAAGAACGGTATCACCTGATTTATTGTTGAATCTGTAACATCAGTATGGTCAAACATTATAGTCAGGACGGTATGTGCACTCGTCGGAGAAACCACATGGCTGGAGGCTTGTGGAACGAGGTCAGGTGTTGTCTAAGATCCTGTTCTTAGTCAGTGTAAGAACATGATTCGATAAGGATTTATTTAACAAAACCGTATGAAGTGTACTTTTTTTACATATTAATTTTCGCTAGTGTTCGGACACTTTTGTTACCGACTGTAACTTTTTTAAAGTGCTGCTTATTATTACTTTTTGCTTTTTCAAATCATTGTAAGCATTATAAAAAGCTTGTCAAAAAACTGCAGTTTAGTGCACTTCAATTTCAATTTACCTTTATTCTACGTTTCTACGAGAAAAATACTAGTAAGCTGAAGAGTAATATTCTTCACTTGAGAATCCTATTTAAAACTGAATAGAAGTTTTATTTTTAATTAATATGCAATGGAAGCATGAAATACAGTTCCGAATAAATAAGAATAATTAAGTCAAATAAGAATAACATTCGTTAAAATGAGATTAGCCGAAGGAATCGTATCGATTACTTACAATTAATGGCACTCTTCAGTTGCTTACGGATAAATTTGGAGCAATCTTTAACAATTTGCCAATAGTTCTAGTGGATTTCATAAGTTTAATAAGTGAATTTAGTCCAATTTATTCCTTACCATTAATTAAAATCGGGTGAATAGTATATTTATTTTATCGACTATATTAATTTTATAAGAATTTAGGAATATTTGCGATATTATTTTCTGAATAGTATAATTATCCAGGTTAAAGGTACAATCAATTAAAATATTACGTCTATATTTTGCCTTTTAAATTACGAGTTTTTTATGATTCATTTAAAAACAGAACAATTTATTAATATTAAATATTTAAATAATTAAAATATATAATAAAATACAATTTATATACCTAGATAAAATCCTGCAAAAAATTATATATTGATCGATCACAATAGTTTTCTTCCAATTTTTTTAACATGATTATAGAGAAGGACGTTGATGAACGACCTATAATCATTCAAATTCAGTACCAAAACTTTTAACAGTGTTAAATTTTATTTAATATATGAAATTTTATTTAAAGTATAAAGTTTTAATAATAATAGTAATAATAAAAAATAATAATAAAAGTTTACAAACTGATTGACAGCTATACCTACGAGTGCGTCTTATTTAAATATATATATATATACTGTAAAGGAATAAATTCCATAATTATAAAAAAAAAAAAAAATCAAATGTGGATCATTAGACAAACTATAAATTGTGAATTTCTAATAACAAATTCGCAGTCACCATTTTGAATATTCCTAATGGAATTTAATAAATGTATAATGCTATAGTTATAAGTTCGAAATTATGTGACTCTATACATATAACATATTATTCATTATATTTTGTGAAACGTTGAATGAAACCCGACAAATATTTTTTGATTTTTGCTTTGAAGAACGGTTTTAATGTCTGCCGAATTAGTATTTGAGACTACATGATAGCATTGTTTATTAGTCTTAGTTTAGTTCAGATAATAAGACCCTGTAATTGGTCTCTGTTCACATTTTACAAATACCGTTACTTTTGGGATTACTTAAAGCTTTAGATACATTTTCGGATTACTTACAGTTACATATGTGCAGATGATATCTGTTATGACTGATTATGATGAATGAAACTATTTATCAATCTGTGATATGAACTTCGACATGAATCCTGTTTGTAATTCTCACTAATGATTGTGAATATAATTGGACACTATTACTTGTTTTCAAAATGAAGAAGAGTTTAAAATTAATACTATTCTGTTAGCCTTTTTTTAAATGCATTTCCAGTTACTAAAAAAATTTCTTTTAAATAGTTTTTGATTTATTAAGCTTTCAGAGTTATTTGACGTTGAAAAGGTTACACATGTGCGAGAGTTAGCTGATTATAAGGAAATAAGTTATTTTTAAACTTGTGATAAAGATTACAATCGAACACATATGAAAAAGCAATTGCTTTCAGGCTCAGTCCAAAGGTTTTTTTTTTTCCTTTTTGAAACGATATGATGGAGCAGATTTATCAATAAACTTGGTTGGAACCTGGATATTGTATATGTAAATACCTAAACTGAAGCAAATCGATTCATAAATACGATTTTTATGTGAATTTAAAATATGCAACTGACCAACACTTGGAATAATAATAAAAAAAAGATAAATTTTTCAAAAGTGTTATTTCAATTTATCAAAAGTGGGAATAATTTTCGTTTGAAACTCTGCATCTTATAAACAAAAAACATTCCGATATTTTTTTGGTTAAAATAATTGCTTACGTCTTCTTTATTTATTATGCTCTCGTTACACAAATGCATCCACAAATTGTACTATTAGTAGTATATATAGCATGTTCCACAGTTACAGATCATTTCGTTCACTTAATGATAAAGGGTTATCGCAAACATTATTGATTTCCTCAATTTGCTGCCAGCCCTCTAATTATTGTCATAATCTAATCTTCACTGAAAAATATGCGGAAGACACTACTATTTACATAGAGTTTAAAAACATTTCATCTAGAGATAAGATTTTAATATTTAAAAAATTGATCGTCTGTAAATCTTGATAAACTTTTGAGAAGGAGAGTAGTACGCTGAAAATTTAGTATAGCAAACAAATAAATAAATAAGGAAGAAAAATAATAAGAATAAAAATAAAAATAAATAAATTAGTGGATCTGTAGATCAGGAACTTCAAAGTCCCATATATATCATTGGTTCACTACATAAACAGATACGCTTCTGTGTAACCCTGTGTTAATTGCTTGTAACTCATTAATAAATGTACCAAATTTATGCCAAATGATTACATAATGTACCGAAAATCTTTTGCGTAAATCTGTAAAGTAATTCATTATTCTATATCTACCATTTTCTACAGAAAATATTCTTTTACACATTATAAAATATATGCTAATTTCATTACGCTGAGTGGAGTTTAACCGTGTTTCAATGCGCTTAAAATAACCGTCTGTATACTGTTATGGTAGAAAACTCTTTTCTGTGTTCCTACACATGAGCCACAAATTCTATTCATGCAAAGAAAAACTATTACCTAATTCAATGTACAACAAAAATATTTGTATGAAATTTAACTTCATTTAGGTAATTTTATTAGTGAATTATTTTGCGTGGTTTTGTACATATTTATTAAGTCTATGCACACCTTTTAGTAGAGAATTTTATTTTTTAAATTATATCAGTAATGTATGTTAGTTTCATTGTGTTAAATGCAACATAACCACTTTTAAATGCGTTTAAAAGAAATTTTGCCAATTTTCTATCAAATCGAGTGATTATTCTGGCTGCTATTGAGGTACATATAAATTCTATCCATAGACCGTAATTAGAAGAAAAAGTTTGGTGTGTTCCTGTACACGAAGTACAAATGTAATACACATCCAAAAATATACAGCTAATTCTCTGTGTATCAATTAACCCATTTTTGCCTACTGTTCCATTTTTGGAACAGCTAATAAAATGGCACGTATATTTTTTGTGGTTTCTTGGAAAGATTTCCGCTTTTTAGTGATAGTTTATAGCGTCACTCTAAATGATCCCTGAAACTTTTATGTGCCTACTATTAATTATTATTCCATAATTTGAATAGCCATTTTATGATTTTTCATTCGTCGCACATATATTTGCTTTTTGCGCATTTATATTAACTTAAATCAAGTTGAAAAAAAATATATACAGAGGCTGTTCGCACATTTTTTAGACGATTTTGATGGAGTGTACTGAAGCAATTTCTCTCATATTTCGTGTTTTATTTGTTCAGTTTGATAGCCCTTGTTTTTAACTAACATTCTACATCATAATTTCTATGATAATAATGCTTTTTATAATATCAGAAAAGGTATATTTTTCTACTCCTCTTGAACGGCTTTCCAGAGTTCACAAAGCGTTGTAGGTCGGTGTTTGGATAATGTTGATTTTAAGAGTCGAAAAACACAAAAATCCAACAGTGATACATCAGAAGATTTAGCAGGAATGTCAGTGAAGGGTATGGTTTTAATTCCCGTTTTTTGTTCCATTTTATTCTAGAAAAGCAATTGCGGATTGCGATGTGTGGCAGCTTGTTTTGTCTTGATACAGTTCAACGGATTGATTTTCATTGTGGATAAAGATCTGGATTTTCATTTTTAAAATTGGAATTAAAACATGTTCTTGAGAGTATTTAGAGTTGATTTTGACATTTTTGTCACATTTTTTTTGCTTTTATCTTGCGCGTGTATGAAAAAACCAGTGGCAATCATAAATCCTTTAGAAAAACTCCCTTTTGATGCTTTGAGCCATGTAGCAATTTAATTTTTCTCCACTTTTGTGATAATAAAATGACCTTTTTTTATTGCAATCACTTAAATAGACCCAAGATTAATCTGTTGTTGCAACATTTTTCCATTTTTTCTTCTGATAAATGCTTTTCATAACGATTTCACTAAAAACTATCTTTGGAAAGAGTGGAAACCTATCCTTCTATCCACTGCCATTTTAAAAGCGCATTTTTGCATCTAAACAAAAATTATAAATATCAGAAGATAAATAAAACTTCCAAAAATATAACTGTTGTGAATATAAAAATCTCTATGCAAACGATTTTTTCTTACTGCGAAATAAAATCGTCTAAAAGATGTGCGAACAGCCTGTATATTAAAATACTTTACTTGCGAGATCTTTGTCAACATATAATAGGAAATTAATCTGTTATCTCAATGTCTCGAAGTTTTCTCGCTAGAACATTAAAAGTCAATAAATGAGGATAGGCTTTAAATTTAAAAACTATCAGAAGAATTGTTTAAGTTAATATGTTTTACTGTCAGTTGTCTATATTAATTTAGAAGTGAAATAATCAGCTAATAATATTTTGCAAAATTAATTCCGGCGTAAACGGGTTAACATATGCACTACTATTCAAGTCAATGGATGATTTTTGTGTCCTCTATCGCGGTACACGTACACTGTTATGAAGTACTCAAAAATGAATAAATGAACATATGAGTGATTTTATTTCGAAAAGGAAAACTTCCGTGCCGCATTTTGAACAATCGCATGCTTTCAAGTTAATATCTGTTCATTTCATAATTATTATACATATTCTGAACTAAAAGAATATTTTTATAGAATTTCTACAAATTTAAACAAAAAGAGTTCAAACACAAATTTTTTCCCTCGAATCTCCAGAACCTCTTTCTTGGTGGTTTCATACTGGTTTGTGGACAAATACATCAATGAAAACCTATGTTTGGTATACTGGGATTCACGATGGTTGATGCCGATTTTTGAGTATGTTAGTCTACTCAACTATAAATACGTGGGATTTTTAAAATTGAGTATATTTTCTTTGGAGCTATTTTGAGTATGCGACATATTCACTTTGACCACAATTTTACTCATTTTATTTTTTTCGATGAAGACACACACACACAGAAAGCAAAAACATTTTTTGAGTCTCAACAGGGGTGCTTCCACTGAAGTTTCGGCAATAAGCAAATAAAAAAATAGTATGTTGAGACCACCACATGACTTTCTTCTATATTTTCCTATACAAATTCACTCAGTAAAAATAATTTATTAAAATTATTATTTAAAAAAATTATCTTCCATCATAATTAAAATGATTTCCATATTAGAGAAGTAGTATAACACTGTAAATATCCAAAAAATAGTAAATTTTATTCTCAATATTACATTTAAAAAAAAAATAAAGAAAGAAATGTTAAAAATGAAAAAAAAATGAAAACTTTATTTTAAACTATCGCAGATTGATGATTCAAACATTAGTTTTAAAAGTATTGGCGAGCATTTTTGAAAGATACTCATCATGAAAATTTACTCCCCTTAAGGGGGGGGGGGCTTAACTCCTACATACAATGTTTTTATTTTCGCAGTTGACTATCTCTATTACAAATAATTCTTTTAAATATCATAATGATTATTAAAAAATAAATCTCTTTATGCACATTTATACAAAATTTTGTCCTATACCATCATGTTAAAAATTTAGAAAAAACGGAATGGCAATGCTGTTGTACAATTTTTACCAAAAGTTGATAGGCACTAATTTATGTCAATGTGTAACTACATACCAATTTGTATGAATGTCTGTGCAGTAGTACCTGAGACACAGTTGCCACAAAATTGTGCCTCTCTCTCACACACACAGACAGACATTTTCTAAAAATGGTCAAATCGTGTTCTACAGATATCAAACCGTGTAAATCCATCAAACACACGAGGTCGAAAATTTTTACGAATCCAATACTTTCTTCTATTGAATATAGAAGAAAGTAAAAGTAATTTATAATCCAATGGAAAATAGACTTCGAGTAATCGCCATCTGCATCCCATTAATGTATCTGTGCATTTTAATTCTGCGGTGAAAATTAAAAATGATGCTAATGGTACAATTTTGTAAGAAAACATTCGTGCTTTTATGTATTTGAATAATGTGTGTTAATATCATTAATTTTAGTCATGACGAAATTTATGCAAAACTATTAAAATATACTTTAAAGAAAACGTCTCTGAAATTGTAATGTAATAAAAATATTTTGTAGATTCAGTACATGAAACCGTAGTGTTTATGCTTTTCAACAGAAAACGTTTTACAGAAATTTGAATATGTTACATCAATTTACATAAGGTTAATGGAATATTGAAAAGATTTACATAAGTTAGAATACAAACCTACGAACAGATCTCATAAACACTTTTCAAATTTGTAGAATCGTGTAAAAATCGCATTTAATCTGTACTACAGTAAATACATACAATACCTTAAAATTAACCGACATTAGTCGGATGATTATTAAAATATTTAAAAATGCATCTTTTTTGACATAGTAATAATTTAATTTATTGATTTAATAATTTTATTGAGAATATTTAACCTTTTTTGTGAAATATTTATTACGTGGGCTTATATATTTTCATTTTGTTTAGATTAGTGTCACATCAGAACGCCAAATAATGATTGATGATACTCCTGGGTAAAATTAGGAAAGTTTTTTTTTTGTCACCGTGTTATGTTTAACTGCCAAAAAGGCAATGCATATAGAAATAAAAGGTGCTTAAAGGAAAAGCTTTCCAAACATCTATTAAAGTATAAGTATGAAAAATTCATAGTAATATTTTATTTAATGTAAGCTAAAAAAATATCATAAATTTTCATTGCCAGAGAAGATAGGATTTTTTGAATATGATAAGGTTATCCAACACAAAGCTTCCTCATTTTAAAGCTTTATATTTAATTCTAATGTGTAATTTATTACGTAATTTTCTTTTTGATGCATACAGTTAGATTAATCTTGTTTCGTTTTATTAGGGGATTGACGTAAATATAAGGTGAATAGTAGCTTTATTTAACCTTTTCAGAGGTGCTCTTATAAGATAAAATATTAAAGTGACAATTGCTGTCATAGCTCCTGCTTAAAAGTTAAGTAAAAATATTTCTAATCAATTTTAAGCCCGGTATGTTTATAAAATATTTATGCTTAAGCCCCCAAATGTGTATAATTTCATGTGCTATTTTTTTAAGAGTGAAACGAACATTTTCTAATAACATTTCAATATTTCCTATCATTTTTTAGGATTTGCAGAAATATTACTACTTTCATTACTAATATAATTTAATTTTTATGGTCATTAAGTGCGAAGTATTAAACAACATTGAAATACATAGATATAGATAGATGGATAAAATCTAGTTTTACTTAACAATTTGTTGATTAATTTACTGCAGTATCATAGGATATGATTAATATTTTTCATATACTAACCAAAAAAAAAAAAAAAAAAAAAAGGGGGGGGGGATTATTTATGAAGCACTATTTTATAGTCTTTTAATAGACTATAAAATATTGCTTTATAAATAATTATCAAAAGTGTATAATAACAAAAAAAAAAAAAAAAAAAAAAAACAGAGTATAATGTAAATTTTAATAAAAAATAATCAAAATTTGTATTGTCCTCAAAACACAACTCAAGAGATTACAGGATTGGTTTCATTTAAAAAGGAAAGGGAATATATACTGTTTCTCAGATAATATAGGATTATAATTGTCTATTTATATCGTAGGCAAATTGAAAGAATACATACAAAAGGAAAAGGAAATTACAGCCAAATGGAAGAAGGCAATTCATAACAGAGAAACCTTCGATTTGAAATAACTTTATTTTACAACTTTAAAAACTTATTATTATTATTATTTTAATTAAATCTTTTTATTAATTATTTCCGAAAAATTGCTATAGATTTTATAAATCTCCTTTTTTTTTAAACATAATACAGCTGAGTTTAAAATTTTTATTTAATACACTGTAAAAAAGAATCCGGCACTTTCCTGGGAAATTTTGGGCAGCTATGTGCCCAATATTTACCAGTAATGTTCCTTGAAAATATCAGTAATCATCAAATTAACACATTCAAAATAATACTACATTCCTGAAATCAGGAACGTTTCATGGAAGAAAACCTGTTATTTTCAGGAACCTGCACTAAACTTATTAAAACCAGGAATGTATCCGATGTATACGAGTAATGTTTCTGAAATTTTTTACAGTGTAAAATAGAATAAATAAAATAGAATTAAAAATTAATTTAAATTTACATTATGATAGAACACATTCTTTACTAATATTTATTTTCAATATTATTTGTAAAGAATAAATCTCAATTTTTTTTCAAATCTTTTACATAATACAGATGAAATTAAATTTCTTATTTAAATATAAACGAAATAGAAATATAAAATAATTTATATATTCATTATGATAAAACAGATTCTTTACTAATAATTGTTTTCAGTATTAAAACATTTCATATATCAATTTTTCAATGATTTATGACACTTTTGAATGCGCTTTCCGAAATACACTTAATCATTTTAAATTAAATTGGTACCGAAACATTATTGCAGTAATCACCTTTGACTTTTTAATAAATGTGGTCGAAAATCATTCACAAATGCAAAAACTATACAAGCCATTTCTAGCAGTTTTTGCTTTTTTAAATAAGTCTTTAATTTTCATTACCATTACTTGAATTATAATCTTACTCTTATTTAAGCCTTAAATCATTATTTACTCGCCTAAATCGACAGTTATATTAAAGTGAGTAGATACTGAATTCGATTATGAAAGTTTAATGCCGCTTGAATACCTATTTTGCTGGAGAAAAACCACATATAAAATTCTTCATTTTGATTAATTTATTTTTTTTCTGTTTATTATTTTAATAAAATAAAATTTAGTATAGGTATTTTTATTTAAATATCTATTTGTTTAACTTAATATATATTGACACACATTCAATTATCTTAATATGTATTTTTTGAAAATCATTAATAGGCTTAATAGTATAAAATTTCAATAATATTATTAATACTAAAGTTCAGTTAAATTATTGTTTACTGATTACATGTCTAAGAGGCATGATTTTTTTTTTTTTTTTTTTTTTATGAACTTTAACTTTTTGAGGATGTTGCATCCATAAATGCAACACTCTCCTCCTGCCAATCACGTTCTTTTTTAATAATATTGGTTTGCATGATTAAAAGTTTATTAATTTCTTTAATGTTTAACAGAACATATTCTCTTTCAAAAATAAACTTTCATAACTAAACTAATTCATTCATGATACATTTAATATTTTGTGGCCATTCTTTTCTCCTACGAAACATTTTCTTCTTTTTCTTCTTCTTTTTTTTTTTTTTTTTTTTTTTTTTTTTTTTGACATTCCAACACGCGCGCTTCCATTTTTATGACTTCCAATCTCCCTCTACCTACCCCCAATTTTCAATTTTGTATTTTGTATTTTTATTTTTATTTTTCAGATTTACTTTAATAAATATTGTTTTAAAGTAAAAATAATTTTTAAATATGGTTTTTTGTAATCAACAAAAGGATACCAGAAAATAAAATTGAACAAAAATATGTGTTTTGCAAAACCACTTGATGTGATGGAACTTTTGCGCGGTATTTATTTATTTATTTATTTATTTATTTTCTTTTTTTGTGGTATGCAGAATTTTTGGTTGAAAGCTGTGTTATTAACAATGTAATATGGGATATAATTTTGCACCCTTTGAAATAATTTTATATGAAATATCTATGAGATTTCTTTCAAAACTTTGAAATGTATAATTTTTATTTACGTTTTAGAAACAATTGATGTTAAAATAGTTTACATTTTAAATATAATTATTGTTATTTTTTTGTATTTATAATTTTTGATTCATTTCGACACACAGAATAAAAAATTTTCACAGAATCACTGGCTCTACAAAGTATGCTATAGGACTTTGATACTATCATGAAACAATTACTTTTCCTTAAAAATAAATAAATAAATAAATAAAAAAAAATTTTAAAAGCTTCTTCATATCAATAAAAAACATGGAAATTTCATTATCAACAAAAAGTACAATTTGTTGTATTTTGATTACCATCAACCCGATATTACTTATAAGTCAAGAGAAAGTTCGCTAGCGCAATTGTTTATATCATTTTGTGCTTAAACTTGACTTACTCATTTTTTAATTATTCTTCAACTTAAACTTTTAAAACATATTTTAAACTTAAAATTTTTTATACACATTTCAGACTGCAACTGAGGCCGCGGTAACCCAATCGGCAGAGTGCCGAACTCGTAATTGGAAGATTGCAGGTTCGATACTCGAGCCGGCCAAAGACCGTCGTGTACACTAATGATGCACGTAAAATCCGCCGTGGCCGCGATGTCCACCATGCCCCCATCAAAATTGTAAATTCGGGGGTCACCGAAGTAGGGGAGCCATACCCTTCGTGGAAGATCAAAATTGTGATGACATGTCTCCGGACCTTCTGTAGGGTAAGTCCGATTGCTCACAACACAGCACTAGTGCGACGTAAAAAAGCCTTTCAAACAATTAAGGAGCCAGACTGTAATTATTAATACATAAATGGCAGCATTTTATAACTTTATTTTGAAAATCTTTTTTTTTTTTTAAATTTTTTAACTTTTGGTGTCTGATTTCAGATAAATATTTATATCATGAGGTAATTATTTTTATAATTGGATTATATATATAAATAAATATATATATATATATATATATATATACATGAATACAATTAATGTACCGTTTCTATAACTTATTACTTAAAAAAAGTACATTTGCAACGAACACTGCATAAATAAATGTAAAAAATTCACTTGACATTTTTCAAGAAATCAAATTGTACAAAACCTTATTTCTTTAACTTTTCTTTACTTACTTCATATGTATATAATAACACAGAGTAGTATTAAAGCACCACCTGTTTCATACGTATCATGTGAAACGTATCATATTTTTGACTGTTTGCTTGAGCTGCAAATTTCTGAACTGTCAATCATATAAAAAGGCTGCATGTGTGCTTTTCGATTCTTTTTCAAATTCACGCATTGCTTCAAATTCCATGAAACTATTTTACTTGTTTGTGTCCTGGTTTAATGAATTATGTATTTGAATTCATTTTACACAGATAATTTTTTATGACTTTAGAAAAAATATAATTTTTCAGTGGAATTATTTTTAAGTTCTTTTTTTACGTTCTACGTTATAAAAACATTTTTTTAATACTTTAATGCAGCATTTAAAAAAGAAATACAGTTATGCTAATTATTGATAACTTTTTATCGATACCTTTCGTTAAAGACAAAAGCCACCGTGTTACCCTCACATTTTAAACCCTATTGACACAATTTTCCTTTGTGTGTGTGTGTTTGTAAATCTAATGATGACATTAAATCTTAATCTTACATTATATTACGGAAATTTTGTTGGTATATACAAGGCATATATCATATCTGTACTTGAAATGCTCCCAACATATATATATAGAGAGAGAGATAAAATATTAGTTTTAAAATGTTTACTGTGTGTTACTTGTGAAAGGAAAATAGCAAATTATGAAAAAGAAATGTTCAACCTGGATTACATACATAATTTAAAAGATTATATTTAGTAGTTTTTGACTCCTCGTCGGTACATTTTGCCAAATTTGACATTTTTAATATTAAGTGATGTCTAGTATACATTATTAATTTAATCGTTTTTTACTCTACTGGAGGAACTCGAGAATAGTTCCATGTACCAAATTATATGGCAAGCCAATCATTGGTTTTCTGCTGGTTCTTTATATTTTTTATCATTTGTAATAACTTGCTGTAATAGTTTACAAGCACATTAAAAACATACGCATTCGTTCTTACATTTCCGAATTTTTTAAAATTTTAAGAAATTTATTTAAGAAATTGATATAATCTGTAACATAAATAAAAAGTAAAAAATTATATTAAAGGAATAGAGTTGGAAATGTAATTTCTGTATTGAATGTTTTTCTCAAATGCATTTTATATCAAAAAACAACAACAATTTAAAAAAAAAAAAAAAAAAAACAGATACATACAGTGAAGAAATATTTTTAAAGTCATTAAAAATCAATTAACTGTAATTTTCCATGTACTGAATTGAGAAGTGCATATTTATATTACTGTATCACTTTGTTTTACCTATATGTGTTAAAGGAAATATTGGTATTGGGTCAAATTTTCGAAATGAAAATTTTAATATATTTACACGTTTTGAGATCCTGTGAATACAAAATTCAATTTTTCAGTGTACTCTCAATATGAGTCTATGCATCTCTGTTCTTTTTTCTGTGTATGTCTGTGATCCCGCTATAAGTATAACTAAAAATCAAACAGAAATTATTAGTTCTAAAAGGATGAAAATATTTTATGATTCTAAAACAAGATCAAAACCATTAAAAAAAAACATATGCTGTGAAGTCGTTCCTTCACATATATGATTTTAATTACAGCTTTGGATAAATGCAATAACTAATTACTATTTTTTCAATAAATTAAATGGCTAATAAAATAGATAACGAAATTCTAAATTACTTTTATATTTATTCGCGTTTGCCTATAATAAAAACCTAATTATAATAATACCTTATCCCTTATGCTATTAATAAATCTTCTGACAACAAAAACATATTCCTTTTAAATGACATCTTTCAGAATTATAATCTCTCCTAAATCATTTAATAAATAAAACATAAAAAAAATATTATTTACATTTATAAGCCGTTGTATACATAATTACATTTTTATTCTTCTAAAATTGCGCAAGTCCACTTTGCTATAAATAAATTAGGCTATAATTTCCGTTGTAGTATCATTAAAGGGTAATTTATTTTTGTTTAATGACAGGATGTGCAATAAATCCTAGTCTGAGTGTCTCCCTTACGTAACGGCTTTCTGGCGATAATATTTGGCACAAGCATTGGCATAAACTGTTACAACGAACTTGCAAAATTCAAAATATTTATATTAATTTGATCCAGAAACAATGGATTAGTTTTGGCTGTAAAGTTTGGCATTTTTTTAATAATCTTGGCGTAATTCAGCAGTCTGGTCAGGATTGCAAGTCAGTCAACTGCAGATTCTCTCGTTTACTACTGGTGTAAAAACAACGAATTCGCGAAGCCCTCTCTTTCTCATCTAACCCTCTGTATGTCTGTTAAACTTTATAATAGATATTTTGAAATACTTTTTATTATAGACTTTCTTGATTTTCATGCTGATTAAATAAAGATGATTGCTGCAAAATTATTGATTTTTATTTCCTCACGGCCTAAAGTTTATTGTTCCTGGTGTTATTTAGCGATCTTAACCTATATACGAGTATCAAGTAAATGGTTATTTCTAGTACATATGCTTGTTCTCATTACTTGAAAATATAAACTTAAAAATACTTCAAACTAACCACCATCAGAGACAATCTGATTCGTGACACAAACTCTGTCTCGGTTGCGATTGTGGCGCCCTTAAACAGATGTCTTGCGTTAAAGAATTCTGGTAGTGACAAACACTACCAGACCAGTTAGTCCTTAACCAGTTAGAATTTTGACTATAACTAACTCTTGCTTGCAGACGTCTGTGGCATCCTCTCCCTCCCTCCTTCTTGGCAGGTAGTACAAGACTGTTCGTAGCGGAAAAAGTTCTCATCCTACTTAAACCCTTTTGCTGACATAAAATGCTGCACCTAACACCACATTCACTTAATATCTTATAACTTGAAAAAAAAAGTATTATTAGTAAAATTATATTATTTACTGTAGATAAAGTTTCTATTCTACATAATGTTTAAAAAATAAGCGTAAACAAACGCAAAACGTATGTTTTGCTTTTATTTTGTAATTACATTAATTTCGCAAAATATTTCTTAAGTTTATTTATCATGTGTCAATATATATTGCCATTGTGCCATTTTTACATATTCAGTATAAATCTTAGATGAAACATGACGTTTATTTCACAGAATATTTCATCTCGTTAATTTCTTTACATGTAAGTAACCGCCCATAGCGTACAACTAACACAACAACTAGCATAATACTAGGGCAACGTAAAACCCATTTACACACTCCACATGCAAATATGTAAATATGCATTTTCTCTTAATAATGGCGTTAATTTTTAGAGATTTTAGAAAAATAAATTAACCCAAAAACAATAGTATATAGCAGACTCTTGCTACGGAATGATCGGCAGTGGATATTTCTTTCTTATTTATTATACTTTTTTGTAGGGAGAAGCAGAAGAATTTTCATGCATTACCGTTTACTGAATTACCTTTCGAACTTGAGGAGAAAAATTTAAACAGCTATTACGCTTTTCACCTTTTATTATTCTCTGAATTACTTATTGATTCAAATTTGCTTGATTGTTTATAACTAAATGCGGAATCACTCTAAATTTTTTATATTAGTAAGGTGTTATAAATTAAGAGAACTGCCCAGAAAACGTACAAAGATTCGAAAATAATGCTGTTAAAAAAAAAAAAAAAAAAGCTGTTTCCTCTCGTGGAAATGGTTTAATATTTTTGTCTATAAGCCGTGTATTTTTGCGCATTTCGAAAATTTTTGTATATTTCATTCTTAAAAGTTTTTCTCATACAAAAATATCGTTAAATCATTCAGAATAATAACTATTCAATATTACTAGATCATTTATGCATGAAATGCTTTACAAACTAATCAGATTTTAGAAAACATGTTAAAAAAAAAAATTAAAAATAATTTAATGAGGTTTTATCGCTTTTAAAAATGGTATTTTTTTTTTAGCATTATAAATTGATATTTCATTTATATATATATGTATAGAGAGAGAGAGAGAGAGCAGCGGCTGCTTATTAAAATCACATTCGTTCTGAGCCAAAGTGATTTTATTAAGCGACTGATTTTTATATCCGACGAACGTTCTTGCACTCAAGAAAAAAATATTACTTTACTGAATTTGGGAACAAATTTCAAAATATAACGAATAATGAAATTAATAAACAATATAAATTAATTTTTGAAAGTTATAACTGATTAATTGTTCCTTCAAAATATGTAAATTAAATGCATCCAAGTTTCAATGCACTTTTCTATTAGAAAATCGTCATTACTTTCCTGAAATTTCACGATTTTTCCTTCAAATTTAAAATCTTATCGTTTAAATCTTTTGTTCTTAGATATTGCAAAATAAGAATTAGATTTCTTTTTTTTTTCTTTTTTTTTTTTTTTTTTTTTTTTTTTTTAATAAAATTAAATATACATATATATATATATCATTTGTGAATCAAATCAAATTTGTAACTTACTACCGATTTTTCACGAATATGTTCCTGGAATTGAAATTGTTACTGAGACAAGTGACGTGTTTAATACGTAACTATGGTTCAAGTGTAAAATTTTGACAAGGAGAGATAGCGGAGGGATTGCTGCGTTTTATTTTCATTTTCATAAAAAAAGTATGCATAAAAAATTTGTTAACGTGCATAAATGACATTTTTACTACTGAATTTTATTTTATTTTATTTTAGTTGCTTATTTATTTATTTTTGTGTTTATTAACTGGCTATGCTGATTTCATAAAGCGGCGGTTTTAAGAGGAGTTTGTATCGATTTGATTCCGGTCCTCACAATTTGATCAAAATAAGCGGCTGATTTTATTAACCAGTGAAATTAAATTAGCGGAGGTTACTGTATATGTATATATATATATATATTACACTGCTGGCCATCCAAAATGCAACACCAACAAGAAACGCAACTATAGGAATGATATTTATAAGACGCATATTTTATAGTGGGAAGAATAAGTGATTAAATATTCAGGAAATCTGCGCTGATAAAATATTACATGACCGATATCTAGAATCTAAATTGTGATGCTAGTAAAAATGGTTCCATGTCATCCTTATAAATTTTAACTTCCTGTGCTATCGAGTTCTAAAAACTTCTATTAGAATTCCAAACCGTTTCTCAATATTATGGTGGTGAATCCCATTTTAAAATCTACGTAAATAAATGCGAACACATGAAGCGAGTTTTAATAACTATAATTTTTTTTCATAACTATAATTCTAGTAAACCAACAAGAATTTCTCGCAATACAAAGAATTCATATTATTCAGAATATTCATAACATTGTTTCATAAGCTAGAAAAATGTGAACTAGAAATTCTCGATCATTTAGTCCATCCAGGTTATTTGTTTTCCTTATATGCATAACACGGAAATCTATATTTCTAGTGAAATTTTATTTTTTCCAACTGAGTGAAAATAATACCTGGACCGGGAGTCGAACCCCGGATCTTTGACTTACAAGGTCAAGGCTCTACCAATTCAGCTATGAGGGAGTAATGCTGACCGGTTGTCGGCCTGGATAGCTCAATTGGTAGAGCCTTGACCTTGTAAGTCAAAGATCCGAGGATCGACTCCCGGTCCAGGCATTATTTTCACTCAGTCGGAAAAATAAAATTTCAATAAATATGATTTTCTTCCACAGTTGATTGTGTGATTTTAATAAAAACTATATTTCTAATTAAGAAGAAAAGAAAATAGATACTTTTTCGTTCTAGATGAAAGCGGTATACATTTTTCTCATTGTAAAATAATATATCCTGAGAAATAAATACATAAAGAAGCAACCTCTGGGAGCACTTATCTGCCTAGGCATAGAATCAATCAAATATTGGATGACATATGCGGATACAATACTTCACGAAGTTTCAACACGATGCCACAGTTTATCGACCGTAGTTACTGGTGGGTGATTTCAATGATTATTCTGTCATTTTCATTCGTTCGAGATCAGGAGGACGTGTTGGCCAGAAAAACAGTCCAACGCATTTTATATCAAACAAGAATCGGACAATACAGACAACTTGCGGTCCTGCATTGTGCTGTTTAAATATTGCGATACAGAAGCCTCGAATACAGGGCAGAGAGGCAGGTCTGAACTCGTCAGAAATGTAATGGCCCCTATTCGGAGTCCCGGGAATGCGAACAAGGGATAATCGAGCCGTGTTCCTTCAGGTGCTCATGCCATGCCTCCGGGGAATGAGACAGTATAACGATGTCGAACGCAAGCTGGCAATGTGCATTATTCACAGTGCCGTTAAGTACGTACACGGCAATCTTGATGCTGTAAACAGGACAATCATTTGTCTGAAAGACATTCCTGCGTCCTGGTTGTCGTTTATCGCACATTAAAGGCGCCCATATCGGTAGTGAAGCTTTTAAGGTAACCGAGGTTTTGGTAGCCGCATACTGGGTCACCAACAGGAGTGATGGTATGTGGTATCTTTAGATATACGTCTCGATCACTTTTTGTTCTCATTCCCGGCACTCTGAATAGCGGCCATTACGTTTCTGACGACCCATTTCTCTGTCCTATATTGGAGGAATCCGTATTTCAACGTTTAAACAGGACAATGCACAACAGTATTTTGTCCGTATAGTCCGGACCCTCCTTAATACAGAATGTGATAAACTGTTGCTCTAGTCAGTGAGCCCTTCTTATTTCGCGCCAAATGACTGTTTAATCGTTGAAATGAGACGGCCACGTCACCATTCACTAGTAACTATGGTCGATGAATTATGGCATCGTGTTGAAGCTTCATTAAGAGATGTATTCGAATCATCATCCAATCGTTTTTCGATTCAATTCATAGGCAGATAAGTGCAGTACTTGCTCGCAGTGGTCGCTGTTTCATGCACTGGTTTCTCAGGATATATTACTCCACACGCCTGAAAATTTAATCAGTTGTCTTTAGTAGTCTAACAGTCTAGCAGTCAACAAGTGAAGTCATGCCGCTCATCGGTCTCGTTATGGGCTAACTTTCGCTAGGAACGGGGTAAGTACCAGTCGCATATTATGTCTCATCCTTTTCATAAATGTCTGAGCTCAATTTTAATACTTCAATTAAGAATTTAAGTTAAATAATTCCAAAGGTATGAATTAAAATAAATAGCGTTAAAAGTAAACTAATTTTAACATTTATCCCTTTTCTTCCCTAACATGGCCGACTGAAGCCTTTCACTTAGACCAAGTTTTCCTTTTTTTTTTTTTTTTTTTTTTTTTTCTCAATGCATTCAATGATAAATTTTCAGTAAAACTTTGCTTGATGTCGTTGCTAGCAACCCTAAAATAACTTTTAAACAGGCTACATGTTTATAAACCACTCCAATAACTAGTTAATTGAGGTAAAAAAAGGAGGGGGAAAAATAATAATAAAAATAAAAATAAAATTTATCCCTACTTTCTTCCCTCACCTGTCAACCCAGTTACAGCTTGTCTTCACTTTTCCCCTCCTTCAACGAACCTTTTCCCTATCAGTATAACAAGCTTGCTTCACCAGAAAGTCAGTCTAAAATTTCCCCTTTTTTCCCTAACATGGCCGACAGTGACCTCTCACTTGGTACAGGTTTTTAGCACAATTAAAGCACAAAAAGCATTAATCTTCCCAATTTTGCGCTTGGGAACTATGCTAGTATCCCCATTTTAACTTTTCTGACAGGTTTGTTCCACCCAGGCCAATTTAAATTTAAATAAATAAAGAAATAAAAATGCAATTTATCCCTAACTTCTTCCCTTTTCTGTCAGTCAAGCACCATCTCAGGCAATCTTTTCCCTAAGCATTTCAATAACTTCCCTACTAGCTAAAACTTGAACCAACTCAACAGCGGTTGCCACTAAATACAGTGAATACTTTTCTGGCGTATTCTGATTCACCGATCTGTCGACTTCTAATGTAACCAAACAAACTCAAAAATACTCTAGAACATGCAAAGGAACACACCAACGTGCTCACAACTTAGCACTCTGTCCTATTAAAAACCAGACCAATTAAAACAGTGTAATTCAAGCAAAAGTCTTAAAACAGTGTAATTCAAGCAAAAGTCTTAAAACTTATTCATCATCGTTTAAACTCACCCTATTAAAAATTCTTCTTCACACTCATGGGTCTCCAAACTCTTCGCTCCTCTCTGGCCGTCCTTTTCCCAGCTTTCTTTGAGAGTTCCACATCTTACTACAATAACTTACCCAGGTACAAATTGTCTCACTCTACTTTAACGGTTAATTCTATCTAAATCATTATATATATATATATATATATATATATTTTTTTTTCTCAAACCCGTCGTCTTTTTTAACGTTTAATCTTGCATTCTGCTAAATCTGTTCAAAAGCATTTTAAATTCTCAGTTAGATCACTGATCTCGTTGCGTTAAAGTTAAAGCTACAATTTCGACCCTGCCGAAATAAAAACTTTATCAAAGCTTTCTGGACATCATTCCAGCACCTTCAACTACACACCATAATACTCACAACAAAGCTTTCATCCCACACATAGCCCAAGATCTTTTTCCTAGCCATATTATTCGACTCTCACAATCTAGTTCAATTATTCATTTCCTTCCTACTCTGTTTACAACTCTGTTAAAACTGTTCAAAAGCATTTTTAATTCACAAATTCAAATTGTTCCCTTTTTATTACCTCTTAATCTGACTCGTCATTCTTTTCAACGATAAATCTCTCATTTTGTTAAATTTGCTATAAAACATTTTCTTCTGAATTTCCATTGAGTTCACTGTTCCCGATGTGTTAAAGCGACAATTTTGACCCTGCCCAAATAAAAAAAAACTCTATCAAAGCTTTCTGAACATCATTCCAGCACTCTCAATTACACACCATCTTACTCATAACAAAGCTTTCATCCCACACAAAGCCCAAGATCTTTTTCCTAGCCATGTTATTTGACTCTCACAATCTAGTTCAATAATTCATAACCTTTCTACTCTGTTTACAACTATGTTAAAACTGTTCTAAAGCATTTTTCATTCACAAATTCAAACTGTTCCCTTTTAATTTGACTCGTCTTCCTTTTTAACGATTAATCTCTCATTTTGCTAAGTTTGCTATAAAGCATTTTCTTCTGAATTTCCAATGAGTCCACTGTTCCCGATGCGATAAAGCGACAATTTTGACCCTGCCCAAATAAAAAACTCTATCAAAGCTTTCTGAACATCATTCCAGCACTCTCAATTACACACCATCTTATTCATAACAAAGCATCTTTCATCCTACACAAAGCCCAAAATCTTTTTCCTAGCCTTATTATTTGACTCTCACAATCTAGTTCAATTATTCATTCCCTTTCTACTCTGTTAAAACAGTTCAAAAGCATTTTTAATTCACAAATTTAAATTGTTCCCTTTTTATTACCTTTTAATTCGACTCGTCATTCTTTTCAACGATTAATTTCTCATTTTGTTAAATTTGCTATAAAGCATTTTCTTCTGAATTTAAAATGAGTTCACTGTTCCCGATGCGTTAAAGCGACAATTTTTATCCTGCCCAAATAAAAACTCTATCAAAGCTTTCTGAACATCATTCCAGCACTCTCAATTACACACCATCTTACTCATAACAAAGCTTTCATTCCACACAAAACCCAAGATCTTTTTCCTAGCCATGTTATTTGACTCTCACAATCTAGTTCAATTATTCATTCCCTTCCTACTCTGTTTACAACTATGTTAAAACTGTTATAAAGCATTTTTCATTCACAAATTCAAACTGTTCCCTTTTAATTTGACTTGTCTTCCTTTTTAACGATTAATTTCTCATTTTGCTAAGTTTGCTATAAAGCATTTTCTTCTGAATTTCCAATGAGTTCACTGTTCCCGATGCGATAAAGCGACAATTTTGACCCTGCCCAAATAAAAAACTCTATCAAAGCTTTCTGAACATCATTCCAGCACTCTCAATTACACACCATCTTACTCATAACAAAGCTTTCATCCCACACAAAGCCCAAGATCTTTTTCCTAGCCTTATTATTTGACTCTCACAACCTAGTTCAATTATTCATTCCCTTCCTACTCTGTTTACAACTCTGTTAAAACTGTTCCAAAACATTTTTCATTCACAAATTCAAACTGTTCCCTTTTTATCACCTTTTAATTTGACTCGTCTTCCTTTTTAACGGTTAATCTCGCATTTTACTAAAATTGCTGTAAAGCATTTTCTTATGAATTTCCAATGAGTTCACTGTTCCCGATGCGTTAAAGCGACAATTTTCACCTTGCCGAAATAGAAACTTTATCAAAGCTTTCTGAACATCATTCCAGCATTCTCCATTACACACCATCTTACTCATAACAAAGCTTTCATCCCACACAAAAACCAAGATCTTTTTCCTAGCCATGTTATTTGACTCTCACAATCTAGCTCAATAATTCATAATTCATAACCTTTCTACTCTGTTTACAACTATGTTAAAACTGTTCAAAAGCATTTTTCATTCACAAATTTAAACTGTTCCTTTTTTATTACCTTTTAATTCGACTCGTCATTCTTTTCAACGATTAATTTCTCATTTTGTTAAATTTGCTATAAAGCATTTTCTTCTCAATTTCCAATGAGTTCACTGTTCCCGATGCGTTAAAGCGACAATTTTGACCCTGCCCAAATAAAAAACTCTATCAAAGCTTTCTGAACATCATTCCAGCACTCTCAATTACACACCATCTTACTCATAACAAAGCTTTCTTCCCACACAAAGCCCAAGATCTTTTTCCTAGCCTTATTATTTGACTCTCACAACCTAGTTCAATTATTCATTCCCTTCCTACTCTGTTTACAACTCTGTTAAAACTGTTCCAAAACATTTTTCATTCACAAATTCAAACTGTTCCCTTTTTATCACCTTTTAATTTGACTCGTCTTCCTTTTTAACGGTTAATCTCGCATTTTACTAAAATTGCTGTAAAGCATTTTCTTATGAATTTCCAATGAGTTCACTGTTCCCGATGCGTTAAAGCGACAATTTTCACCTTGCCGAAATAGAAACTTTATCAAAGCTTTCTGAACATCATTCCAGCATTCTCCATTACACACCATCTTACTCATAACAAAGCTTTCATCCCACACAAAACCCAAGATCTTTTTCCTAGCCATGTTATTTGACTCTCACAATCTAGCTCAATAATTCATAATTCATAACCTTTCTACTCTGTTTACAACTATGTTAAAACTGTTCAAAAGCATTTTTCATTCACAAATTTAAACTGTTCCTTTTTTATTACCTTTTAATTCGACTCGTCATTCTTTTCAACGATTAATTTCTCATTTTGTTAAATTTGCTATAAAGCATTTTCTTCTGAATTTCCAATGAGTTCACTGTTCCCGATGCGTTAAAGCGACAATTTTGACCCTGCCCAAATAAAAAACTCTATCAAAGCTTTCTGAACATCATTCCAGCACTCTCAATTACACACCATCTTACTCATAACAAAGCTTTCATCCCACACAAAGCTCAAGATCTTTTTCCTAGCCATGTTATTTGACTCTCACATTCTAGTTCAATTATCCATAACCTTTCTACTCTGTTAACAATTTTGTTAAAACTGTTCCAAAACTTTTTTTTTTTTATTCACAAATTCAAACTGTTCCCTTTTTATCACCTTTTAATTTGACTCGTCTTCCTTTTTAACGATTAATCTCTCTTTTTGCTAAATTTGCTATAAAGCATTTTCTTCTGAATTTCCAATGAGTTCACTGTTCCCGATGCGTTAAAGCGACAATTTTGACCCTGCCGAAATAGAACTTTATCAAAGCTTTCTTGACATCATTCCAGCACTCTCCAGTGCACACCGTCTTACTCATAACAAAGCTTTCATCATACACAAAGCCCAAGTTCTTTTTCCTAGCCATGTTATTTGATTCTCACAATCTAGTTCAATTTTTCATAACCTTTCTACTCTGTTTACAACTATGTTAAAACTGTTCTAAAGCATTTTTCATTCACAAATTCAAACTGTTCCCTTTTAATTTGACTCGTGTGCCTTTTTAACGATTAATCTCTCATTTTGCTAAGTTTGCTATAAAGCATTTTCTTCTGAATTTTCCAACAGATCACTGAACACGATGCCTTAAAGCGTCATCAGTGGTCTTGCCCATAATATAAACCCCAAAAAAGCTTTTTGATCATCATTCGAGCGTTTTTAATTACACACCACCTAACTCATAAGTAGCTCTCATTACTTGAACCCAATAACCATACCCCTGCCATGTCGTTTTACCCTCACAACATGCGGGCCCCTCTAAAATCCCTAGTTAAGCCACCTGTTCTCATCTCCAGCTCCTTTGTTTAAACACCATCTTACTCATAACTCTTATCAAGTTAAATTCTGACTCGCTGTTCCTTTCACGATTAATTATAAAGGCTGTTTCGGCTCAAAAGATTTAGGACGAAATTAATCACTATTTTAGTTTACACACCAACTTCCCGGCACTGCGTTCACACACCATCCTGCTCACAACAATGCTCACATCAACCATATCTTAGTTTTCACACTTTGCTCAATCTGTTCTAAAGCATTTTTCATCTAAATTTTCAGTTAGAAAACTGAACACGAAACTTTAAAACGACTATTTTGGTCCTATTGGAATCTCAGGTATAGACCAACTTTCCTACACCTGTTAACACACCAACATACTCACATTTAAGCTCTCAACCCTACCCACTTCCCCCTTTGCCTCCTCGTTTATGCAACTCCCGGACCATAATTGTGTCTTCATCCAGATATGTTTCCAATTTCCTTTTCTCGCCACTTAGCTCTACTCGTCAATTTGATGCTTGTGATGTGGATGTTCATATGAACTACTCTCAATGAAAGCTTGCCCAGTTATTCCCTTCAGCACACTCCATCTGTGCTCGTCTTCGCCCCCTTTTTTTGGGGCCCCAAGGGTTCGGTCTTGGCAACCGCTTCCCTCTCTCTCCACCTCACCCTTTTGCCTAACCTCTTCACAATTCATCCAATGTCTCCATCCCCCTTCTCCCCTTTCCCGCTCTAGCACCGACACCAATGTTTTAACGCACGCTCACCATCCTTTTTTTTTTTTTTTTTTTTTTGTTTTGTTACCTCCTCTCCCTTTCTGTGCTCAGACTCCCCCCCCTATTTCTATTTTATTTATTTTTTCTTTATTTCCTTTTTTCATTCACGTTTAATTTCTGATTTTTTTTCCCAACCATTTAAAACTAAATTCACAACCTCATAAACAGTTTTTTTTTTTTTTTTTTTTTTTTAAATGAGACATAGTGCGTCTGGGAAAGCCCCATCCATCTATCTGGACGTTCTCTTATCATATATTTGCTTTTCTAAAAAAAAAAAAACAGCTTTTCTTAAAGCTAGCATATTTTTACACCCTTTCTCTGTAAATCTGCAAGCGAGGATTCGGTCAAAATGTCAGAAACTAATATCATACAGCTTGATGCGGATTACGAGGACGAACCGGGTGCGTCTTCAGATTCCTCCACTTCAAGTAAAACTTCGAATCATTCCGAAAAGCCTGAAATGTCCAAAAGTTCCAGGGGAAAAAAGGCTTCAAGAAAAAAATGCGCATCAGCTCAACAATTCTTGAAAGTCCAAGATTCTCCTCCTAAGGAAACTTTTAATCCAAACGAAGATTTCGAGGATTGCAAAACCATAATTTCTGTGGCGAAAACAGCAATGGAAATCATTAGAATCGTACGCTCTAAAGGCTGTAAAGCTCCTGTATCCCTGCTGAACAGAGCTTTCCTAAGAATCGAAAATTTGTGCAAAAACACCAAGACGAAGGAGGTATCAACCTCAACCTCAGCACCACCAGTCCCACCTAGATCGACTCCAACAACTCCTTGCTCTCAGCCAATGACAAAGCAATTCCCACAAGACCTACATGAGGTGATTAAACAGAATCATAAAGATATCTTTGATAAATTGAATCAAATCTCAACAGTTCAAGAAAATATCCTTAAAACAATTGAACAGAATACAGGACCATCCTCCAATGAAGCAAGTCAACATTCTCCCTCCAGCATTAAACGACAACTGGAACCGGTCCTGTCAGATCACAGAGAGGAGCTTAAGAAGCTCATTACAACGCACCTGGAATCATCAATCACTTCACAAAATCCCAGCAATCCATTTATATCATCCACTCAGTCAACAACACCTAAGGAAGTATTTCCAGCACAAACAGAAGCTGATACATCAGGACTCCAGCCATCAGATGCAACGCACAGGGCCTTGCATTTCAAGATGCCAAATAAAAACTTTGCTAAAGCCATCCGGGAATTCCATATTGCACGAAGAAGCGTTTATATTACCTCGAGGGGCTCCTCCGGTGGAGGGCTTGCCATTCTTCAATTGCTACGTCAAAATAGAGTACCAACACTTGCACATATAGCCGACACTAAGACTTACCGTAGATCATTGGATCTAATCTGCAATACAGAGGATGAAGCTAAATCACTCATTCAAGATCTTACAAATTGCCAGGCACTAAAGAATAAGCTCAGCATTAAATTCAAACCATGCCCACAACAACGAATGATAGTTCTTGGTGTTCCAGAGGAAATTAGTGAAGACATGTTAAAACAAAAAATACAGGACCTAGGATTTCTGACAAGCACAACAAAAGATACTCTTAAAACTGTTCGACACACAGCTGCAAGGGGAAGAGGCCTAAAAAATTGGATTTTGCAGGCTCCCCTCCCAATTGCGGAAGCTATAATCAGCCTGAACTGTCTTAATCTAGGCCTGCAGAAGTGTAACATCCGTCCTTTTACACAGGTAACGCGATGTACAAATTGCCAGAGCTTAGAGCACCCCTCCTCCCAATGCACACAGGAACTATTTTGTGCACACTGTGCACAAAATCATAAGAACGAAGATTGTGAAGAACCCCCAAACTGCATTAACTGTCTAACGGAAAACAGAATTAATCTTAAAAAAGGACTAAGACCATACAATACACATCATCCAGCCTACTCTCCTTCATGTCCAGTATTTGAAAAAGTATACAGCAGACGCAGAGAGGAACTAGATAAAAAATTCTCTAGTAATTCAAATGTACAGCAACAAGCAACTCAAAGAAAATCTACAAATAATGAAAGGCCTCAAGGCCAATCGACAATAAACCAGCAAACTCACCAGGTACAACCATGGGCTTATCCATGGCAATCTAATCCTTTCCTTGTTCCTCCACAAAATACCTTGCAGAATACAACAAATCATCAACAAAAACATTATTATGAAGGTAACCAACGCTACCTCCTGCCTTCAGGACCACTTGGATTCTCCTTGGCAGCAAGTGGGTAAGCTCTCCTTGCACTCTTTTTCTTTTATTTTTCTTCTTATTTAAAACTCTACTAAATTTAGAATGTCAAATAGAAAATCTGTACACTCCTCTCCTTCCCAAGAGGCAATGTCTTCTGATGCTACCCCACCCTCAATTCTCAAAAGTCTTCGAATCCTGCAGGTTAACCTCAACAACTGCAAAGCGGCAAACTTGGCGGCACGGGATTATATGGACAAAAGTTCCATTGACATCGCGTTGCTGCAGGACGCCAATTGCACTGGAGAGGGTGACCTGCATGGATTCCCTTCCGCTTGGACCAAGTTTAGCTCAGCTCAACATTCCTCACACATTGTAATACGAACACAAAACCTTGTCTACACGCATCTATTCACTGGGGAACATTGTGTGTTTATCACGCTGACCACTAACGAGGGTGAGTTGATTCTTGGCAGTGCCTATGCGGCCCCGTCCTCTGACTTTGAGTTGTGTTTGCAAGAGTGGCAACACCTTATTTCACATAGAAAATTTTTCCTTTGCGGCTGCGACCTTAATGCGAATTCTCCTCTATGGAACTCTCCAATAGAGGACACCAGGGGTAGCAGCCTAATTGAATACATTACAATTAACAGTCTATGCCTGGCCAACATTGACAACTCCCTCCCTACCTTTCAAAAAGATAACGCGCGAGGTTGGCCAGATTTCACCCTAGTCAATCCCAAAACCTTAGTACACATCTCTGACTGGACTGTCCAAGACATATTCAATTGTTCAGACCACAAATATATAACGTATTCTTTAAATCCTCCTCCAAAAACCTTCACAAACAAAAGATTTCAAACTCAACGAGGCAATTTTAAAAAGTTTAATAAATCTCTTTTAAATCTTTCTGAACAACTAACCGAACAATTAAATTTAATTTCTAACACGCATCAGCTTGAACAATTTACCACTCTTCTAATCTCTTCAGTTCAGTCAATTGCAGCCTCTGCCTTTAAACTCAAAAAGTCGGGACGTCAACGCACCTATAATTTCTGGTCTCCCCAACTCAGAACCATGCGGAATCGTCTCACAGCACTCAGACGACAAACACAATACATTGACCCTAACTTAATTTCCCAACACAAGCTTAAAATCAAACAACTTTCTGCCATCTATAAAAAACAAATTAATCAAACAAAACAAGCCGCATGGAAAGACTTCTGCACACGACAAACAGAAACTTTTGGCATAGCACAAAAATTTTATTCAAATAAATTCTTCACCCCGTCTGAGCTAAAACTTGAACGACCTCCAGCTCACTCCTCCAAAAGAGATAATCTTGAATATTTAACCTCTATTTTATTCCCACCGAGCAATCTGGCCTCGTCTCAAATCCCTAAATTCACAGCTCCACACGATCTGCCCTTCACTGAGGCGGAGGTCAGGTCGGCACTGTTCAGTTTCAATGTTAAGAAGGCTCCAGGACCCGACAATATAGACTTTAGGATTCTCAGAAATACTTTTAACACTATTCCACAAATTATACACAAATGGTCAAATCTCTGCCTGCAACACCAATATTTTCCAAAAATACTCCGCAGGGGAGAGGTGGTGTATTTCTTAAAGCAAGGGAAGCTTCCCTCTGAACCCTCCTCATATAGACCAATCTGCCTTCTACCAACATTAGGAAAATTGCTGGAAAAATTAATAGTAATAAGATTAAACCACTTTTTGGAAACCCACAAACTACTTCACCCCTCGCAATTTGGGTTCAGAGAGGGCAGATCATGTGAACACGCATTGAAAGAAATACTCAGCTCCTGCGCCGTTAACATACAGTCTGAAGAATACACCACTCTGATCTCACTTGATATCAAAGGGGCCTTTGATAACATCGAATGGTTTCATATACTGAACACTCTTGAAAAACTTAATTGCCCGAGTAACCTGGCAGGGGTCATCCGTTCGTATCTATCAAATAGGAAAATAATGATCAATTGGGGGCCAGAATCGAAAGACCTTCAACAATCAAAAGGCTGTCCACAGGGGTCTTGTTTGGGCCCACTTCTGTGGAATATTATAGCCAACAACATCTTGATTAAAATGAATTCAAAGGGTTTCAAAACTTTTGCATACGCGGATGACTTCTCCCTGGTTGTCTCTGGTAGAAGGAGGATTGACCTGGAGGGTCAGGCCCGAGAGGCATTAAACCTTTTCAGCGATCTTCTTTCTCAGTTTAATCTCAACTTATCCACTTCTAAGTCTCAAGCACTGACTTTTTCGGAACCTAGACCACTACAAAGGACACCGGTGATGAGGATAGATGGCGTCAGTGTTAAACACGTACCTCATCTCAAAATTTTAGGAATAACAATTGACAAAAAATTTAATTGGCTAGCACACATTAATGAACTAAAAATCAAAACATTAAAAATTTTCCATAACTCCGCGAAAATGGTCGGTAAGAGATGGGGTATTTCTACTAAATTATTAAAAATCTGGTACAACACAATTGTGGACAAAATTTTAACTTATGGGGCAGGTATCTGGGGAGGGTTTCTTACAAAAGAAGCAAAAGCTAAAATAAATTCCGTTCAAAGAATATTTTTGCTCCAAATTTCGCGTGGCTATAAAACTATCTCTACAGACGCCCTCACAGTCATCACCGGGATCCCTCATGTTCATCTTCAGTTAAAATATTGTTACAGGAAAACTAACATCCTGCAGCTAAATAATACTCAACTAAAGAATTTATTATTCCCCGGTGTAAATGTCCAAAACTCTCTTCCCAGTTGGCAAATTCACCCAGCACAGGACATTGCCTCTTTACTAACATTATGTACAAAAAACAGTTTTTCTCAGTCAGCTCCTGTGGCGGTTTTTACAGATGGTTCAAAAACAGAACATGGAGTGGCGGCAGCCTTCTGTGTCCTTAATAACAATGAATGTACCCACCGATGGTCATGCAGACTCGAGGACTTTAACTCTGTTTTTCAGGCGGAGCTTTTCGCCATTGAAAAGGCCCTGGAGTGGGTCACCACTCAAACCAACATCAATAATAAAACTCATATTTTTAGCGACAGTCTATCGGGTCTGCAGGCCATTGTCCGCCACAGGTCCCGACATCCTCAGGTTCTTAAAATCAAACACCTTTTGAAGGATCTAAATCTTCGAACGTCCCTGGCACATGTTTCTGCCCATAGGGGCGTGGTCGGAAACGAATTGGCAGATTCTCTAGCCAAAAGTGCAACTGAGAATGTTAGTGTTAACATTTCCCTGCCAGCACCTCCCTCTTTTATCAAAAGATCACTCAAACAAATTTTGTTTCGGGAATGGCAGACCTGGTGGGAAGATTCCGAGAATGGTAGATACACCTTTTCAATGATTCCAAATGTGGCCGTTAATGATTGGTCGCTGACACCAGAGACTGCAGCCTTCCTATCGGGTCATGGACCTTTCCCACAATATTTGTATAGATTCAATCGCCGACGCACACCCCTATGTCCTTGTGGAGAGGAGGGTACACCAGAACATTATTATTTCAACTGCCCTATAACAAGTTCATACCACTTAAGAAATCCTGTACCAAAACCAGAGGGCTGGCTCGAAAATATTATTTCTCGTCCATCCCTCTTAATTAAACTAAAAAGAATCTACAATCTTCTGATGGATATTTCCAACAGAACAGATTAAATTCACGTCATATCTAACTAGAAGTTTTTAAAAATCACTTCCAGTCCTAAAAATCACTTGAAATGTAATTTAAAGTCTTTCTAAATCATTTCACTTTAATTGTAAAGTTTAATCGTAACGTTTTATTTATATATTCTTTCTTTCTCTCTTCACTCTCTCCTTCCTTCCTTTTGTATAAATGTGTGTTTGAACTCCTTGCCCACTATGCTGCACTTCATTGATTCGGATGAAAAACCTGTCCTGTGGACTTTTCTCCAATGTGTATACTATCAACGCCCTTTGTCGGTTTGGGACTAAGTCCTGGCGTTTTTGTAAACTTTTTTTTTTTTTTTTTTTTTTTTTTTTTTCTTTTCAATAAATGGAGAGATCGCCATAGAAGCGCTCAAAATCGCTCCAAGAGTGATGAGCGGCGTCCCTCTCCTTGTTCAATCAGTTGTCTTTCCTACTATATTGTATGTACCCAATAAATATTATTATGATATTTGCATTCTTTGTTGGTGTTGTATTTTCAAAGACCAGCAGAGTAATTTTTGCACAAAAAGAGTAAAAATATAGTTTGGATTTTTTAATTTTTTGAAACTCTTATGTAACTTAAATAACCTTTATTATAATAGAGTTTACTGTATATAGGGTTTAATCTTAACATAATAAAGAACGCATATACACTAAAGGAAAATGAAGTTATTTATTACAGAAACATTGTCCAGGAATATTTTAACAAAAGAAACAAAAACGCGCATGTCCCGTTATATTAATTAATATTACGAATCTCCCATTTACAAGACACATTCATTTTAATAATATATACCATTGAGTCAGCATATTACTATCAATATACATCACATATTGTCTCACTGATGCATATCATTGTTACATCTCAATGACAGTCACCAGTTATACGCGGGGCATTACGACAAGCTGTATAGTTATATTTCAATAGTACAGAGCATTAAATGTGATTTCATTTGTATATGATTCTACGTATTCCCATAAGCGTGTATGAGTAATTGCTTTTTGAGATAACCAAAATGTAAAATAGTATGTAATTAGGACAGCATTAAACGCAAATTTCAAAGAATGTAAGTTCAAGCGAATTACTAATTTAAATTAAAAATATTTCATTAAAATTTTCAATTTTCAATTTCATTTATTTATTTTTTACCATTAAATTTCCTAAATAACCTGTTAGTTGTCTGTGGTACATTTAATTATGGATAATTTGCTAGTAAAAAAATGTAATTCGTGAAATGGAGTATATAATGTTATTTATAAAGAAGAAAATTGTTTTGTGCTCATTAACAATAGTATTTATAATATGTAACGCATTGATTGTAATAATTCTAAGACCTAGCTGTTTAATAAATTTTAATTTGAGAATTAATTTGGAAGAATTCCTAATTATGATGTTATCATGACCTTTAATAAAAATACATGCCAAACTGAATTCAATTTTATTCTATGACGTTAGATTAATTGAATTATGTTTTTTTATTTATGAAAATATTTTGTACAACAACAGTGGTTATTTTTTACAAATGAAAGATTTTTCCAATGGTTTTTGTTTTTCGAGCGCTGTTCTTAATAAATTTTCATATTTTTATGAAAAAAAAAACTAGTCGGTCACTATATATGTGTATTTTTGTAGATATATCGATTTTGCGGTGTCTATTTGTAGCAATATTTGGATTTTTTAACGATATTTATCCTAAAGATTTAATTTTAAAGGAAACCAGTAATGAATTAATAAGTATGAAATTCTGCTTAAATAATGCATAAAAAATCCTGTAATTTCTTTTTCTAGATTTAAAAATTAGGTTGGAAAAGTAATCTTGGATTACACTGTACAACAAATTTAAACCGTTTTTCTGTTCTTTATTTGAAACAATGTGATTATGTATAAACAAAGGTTCTTGATTCATATGTCAAAACTAAAATTGTCCATCATGTACCATTTTTTGTAGGAGACACACTTCACATATGTTATTTTAAATTACTTACAGAGAAATGTAACAAAGGCTTGATTATAGAAAACACAAAAATAAAAATGACTTTTTCTCTGTTGCTTTTTGTAGGCATCTGTTGGTGTGTCCCTGAAACTACGACCAGCAATTTTCAGCTAGCATAGTTTCATTCCGCCGTCGACTGAACTTTTTTGAAATATAGAGATGACCTAGTTAAACTTTTCCCTATGCTCACCACTCATTGTGCCAAGGTTTTGAGGAAAGAAGTCCTGATGCGAGTATAGAACGTGTACTTTTAATGACATATTGCAACATAAACACGAGAGCATTTCACCATGTCACCTACAAGATCTTCAGATTTTAGATCTAAAATGTGGATTTTGGGGGAAATGGTGCGTGGTAAAATAAAAATATTTAAAGTTTGAAAAAAAATAATTACAAGAAACACATATTTTCATCTAAAGGACATTTTTCTTGTTGTACGGTGCTATTAGTCTTTATGATAAAAAGTTCTGTTTTGATTTTCAGGTTATTCGTTTATCAGGTTATTAGTTGGTTATTATGCATAAATATTAAAGTTTGAAAAACTATTTTATATTCGAAAATTCCTAGGGTTATAAGAATTTGCAATAATTGCGTTAGTTTTGATTAAGCATATTGTTTTCGTATAAGAGATTTCTTATACTGCATTTTTTCTACACAGCACTTATTAGTTATTTTTTTTATGTATGTTAGTTTTCTCAATCTTTCTTTGTGTATATATATATATATATATACTTTTTTTCTGTACGAAATGTTGTATATTTTACAAGCTTTTCCAACTTTTCCATATTTAATTTAAGCTGATTTTATTTTTTATTTTATTTTTTACTATTTTTTTACTAGCAGCCCTTCAATTATCTCACTTTTTCTCCCCTGCATTAAGGAGCACCCCTGAAGTTCACATCTATATTTTAAAGGTCCATTATGCTTTTTTCTCCTTTTTCGACTGCTTTCATTTTATGTATATTTATTTAATTTTGCCTGCGTTTGCCTGATTTTCTTTTTAATATTCACATGAATTTTCTAACTGCATATCTTGTTTGTTTTTTTATTTATTTATTTATTTATTTATTTTATTTTATTTTTTTATTTAGGGGGGGGGTGTCATTGAGTATGCAAATATAACATATTTTGTGAGATTTTAGTTTCTTTTTTAATTATAAAACATAATTTTTTAACATAAATATACATTGGGGAATATTTATATCTGTATTTTTTTCCGTCTGTTTAAATGAGGAGTGCAAGAAAGAAATCAACACTAAGCGAATTGCAAGAAACAAATAAAGACTAGCAGTCGGTAATTGTTTGGGGATAGCTCAAAAGCAGATATGTTGAGGCGTAGATTCAAGATTCACCTAGGGACTGTTTCTGTTTTTATAAATTAATTCATTTTTTATTTTAAATTTCTTTGAATGCAAAACAATGAAGATGAGATATTTACTCCCTACGTCTAATGAAATCTTGAAATATAGTGTCAGTGTATCCTGTTGATTATACAATGAAAAAATCTGTTGAAAATAGTATGAAAATTGCAAATTGGTTATAACGGATATATATATACACCCTTGTGCAAATTAATTGGAAAAAACTATTTTTTTCATAAACTGTAAAAACATTCTTATTATTCTTCAACATCCACACTAAAATATGTTAATAAAACATGGGTGGGATGAATAAATGTTTTGCCTAGTAACAATTTCCAAAAGAGGGGCTCTGAAAGCACATGCGCACAAGCTTCAGTAGATGAAAGCTACGTTTATGATCGCATTAGTTGTGAGTTCACTGTCGTCAGAGATGGATGGATGTGACACAACGAAAGAGTACAAAATATTGTTACTCCCTCGGAACATATGCCAAAGACTTATCAAGAAATTCTGAAGATAGTTGTCATTAGTATTGCAACTGTGAGCCAAATCATGAAACAAAATAAAGAAACAGGATCCATATCTCCAAAGCGGAGAGAGAAATATGACCGAAAAAGGAAAAAAAAAAAGCCAAGAGATCACTCTTTTCTACTAACACAAAGTAAAAAACACCCACGAAAGACAAGTGCTGCATTTAATGGAGATTTAAAAGAGAATGGAATAAATATTAGCTCATCTACTGTTTGGAGTCATCTTCATGCAGCCGGTCGGGCAGCCTACTGGCCTATGAAGAAACAGCTTCTGACCCAACAAATTAAGAAAAAGCACTACTTGTGGGTGTTTAAATATGAGAATTAAACAGCCGAAAATTGGAGTAATGTTCTATTTAGCGATGAAAGCCATTTTTTTCTCCAAGGCTTGCGAACTCAACACATTCGGGATTGCCACATTAACCAACTGTTGAATGAATGAATTATACATGGGTGGTTCGCAAGAAACCAAGCACCGCGACCAGATCGACTTGCCCACAAAACGTAATCTTTAAAAAGAATTGTGGCAGAAATAAAGCCCAACAGACACCTAACCGGAATATCCTGAAGCTCTAAAGGCTCAATTATATGCCGCGCCAGCTGCTCAAACCTATAGGCAGAGAAGACTTCACACTCACATAAAACATGTGTAGCAGTTTCCTCTTTGTACTTGCAACTCCTGCAAACTGGGTCAGTGTAATACCCATGACATGAAGATGTCTTTTTAAGCGACAGTGTCCTTTAAGGAGATCAATCACCTTGCTGATGCTATTTCTATTAAGCTTCATGAGCTCCTTCGACCTAGCATTAGGATTACCGCAGTTAAGTTCTTTAGCATGCCTGCTCCCCTCAGTCTTGAGCCAACTAGAGTATTCAACCAACTGTTAAACACCCTCAAAAGAAAATGTTTTGGGGCTGTTTCGGTTACAATAGGGTTGGTTCTTTGCAGCCTGTTGGCGGTATGATGCATTCTGAGCAATATAGTACTATATGGGATAAAAAGGTTGTTCCAGAGTTAAAGAAAGGATACCTTGATGGAACAGGATTTTCAGCAGGATTTAGCCCCGTGCCATACGTTCAAAATGATCAATAAATTCATGTCTGAAAAAAAAAAAGAGATATTGGAATGGCCTAGGAACTCTCCTAATATCAACCGATTGGAGAATCTTTGGGCTATATGCAAGGATTGTCTATTAAATATGGACTGTAAAACTATGGAGAAGCTAATCACGGTGCTAATTCATGTGGGGTACAAGGACATAAATATTGTAAATGACAGTACACAATTGGTAGAATCCATGCTAAATTGTGCACAAATGTTAATAAAGAGTCGTGAGGATCATATTAGGTATTAAAACTTTTTGATTTTATATAAATTAAAATAAAATAGTATTTGTTCTTAGTTTTCTCTCTTTTTCGAGTTTGTTTCAATTAATTTGCACAAGGATGTATATATATACATACATTAAAATTAAAAACAAATGACAAATCACACTGCTCAAAATATTTAGAGAATATTAATATTTTGGACATAAACTGCGGATAAGAAACTTTTTTATTGACTTATATATGATGTACAGACGTATAAGACATGAAAAGAAAATGATACAATGAATATGTGTTAATTAAGTTTTATTAGCGATATTTCCGTTAAATGAAAAATGGGCGGTTCGAAGATATTTACGCAAACAAAAAATGTAATTTCTCAGATAGGAATGAGTTTCAATAAAGAGTATGGTTTTCCCTGACCGAAAGCAATGTCACACTTCTATAAGGCATGGACCAATGAGGTTATGAATGAGGGACTGAGGCATTCTCTCCTACTTTTGTATAACAGAGCTTTTCAACTGATGAGTTATTTTGGGAGGTGATTAGCGACTAGCAATCCTTCTCCCTATCATGACCCAAACATGCTGTATCGAATGCACATCTGGGAAACATGCTGGCCAATCCATTCGAAGGATTCCTTCGCCGAAGAGGAAATTGTCTACTAGATGGGCGCAATGTGGCCTAGCATTATCGTCCATGCAAATAAATTCAATCCTGCACAAATGCAGGATTATTCCGAGTACCAGATTTTCTGCTGAGAAGAATCAGCCTGTTGTTAGTCTGAACACTAAATCTGGTTTCACCCATGAAGAACACGTTGCTCCACTGACCTCATCCCCATCTCAGGTGCTCCTACGCCCATCTTCTATGGGCAGCACGTTCAGTGTCAACGAAAGACAAAACAAAAGTCCACTGCCAACAAAAGGTGAACCAAGGGACTGCGAGCATACAAATTCACATGGTACAGTCAGTTTCAAACAGTTTGAGTCGACATTACCCCAACTGTAGCCCCCTGAATGTGCTTTTGCAATAAAGTGGTGTTCGTAGCGAGATTTCTAACTGACCATTAGTGATAAATACCGATCCTCAGTTTATATTGTTACAGGCGTATGGTCTTGTCCCACATGCCTGCGAACATTTCCACTTTTCAAAAACGATTCTATAGTCTATAAATGACACTTCTAACGCTTCCGCTACAATGGTTTGTGTTGTAACCGCTTCTAAACGATCGAAGGTCCTCCATGCTACAGATTCAGCTAAGTCATATTGCTGAAACACCTTATTCACTATTCAACGCATTCAAAGTGTGTCAGTTGTTTTTATTCTTCTTCCTACAGAAGGAATGCTGCAGGTTGCTTTTCACTTCTTATGTACACTGCGTTGTTTTCTACGTCACAAAAAAACATTTGCCTTTTCCAAGTTTGTATACATTATAATTCTTATTTTTTATCTTTTTTCTTTCCTTTTCTTAAATGCATTGTCGATTCAATGGTTGTTTTCTATCAAACTCAAAATATAACCTAATTGTTTTAAACAGTGTATTTATCTATTTAAATATTTAGCTAGTTTTAAAATATTAAAGAAAGTTATTAACATTCATTTTAAAATATTTATTTCATAATCGAATAACTTGCATTCTTTTTATTTATATATAATTATTACTATACTGTTATTAAAAAAATAATAATAATGAAAAGGTGATAAAACAGAAAAATTCGCTTTTACTTTTCTCGGAATAACTAAAGAGAAAGTTTATGAATGCATGAAATGAATAGCCAAATATTTTTCTTAATTAAACAAATATGAGTTATTATGGGTTAGAATTTTGCTATGAGATAAGACAACTTACATAGATACTTTGTTCCGTTTGCTTAACTTACTTAATATAGCGCAAACTTATAGATTCGTCTTTGGTTCATTAAACTAGTGTACCTATAACAAAGAACTCATTAATTTAAAGACTGATGAGCGAGAGACTATAGGTCCTTTCTCTACTAGAAATATAAATCTTTAAAGTTATATTTAGAAATGTGTAGAGGGGAACGTTTAACAGTTAACATTTAAATTTTATATCTAACCAAAGCTTTAAAAATTATAATATTATATTAACAAGATTTTGAAACATGTCATATATACCATTTGGATCATAAATTTAATTAATTTGTGAAAATGTGCATTAAAATTGTAAATAAGCTATAGCAACATTACAACTACCATTATGTATGTTTTCAAAAGCAACTGAAAATTAATAATAAACCCACAATTTATTGCTTAAAAAATGTTCCTTTAAAAAATTAACGTTAAATGATGAGTTATTCACCTAGTTAATTAAGCTAATAATATAATTAAAATTATTTTTTTAAGAAATATTAATATTATTCACAATTGAAAATTAATATCAAAATCCAGTATATTTTATTATTCTATATTAATATTTATGGGGTAGTAACTATATGCTTTAAGTTGTAGAAATATTATTAAATAATCCTTATTTCATTCATGATTTTAAAGATAATTAAAAGGAAAGTTTATCAACATTAACAATTAATACCAAGACTAAATTTTAACTAAATAAAGATAAAGCATTTTAAATACTTATATTGTACTTCTCAAATAAGATAGTTTATATTGTTATTTTGTTTCGTTTACTGGAACTTCTTGACATCTTGCAAACAAAATTTTTGTTTTTGGTTCATTTAACAAGCCTACACATATAACAAGGAACACATTAATTTAAAGACTGATAAGTGACAGATGGAAAATAATTTATAATCTAGAATAGAAAATCTTGTAATTCACTAATATAAAATAAAGACAATATTAAATATTAATTTTTTTTTTTTTTACAAAAAACGCAAATGTTTTAAAATACTATTAACTTGATAAAATGACACATGCCAAAGTAAAAAATAAGTTGCGGAAGCATATATTCAATAGGCAAAAAAATATTTCTATCTTTAATCTTTTTTTTTTTTTTTTTTTTTTTTTTTTATATGAAATTTCTTAAAAGCCACTATTATGAATATTATTTTATTTATTTTATTGTATTTCCGCAATGTTTATATTTAAAATAATTTACAGTGATTTTAAGGCTATAAAATATATAAAATGTAATGGTTTTACTTTAATATTTTAAACAATTATTTTAATGCAAGGTCTTTTAATTAGTTGCAAGTAATTTTAATCTTGAAATTAACAAATGATTATAAACTTATTGTGGATAAACAGGCTAAAACAGTTTCGTAATAATTTATGAATTTTTATTTATTTGTACTTGGGGGGGGGATACAAAATCGATTGCATATTTATTCAAATAAAATAAAAAAACAACACTTTCTTGAAGAAATGAAGGATTTGAAAAAATAAAAAATAAAAAATAAATTAAGATCCAGGCAAATAAATCAAAAACATGAAAAAATGAATACATTTTCGTGTGGAAAACAAAGAAAAATATATGAAATAAAAAATGTACAAATAGACAGAAGAAAATAATATTTTTAAAAACTCATCTAAATCGGTTAAAAAAAGAGATGAGAAAGTTTTAATAAATGAAAATAAAACTTAAATTTGGAAGAAAACAGCATTAATCATAGCGAAAAGTCTAAGCAGGCGAATAAAAAGTATACATTAATTAGTTCCGTATGTTTAAAATCGTTGAATTTTAAAATATGATACATTTGTAGATATTTAGTAGTAAATTTCCAACTAATTTGAAATCACATTTAATATACATAAAAAACACCACAAAACTAGCGTTTAAAAGTAATAAGTACAAAACTTTAAATAAACATCATAAAATGCAAGAACTCTCAACAAATGTTTAAGATCGAAAGAAGACATGATCCCCTTGTCAGACAAATAAAGTAGGTAGGAGTGCTGAAAACTATTACTTCTAAACGTCAGTTCTCAGGTGCTTTTTATAATTTTTGTTGCTTCTTTAGGTTTCTTGAACCAAGGAAGTAGATTTGCGAATGTTTGTTTTGTTTATATTGTTTTATTTGTTAAATTACCTCCTTTGTTCTCATTTTTCGTACCTTTCATTTCATTTCATTTTTTTTCTTTTTCCGTGATGTGTTACCGCTTTATTTTGTTGCTTGATGAAGCGTTGTGTCTTCTCTCGACCCGAAACAATTGTTCTTATTTCTTGCATTTTATGGTGTTTATTCAAATTTTTGTACTATTTACATATAAAATAACCTGAATTAAAAGTGTTCGAAAATGTGTAGATTACCAATTTATATATTTGTTTACGAATTATAATATTGTGAGTACGACAAGTCAAAAAAAGCATTATTTAATTTTTGGTACATATACATCCCGAAACAATAATTAAAGAATATATTAATTGTATTGAAACATACATATTTTTTAAAGTTATAAAGTAAAAAGATAGTTTAAATCGCAATTATATTCACCCTATATTTACAGCAAAACTTTTCTTAAGTGCTTTTCGTTTCCATAGTATTTATTTATTTATTTATTTTAATCTTAAAGAAAATTCCTCTTAGATCGTTTTTTATTGTTTAGTATAGAATTATACTAATATATATATTTTTGTTATGGATGTTTGAAACACGAATATTCATCTAGACTTTTAAGCACGAACTGTCTTGATGTAGCTCTATAATCGCACAATTACGTTGTAACTGCCATCTCCGATGAAATTAATTTTATTTGCCAAAATTATATACATCAAGAATAATGAATTCTGTAAAATTCTAACTAATAAAATGTATTCAACTTTCCCACCAAAGAAAGGATAATGCATTACTAACCTTCCTATACTTCGACATACTTATCTCAAACTTTCTATAATAAGTGATTCGATATACGTACTCTAATCTTTTATGAAACTTTATTAATATTAGTTGCTTTAAAATTTCTATGTTTAAAATATATATATATATATATATATATATATATATATATATATATATATATATATATATAATAAATTTTTGTATTATTTTTTTTCTACGTGTCAAAGCACATATTAATATATAAATAAATATAAAAATATATACTTAAAATAACCAAAATTCAAATCTATTTTAAAATATTCAGAATATTTACTATGAAATATATATCTGTATGTATGCATATATCCATATATATATCTATATATATACGTATATTGATGATTTTAGTTGCAAATACCCTTATCCAAACAAAGTTCTGCTTTATTTTAGATTCAATATATTTAAAAAATATATACCAATAACGCATCTTTTAAATAACTCTTCAGAGAAAATATATATTGATGTATTTTAGAATATATGAAAATAAATATAATAATTTTGTAAAAATCGCTTTTTTATACGCTATATATCTGATTCAAGATATTCTTTCAACCTTCATTTTTTTCCCCCCTTTTTCTTCAAGAAAACTCTTTTTGGATCATTTGTTATTCTTTCTATTTTTCTTTGTTGACGTTTCAACAGTAATCATTTATCTAGACTTGTAGAAATGATCTGTCTTGTATCTCTGTGATCACACAAAAAATTTGGAACTAGAGTTTCCACCGACATTTTCTTTCTTTCTTCCTTTTTTTTTTTTTTTGTTAAATGATATGTATCGAGTAAAAAATATATATTTTTTATAAGATATGTAAATGTGAAAAAAATTATATTTATTTTATTAAATAGCATAAATTAAACTGTATTTTTTATTAAAATTTTTATTACGTGTCATACTATTTTTTTTCTATAAAATTAATTGAATGCAAATATATATCAAGTATTAAGTAAGTATTTTTTGCGTTATTATACAGTTACTTTGCTCCAACATTCGAACTTTTAATTTTTTTCTGTTTGTTTGTTTTGTTTATATACTATCAGTTAAAAACCCAAAATTTTAATAATAATGTACAGATTTTATTATCTAAAAAAAAAAAGATCAAAATATTAAAATAATAATAATAATTTAATGAGATTTGATAACTTGCCGGATTTTTGAATACCAGTAAATGTCTATTTTAAATTTCAGTGACAGTTATTTTATTAAATAATAAGCCGGAGCGTAGAAAACGTTAAGAGCAGTCTTCGCAGCGTTCCTAAAATTTTACTCTTATTTTATTATATTGTTACCACTATATGCTAAAATAACTTTTTTTTCACGTAATGTTTAGATATGTTTAACATTAAAGCGTTCAAGAATAATGTCTTAGTATGTATAGTGGTGTCAATAAAATAAAATGATACTAAAATTTTAGGAACGCTGCGAGGACTGGAATAATGATTTAAATTTGCCAGAATTATTGTCAGCCAAGAATAATGTTGGCAAAATCTTTACAATTCCCCCCATTTGTCCACTTACAGACACACATGTATATCTTGGCCATAATTTCATTGAATAACATAACTAAATATCAATGTAGTTTCTAAAGAAGCCCAATTCGTTTTTCTACTTTTATAATCTAAATTCCTTTAAACATATGTGAAGCACATTTAATATTTGAATTACTAATTTGCTCCTCACTTGAGGTACAGAAATCTATTAATTTTAATATTAATTTTTTTAACGTTTCATATTTATAAATACCAAACGTTAAGGTTCATTTCTTGAAGGATTGACCGATTAATTCTCTGAGAACAAAAAGCCTAAGAAATTTAGAGTGTCTAGCTATATTTTTACTGTAGAAATCATACAAAATTATAATTTTCTGGATGATTTTTCCTCGCCCTTTCCCATTGCGCATGTGCTAGAAATATCAAACAGCAACAGTATTTCAATACTGGTCATAAGCAGTAACTGCGTTAAGTGTGGTTGAAATCGGTACAAGGGTTCGGGAGGAGATGTAAGACATTTTCACATACATACAATGATTTTATTTATAATAATATTATTACTTTAGAGATGTGTATGTTTTTCAACATTTTTTTTTTTAACCTATCACTTATGTAATTAAGTTTTAGTATTTAACTATCACTTCTTCCTCTCATAAGAAAACAAATTCTGAATCGAAGTAATCTTTCTTAGTTGAAAATGTTTATAAGAGTAAATTAATTTTATATGTATAGTAACCAGCTAATTGATTTATACATTAATGCATGTAAATGAATTCTTCTAAATATTCAATGAATCGTACCGAATTTTTAATTATCTAAATTGCTAACGAGCTTCAAAATTTAAATACTAAAACTTAGTTACATAACTGATAGGTAAATATCATCTCAGAATACAATAGATCATAGAAATTAAATCTTTCATTTTTAAGGACAAAATATTTTTTTTTTTCTTTTAAATAAAAATAAAAATAATAAAAAGAAAGGAAAAAGAAAATAGAAGAAAAAGAAAGAGAAAAAAGCTCAGAGAAAAAATAACAAAACATAAATATATTTTGCTTCATTTTTTTAAATTTATTTATTACCTTCTATAACTATATTTTGCTATTATTATATTTACTCGAAAATTACTGTTATCTAATTCATAAAATATATATAATATTTTTTTATTTTAAGAAAAAAAATTACAAACAGCTAGTGCCCTTCTGAGAATTTACTACTGAATTTGTTTTCATTTTTCCACTGTTTCCATCACTTACATTTTAACATTAAAAAAGAACAATCATAAAGTGAAATATTTTCAACATTTTCTGTATTGAAACTGCAAATAAAGATCTAAATAAATGTAAGGAATATATATATATATATGTATATATATATATAATAGATGTAAAAAAAAAAAAAAAAAAAAAAAAAAATGAATTACTAAACAAAACCTGTAAGTGCATAAAACATTAGAATGTAAGAAAACGGATATGGAGAAAGACAAGTCATGAAATATGCATGAAATCTTCCTATTGAAATCGATAATGTTCTCATGACACCTTCGGTGAAAGTATTCTCCCCAAATGTTTAGGGCTGTAAGGTTTTTATTTTCGTTTTCATTTTTAAGCATGTTTTCTACTAATGTATATTTATTTTCATTTTCCGTCAAACTATTAAGTGCAACATTCATTCAGTCATGCTTTGATAAAAAATGTCTTTGGTTTTATTTATCAGAAATTTACCCAAATGGATTTGTAATCATATGAAAAATAAAACTCTGTTTGTTTATTAGTGTAAACAGATTTTTTTTTGCTACAACAATGTGAATGCCCTTAACCCATAATAAATGTGATGAAAACAATACACAGAATATGAAAACTGATAAAAAGGACTGATACAGTTATTTGATAAAATATGCAATAATCTTCTATTTAATAGCACTGTTAAAATGACTTATGTATTATAAATTGGTAATTATTATCTAGTTTGTAAAATCAAATAATCACTTAGAATGTATGAAAAATTCAAGTCATATATCATCAACTTTATTTAGCAAAAATTCTATTTTATTATTATTATTATTGTTATTAACAATAAATTCATATTTAGTAGCAAAAAAATTAGTAAAGGTAAGAATACGGTAATCATTTCAAATATCTCAATAAAGCAAACGAGGGCTGAAAGTTTATCAAAGTAATACGTTAGTGATAACGTCTTTTTCTAAAAAGTTTATAAAAATAGATTTTTTTTTTTTTTTGAGGGGAGGAGAGAATCGGACTTTCAATTTCAGACAAAAAAAAAAAAAAAAAAAAAAAAAAAAAACCAAAAGAAAACGTTTTTATTTTATATTCTTTTAGCAAAAATTAAAAAATCATTAAAAAATTTAAAATATATATATTAAAAAAAAAAAAAGGAGAACATGAGGAAAAGAAATTTTAAGAAATGAAATAATAGTAACGGTTGCTAAAAACCTAATTTCCTATTTTAAGGTAAATATCCTTTTTTTTTTTTTTTTTTTTTTTTTTTTTTTACTTTTTTGTATGTTTAGACCAATTGAAAAAAAAATTACCTCTCATATCATGTTAGAAAAGTATTTAAAATAAAATCCAGATAAAACATGAGTTTTTTTTTTTTTTTTTTTTTTAATGAAATGAGTATAGTATTCATTTCTGAAGAACACAACACAGTTAGCCCATGTCATAATATGAAAGAATAAAAAAAAAAGAAAAAATGAAGTTCTAATATTCTAAATTAAATTTTGTTTTGTACCGAATCTTATATCTGTTACTTATAAAATGAAAGTAAGATTCGGCTTTCTTTCATTCTTTACTTTTTGATTATTATTATTATTATTATATTATTTTTGCCTTGAATTCCATGGAAATTATATTGACAGTCTGTACCTCACAGTTGCAAAATGTTCCCAATTTTGGATTTATAGAAATTTCTAATTTATTTAATCAGAGGAAACTTCCACAAACACTTACAAAATATTTTTATAAAAAATACCAGTGTCCTAAAATCGGAACTGTTCGCACCAATGGTATCCAACTCTTAAATAATTAAACTTAAGATACTTTAAGATTCTACCTCTGTATTTTTATAAAAATATATATCATAAGAAAAAAAAAAAAGATTTTATGCAAAATGAAACATTTTTTTTTTTTTTTTTTTTTTAAATCTTAAACATCTTAAATATTAATGACCTTAAAGAGAATAACTATGAAAAACTGATAATTACGTAATTAATAGATATTACAGTATTTTGACTGAATATGTGTATTTGTGTGAATACTTGAGCGTGATCATGCATAAATTTAAATGCGGCGAATCGTTAACGGTAATTTTTATTTCATTTAAAATGACATAATCCATTTTTCGGAATGTTGTGTAGAAATTGTAATGTCTCTGTAGTAAAATGCACCTCACACCTAATAAAATTTATTAAATGAATATTGCTGTAAAGTAAACTTTTACGTGAATAAAAAACGTGTTCAAGTCCAGTCCCATTCTATGCTGCTTCTTGTAGAGTTATAGAATAATATAAAAACATTTCTTTAATAAATTTTCATAAACTTATTAAAAGGGAGATATTACCTATTGCTTCATTTGTTTTAACTAGGTACTAAAAATTTATTAAATATTTCTTAACAACCATATATTATTTTTTTATTTAAATAAAGGAGTTTGAAAAATAATAATAACAATAAACTGAATAAATTATTTATTTATTCTGTTTTCCTTTGCAGGATAATAAATAAAACTTGCATTTTTGTTTGTATATTTTATAAGTGCTATAAATATAATAAATCGTTAAAAATAAAATGTTAAAAGTAATATAATATATTTGCTTTAAACACCTGTTTTTAACTACGTAAGGGGTAGTTTGGAGAATGACCCTATAGTGTTATTTTAAGATTCATGTAAAATCACCAGATGGTTATATTTGTTGTTTATTTGTAAAAATTTATATTTTTCAGTACATATTAAAATTACATGTAACTTCAAAAATAGAAGGAACTTTGAAGTAAAAGTTATCTTTAAAGTTTTTGCATTGTCATTTTACCCCAATCTTGAGGCATGTTTGCCGTCTGTTTAGATCTAAGATGACTTAGGGGATTATAATGTGAAATACGCTTTTTAGTTTAAACGACAGAGATAAGTAGAATTTTAACACTATTTTGTAAAGATAAATATCTTAAAATATTACCTTATTAATATTATCTATTACATTATTTGATATTTTGTTAAAATTATTGCCCAAATACCACTCCAAACTACAAAGCAGACAAACAGGATTTTTTCTGAATGTAAAACTACCGGAAACTTACGAAATTTTCATCATCTACCTTAAAACGTTGAACAAGACCTAAATTCAATTATTAACTTACATAAAGGAGAACAGGACAATTTTATTGGTTTGATGTAAAAGCCAGACATTGTAATTAAAAAAATTATTCGAATTATTTTTTCTTGTTTAAACTACGGCATATATAACTAACTAAACACCGATCAAGTCATTTTTTTTTAAAACTCTAACCAGATGAATAGAAATTGATTATCGATCCAAACTAAGATCCAATTTAAGAAAAATTCGCAAAAAAGAAACACATGTTTCACTACTAAGTTACCTGTCCTATGAATGAACGGCTTTCCTCTACGGCGCCCGTGTATAAGAGAAGCACGGCAAGTGAAACGCCATCTTGTCCAACATGGCATCTTGCCCTAACATGCATTATATCGTTGCATGTTTACAACATATTTATCTTAAAAAAAAAAAAAAAAAAAATCCGATTCTGTATCAGGAATCTAAACAGAGAAATTAAAAATTTGCTATATTCACAAATCTTATTAATATTTTTTTTAGTTGATAGTTTGTAACTCACTCAGCTATGTTTTCCTACTTTTATTATTTTCAAAAAAGTATTAATTTTATTAAAAATCAGAAAAATATGCTTTTATAGTAAATATAAAAAACAGTATTTTCTATTATTAATATATATATATATTTAACATCATGAAATTACAAAACTGATAGATACAATTTTTCTTTGCGGTACCATAAATGAAATAATTTATGCATTAACTAAAAGCGAAAAACTTTTCTACATTCAACAAATATGGAGATTTACTTAGATTTAGAAACTACAGTTCAGATGAGAGGTATATTGCAGAACTGTTTTATTCCTTTCGCTTTATTTGCTAAATTCAGAGCAAACTACTTGCTTCATTTCAACTTCATTAAATATGCATTTGTACAAGAAAGACTTTATTAATTAGAAAATGCTGAACAGTGAAACGGAATATCCTCTCTTTACTACAAACGGTAACCTTTGAAGTCATATTTATAATTACTAACAAAGTGTGCTTAAATAACAATTGGTATTAAAACCGTTCGCCCAGCAGACATTTTCAAATGATATAAAATAAATTTTTGATGTAAAATAAATCTTTTTATTGAAAGAGTTGTGGAAGATGACAATATAGATTTCAGAATTTTCCAAGTATAGGGTAGTATACAATTGCATATATGCATGTTAAATATATATCAGTAAAATCTTCAATTTCCTTCTGTGATATGTTTGAAAAGGTTATATATACTTTTTAACAAAAAAAAAAAAAAAAAAAAAAAACGACGCACCAAGAAAGAGTATTGCAAACTGGGCACAACTTGACAAACACATAGGTTTCGATGAAAAATGCAAAATTTTAAAGTTTGGCTGCCATCGAATGAGCAAACGACGCTGCAGCGCATCTTAACTGCGTAATCGGCAGAATATTAAAAATGAGAAATTTTGATTCAAGGCCATAAATTCTTCGAGATTTTTATTCCGTCTTCTCAGAAAGACAGTAATTATGATTCACATACAGGTGCACAAACAACATGCGCAAATATTGACAGGAATGGGGAAACCATGGCCGAACACAGCGTCAGGGAGGAAGCGGTCCGCCTAAAGAGAGGACAGAAAGTGAGAACCAGTCGATCATAAAGCGGTACTCAAAGCTCGAATTCATCATTATCTAACGCACCAATTGGACAGAATTTGTCATGATACTTCACAGGAGCACATCTGCCAACTCTATCAATTAATACCATGCCGAATAACTGCGTAGATAAGGGCCAGAAGTAAACGCGTTATTGACTTGTTTACTTTGTGAGGCCTTGAGTAAATCATTCAAATTTTCTGAAACTGTAATCAATCGTTTTTCTCCACGTGTACATCACATCTACAATTTTTGTCCCATTCGGATAACTCCTTCTTGGTGCGTTGTATTTTTTTGTTATAGAGTGTGTGTATATATATATTATCTTGAATGTTAATATATTTATATGTTGTTATCTAGCTATGCATGTGTATAAAGGTTATTTTTTAAATATAAACTAGTTGAATGGGTTATATTTTGCAGTTTTACCTTCTTGTTCCTTTAACCCTTTGCTGACCCTAACGCTCTAAAGCGCTCTAAACAGTGTCGCGAAATTTATGAACTCTTTTATTCAACTATCAACAAAATTTTTGAGAAGTGATATTTGACATTCATAATAAACGAATAACCTTCGAAGTGATTAACAACCGATAAAGTTAAAATTTAATGGAGGATATTGAATAAAAAAAGACCAAAAATATGGTATCACTGACCAGAGAAGTAAAATTAAATTTGACCAGCAAAGAGATAAAATATAATTTCGAAGCATGTGAAAATAATTGTTAAATCTAAAAGTATATATATATATATATAAAAGAATTATACAATCGTTGTTTTCAGTTGAAGATATTCTGAAACATACTTTACTATCATTTATAATAATAAAAGAAGATGTTTGTCTGTACGTCTATTCATTGAGCCCCCATGGAATGTAGATATACAAAAATTGGTGTACGGGTACAAAGAACCCTTCTAGAGGGGACAGTGGAGAAAAAAAAAAAAACATAGTTGCGGAGTTATTTAATAAATAAAACGTCAACACATGTCGACCAAAAATTGACTGCTAAATTGACCGTGTTGCTGAAAAAAAGACATTTTGACGGAGTTAAAAGCGGAAAAAGAGGGATGTAAATTAGAAATGTCAGTCCAACTTTTTCAAATTTTTTACAGAATAAAAGGGGTGATTGTTCTCAATCCAGAGGCACAAGATGCTTATAAATGTGGTAATAAGATATTTTAAATTAACTAAAATATGAAATTTTAATTGCAACACATTTCAATGCAGACTGTAGCGTATACATTTGTCTGTGATAGAAAAGGAAGAACTTTTGCAGTATTAAGAAATCACGAGACGTTAAATTTGAGTCCTGAGGTAAATCTACCAGAATGAAGACAAGAGGAAAGTGCCTTCTGTTTTTGAAATGCACATAAAGGGTGAAAGCAGTACTTTAGCTCTACAAACTGGTGAGATATGGCAGCCTAGCGAACAACAGTTCGTAATTTGATGCAGATCGGGCTCGAGTAATCTTTGGTACAGTATCCCCCGAGTTACAGTTTTTGAAGGACTTTACGATCACGGCAGATTTAACTTGCATTAGTCTTCATTAGCGCCCACACCGGTTTTCTGTTGGTTCGAGTATTGATCTTCCAATTACGAATCCGTGACTCTACCGACCAGGCTACCTCGAACATAATTATAACCACTCAGTTTATATAAATAAATATATATATATATATACATTTAGATATAGATATGTTCATACCGGATGGCCATAATTAAATTTCGCCTATTTCTAGCATTCTGTAGTTCTAATTAAAATGCATATTAAGTCGAAAATTTATATATAGACAATTCAAGGATATTCTTAAAGGTTCTGCAAAAACAAAATTTTAAATTAAATTTTAAAATTTTCCACTAAGATTGTGCGTATTATATTCAAAATGCTTGAGACGCTATGCAATATACAACTGTTGTTTATTTTAACATTTTCAAACCTTACGACATTTAAAACTGTTATTTTTACATTTTGCAAAAGTTTGCATACTGTTGCATATGCGGCAGATCACTGGCGATCAGCTACGGACATCTGTTGAACACACAGTTTATTAGCTTCAGATTTTACAACTTAATGATGGGTCTCACATTGAAAAATATGTTTTACAGAGCTAAACAGTCTCCAAAAATAACAAGAAATATGTGTTATAACCAGTGAGGTGTTTGTACTGAAATTTATAATTTGTTTCTATTTTGATGTATGCCCCACACAGAATTTTTCTTTATTAATTAATTAATTAATTTTCCAGAAATTTTGAGCACATCCTTTGAATTGCCTATACAAATTTCCGACTCAATCCTCATTTTAGTTACAGCTCTAGAGTGCGCTGAACAGACCAAGTTAAATTGAGGCCACCCTGTATATATACATACACAAATGTACTTTCTGATGTACTACCTAGTACCTTCACTAGTTACATTAATACATAAAAATAATCTATGCGTTAACAAATAGCATGTCAAACAAAGAAAGTTATACACAGGGATTTAAGTAAGGTTTTATAATATTGTTATAAACTGTTATATGTTTTAAACTTCTTTATTTTATTATGCTTAAAACTCATTTTTTAATTAAATCCTCTTTTTTTAATTATACAGGTCTAGAAATATAATGCTTGTAAAACTTGATTTGATAATTTGAGCTGATGCATATATTTTTTGCTGTTCTGAAACCGAAAATGAAGTGATTTTGTTTCTATCACGAATAGTTTTTTTTTTTTAATATTTGGTGCCTACCGACACAATGACCTCATTTTCGGTAGTTTCTAATATGTTTCCTTGATTAATGAAACTTAATCATAGAAATATACTGTAAAATTTAACATATAATTATATTGGTGGATTATGTCGGCAGACACCCTCTATTGAGAAAAATCTATACGTGGTGAGGGGAAAAAAACTGTCTTCATCTTCGGTTTCAGCACACCAAAACACATGCCAAAATTATCAAAATTTTAGCCAAAATTTTAGCTGTAGAACAGAGTTTTCTAGAAAAATTCATACCGATTATTAATTGCGAATTCATTTTAAAACTTTACACTACATAATGCAGCAGGAATTAAATTTGTTATATACATACTAATAAAATAAAATTACAAATATAAATTAAATACATCATGATCAAACTATTTATTTAATGATACTGATTTTTAATATTACAATCCTTCAAATAGCAATTTTTTAAAGATTTTTCTCGCATTTTCGGAATCCATTGTACAATTAATCATCTTAAAGTATAATTAAATCGATATCGTAACATTATTGCAGTAATTAACTCTGACTTTTATAATAAATATGTTTGAAACTGATAAATATATGCCAAAATTATACAAGCCATTTCTAGTAGGGTTTTTTTTTTTTTTTTTTTTTTCAAATAAATCGTTAATTTTCATTACCGCTATTTGGATTACAAATTTATGATCAATTAAGCAATAAATTATTATGTATTCGCCGTTGAAAACAATTGTCTTATCGACAATTTTGTTAAAGGGAATAGATACTGAATTTGATTATGAAAGCGTAATGGATTTTTAATGTCTGCTTTAATGGAAAAAACATATGTTTTTTTTTTTTTTTTTTTCATTTTAATAAATTTATTTTTTTTTCATCTTTATTATTGTAATATATTATAGTTTTTAAAAAAGTTATGTTTTTATTTATATAGCTATATATTTATCTTTACATGCAGTTTTCCAAAATCTTTAAAAAGTTTCTTATTGTGAAAATTGAATATTATTAGTCATTTGAAAATTAAATTTAATTATGTTTACACTTTATTTACTATGTACTTTCGGATTAATTAAATAAAAAAGCATAATATTCTTTTAAGTTTTTACTATATTTTTAAACAACTTTAAATTAAATGTTTAATGTATTTTGGTTGAATTGTTTAGAACATTTGTTTTATGTTTTGTGCATAATTTTATTGGAATTTCAGAAAAATTAATATAAAAACAGTCACATTTTGAACATAGTTATCGTAAACACCAGGTGTACTCTTTTATTCTCTATCAGGACATAACGAATAAAAATTATGAAAAGGGAATTAGGTTTTGAAATAGATTATACGATTTATGTTCTATCGTGCGAAACTTTCGTTTGAAAAATAGAATTTATACAAGTTTTCTCATAAAACTAAAATGTACTATTTGCTGTACAAAAAAGAAATGTACAATTCATTGTATATTGCTTAAATTACACCAGTCTACCAAGAAATATTTTTACTAAGCTTTCTTGTAATGCATGATTTTCATTTGAAAAAAAAACTAAAATTATTTAAATAAATAAATAAATAAATAAATAAATATTGTAAATTGTTTGTTTACATATTTAAAGGATGAGAATTTTTGACTTTTTTGACTACTATTATTTTTATACAAAAATCTTCATTTTTTAAGCAGTTTTTTGTGTGAAAATCCTATATACATTATAGTATTAAAAAAAAAAAAAAAAAAAAAAAAAAAAAAAAGGAAAGAAAAGAAAAAGAAAAAGGCGGAAATTTCTCATCACTTTTATCTCAATTGTAATTAAGAATGTATAGAAGTAATTTTAATTATTTAGCTTATGATTTACTTATACCGTGAAATCAAGGGGATTTCTTGACAAACAAGTGATTTTAATTAGGATAGAGAAAAGCACTTATATATAATAATACAGAAATATATCATATCATTATCTTGTACAAATAACAAAATGTTTTTAGTTATCACTCGCACATGTACACATTTACATTTTATTTTAAACAATTATTTGTTCTTTGCTTACTTTATCAGATATTACTAATAATTGTAGTAAAATTTACAGTCGGCAAAAGGAAAAAAAACAAAGAAAGAAAGCCACCTTCCAAGTTATTTCATTGCAAATCGTCCTACAAATAAATGCAATTAGGGCAAATTGATTAGTAATAACGTCTCGTTTATCACGGTATAGTTGGATTTTGCTTAGGGAATCGTCTACATGTTAAAACTGGCATTAAAGTCATATTTTTACAACGGCAAATCCCATTGTTGATAATTTTTTTGGCCTTTTCAGATCAGATGAGCCCAGAAATGATATAATTTATATATTTCTCTCGATTTTTCAAAGAGTTATTATTTATCAATTATGAAGATGCTAATGTTAAATGAATATGACAACCATTAATTTCTCTCTTCCTGAAAAATTATTATATTCAAATTTTATTTTTTTATGTGTTATAATGAAGTGACCCAAACATATTCCCTGCATATTATGATTTAAAAAGATATTTTGAATTATGTAAATTATTAATAAATTCATATTGCAAAAAATTGTGAAATATGACCTATATTAATTTTTGCACGAATAGAACGGACATCATTAAAAATATGTTTTTCCAAATTTATAGCTCATTGTTATCACTATTTTTCTAGTAACAGTATTAATTTTTTTCTTTTCTTTTCTTTCTTTCTTTCTTTTTTTTTTCTCTTGCTCTTAGGGGATATTACTCGTCATCAGTTGTGTCACCTATAAATCTACAGACACGTGATTTAAAATAGTTATTCAAGTAAGTTTAGATGCACACGTCATTTCTTAATTAGCATTACTTTAGTTTAATTTATATTTAAAATTGTCATACTTGTTTTACGGTTATTATATGAATAGATGCATTACACTTTTTGTTAATTTAATTTTTTTATTTAAATATATAGCTTTACACCTAACACATTTTCGCTTGTAACTTTATCAAGAATTAATTTAATGTATATAAACCATATTTTTTCTGAACTGACCTGATCTCTGGGATTCGAATATGCTAAATTGGGTGTTACTATTAAAAAAAATTACGTTCAGGTAAATTTTAATGTGTAGACGACCCCGTAAGCAAAATATATCTATTCCATTAATAACTAGACGTTATTACAAATCGATCGACACAAATCGTATGTTTCTACGTTAATTTACAGCAAAATTAGACGGGGGAGGGGGAGGTGCATTCTCTGTTTTCCCGTCTTTTTCTATCTACTGGTATTGGGGAAATGCATATAAAAATTTCTAATCAAAGACCATAATTTCAAAATTTCGGGTAAAAAAATAGCATAAATTGTTATTTTGGGTGGAAATAAATAAACATGATCCTTCAAGAGAAAAACTCTGAACATGATAGCGTTGTAAATAAATTTAGATATATTCTAATGAATTATTAGTATTTTTTTTTTCCACTCGTGATATTCATTATAAATGTTATGCAATTCATTGATCTATTTGTTTTTAATACTTTTTCAAGCGACAGCTGTTATCGCATGTCAGATTTACTAAATGGGATATCAGGGTAGCTATATCGATTCATCTCTATGTAGAATAGTACAAATAGTTAGTGAATCTATTCCAATTTTAAATAATTTTATCTATGGATTCATTTGATCATTTGAGATTGATGGATGCATCTAAAAATAGTTATTATTAATAGAGATAGGTATTAATTTAAGGTGCGTTTATATGTATGTATATGCATGGGTTGGCCATAATTACACTTGGCCTATCCAGAGCACTCGGTATCTGTAACTAAGATGCGAAATTAGTGAAAAATTTGCGTATAGACAAATGAAAGAATGTGCTCAAAGATTCTGCAAAAAGTAAATAAATGAAGTTAAATTTTAAAATTTTCACATAGGGGCACATTACAATCAAAATGCTTGAAATGATATACAATAAATAACTGTGGTCTGTTTTAACATTTTCAAACCTTACGGCATTTAAAACTGTTGTTTTTATATTTTAAACAGATTCTTACTATAAAAGTTTATAGATAACAGAGTAATTAGCCATTCATTTTCCAGTCCTTGGTTGTCCCGTTCTTCCGATCTTAATCCGCGTTATTTTAGTTCCCCATCATACTATAGGTATGGGGAACTTAGGTAATCGTGAAAATTGTCGACCTCGATTTTTTGACTTTTTTACACGTTTTCAGGTGTGAGGAATCCGAAAATGACAAAATTTGTATGGTGTCTGTCTGTAGGGTGTCTGTTAGTGTGTTAGTCCGTTACTCCGTTAGTTTGTTAGTCTGTGTACACGATATCTCAAGTACAAATTGCGGCAGAGAGGTAAGATCAGTTTTAAAATATTACTTTCGACACTGGCAAGAACCCTATTCATTTGCAACATTCCAATTTAAAAACTTCGTAAGTTATTAGAAATTTACGATTTTCTTAACATGGGAGAATCGGACAAAAATTCACTTAAACGTGCATTAAATGGAAACTTTTTACTGTAAAAATATCAAACTACTTTTAAAATATCAGTTTTGATGCCGGAATGAACATCAGAAACTATAAATATGCTACTTTGAAAATTTCGCAAGTTATTGGAAATTTACGAATTTCTTAACATGGCAGTATAGGGCAAAATTCCACATAAACGTCAATTTTTAGAGATATTTTCATCGTAAAGATGTCAGACAACTTTTGAAATGTTATTTAGGTTACTGGCATGAATATTAATGACTATGAAATTTCTAATATAAAAATTTCGTAAGTTATTGGAAATTAACGAATTTCTTAACATGGCAGAATAGAACAAAATTTCACATAAACGTCAATCTTGAGGGATATTTTCCTCGTAAAGATGTCAAACCACTTTCGAAATATTATTTAGGATACTGGCATGAATATAATAGACTATGATTTTTCCAATTTAAAAAAAAATTCGTAAGTTATTTGGAATTTACGATTTACTTAACATGTCAGAATAAGGCAAAATTGAGCATAAACTTCCATTTTGAAGATCATAAATACATTAGACAACATCAAATTTACAGTTATGATATCTGTTTGAATATGATTGAATACAAATATTCTAATAGGAAAATTTCGTAAATTATTCGTAATTTACGATTTTATCAACATAGCGAAATTGTAAGTTTTTCATATAAATATGAATTTTGAGGATTATTGCATTGTAAATAGTAGCATGAAAACTAAACAACGAAATTGACCCTGATAAAATAAATTAATAGATTAGAATAAGATAAATATATCGAAGTTAGCCTATTAGGCGGATAGCCTATTAGGATAGCCTATTAGGCGGGTATTTCGTTCTGTCACTGTATGAAGCTTTGGTCAAATTCATTTTTTTTAACATGATTATATTATGTCTCGCACTAGAAATTTATGAAAATATGGTGGGGAACTGAGCAGAGTCCACCTATGCCAACTAGTTTTTCTCAGTACTGCTGAAACATTATATGAAAGAAATCAGTATATATAAAAAATCACTTTAAAATACGTATAATTTTTTTTTTATTGTTCACAAAGTTTTTCGCTAAAATGTTGTAGCATCTTCAGGCAATGTTTTACACAAGCAAAGAGTAGACAGCATCTTATATAACAATGTAACTTGATACGGTTATAGTAGAAAAAAAAAAGTTTCGTGTACACAATATGATGACTCCATTAGTTGTATGAATTCAGGAAACAAAGTTGAGTTTCAGTAGAGTCACACTAGGGATACATGTCAAAGTCTTATAGAAGATACATAATCTTGAAAAAGAAGAATGGATGTTTCCGATAATACCTTGCATCTTAGTTACATTGTTACATCAACTTAGAAAATAACGTTGAGTTCCAGTAGGGTCAGACTAGGTATACATGGCATAAAATCTTGTAAAAGATACATAATATTGAGAAAGAAGACTGAAGGTTCCCCACAACAACTTGCAGCGTAGTTACGTAGTTACATGAATTTATGAGGCAAGGTTGAGTTTCAAGTATAGACACATTAGTATTACATGTCAAAATTATTTGTGTAGAAGAAAACTTAAAAAGTAGACAGGAGAGTTCTGACAACATCATGCAGCAAGCAGCTTGAAAAATGGATGTTAACTGAAAAGATATAAATATCACTACCAGATTTTATGGAGAATTGCTGAACCTTTAAAATTGATAGCTTTATTGCATTTAATGATATTGATAGCTTCATTCGGGAGAAGGTCTTGATAATCACGTGGAGCAGAAATTATTTCGGCTTGGGACCATGAAGGATTATTATAAAGAAAATCAACAAGAGCAGAGCTTTTTTCTTCTTTTACACTGCAGATGTGTTCGCTTATGCCTTATATGTGCCTTGAGGGTGCGACGTGTTTGCCCGAAGTAGTAATACAGTTCATCATTAAATTTAATTGGGATTTTATACACACCACCTTCAGGCCTGTTAATATCCCGGTCGTTAACAATCAATTGTTTAATAGTAAGTGGGAAGGTGAAGGGAATTAGTAAATTAAATTTACGAAGTATAAAGTATTTGAAATTTTTAAATTCGTTACAGAATGGTAAACTCTTGGCATATTTAATTTTAGTAATTTGGTTGATATTGTTAGTATTGTTATAATATATTTTATTTCTGAATTTATTGATGATTTTTAAGATATTGGTTTTATTATACCCAGCGGTTTAATTATAACAATAACAACCAAATTACTAAAATGCTTTTGTTGAAATCTATGTATATATGGATGCATTATGGATGCATTATATGCAGTCTGGTCCTCCTACAATGCCACAAAATGGCAAAAAATTTTCTTTGATGTTTTTTGATAGTTTCTGGATGTTTGTTTTTCACTTAAAATCGCTAATGATGTTTGATCGTTGAACCCAAGCACCACCACTCCATCACAGATTCTCAAACTTGCTGTCTGTTGAAAAATGTTTTGGCTCTTACTGCAAATCATGCCAATAATAATCCCACTCATCTAGGCCATCTAAATTCCACTTTTTCTCATCAGAAAATATGACAGAAAGCCACATACCTTCGAATGTCATATTTTCATTGCTCATTCTAATCGTTTGATTTTATGACGGGCTGTCAAAGCTGGTTTCTTGGACATAGTTTTCAAAATAAGATAAGGAGAGTTCTTTGGTGGATCGTGTCTTTTGAAACTTGAAGTTCAAGAGACCCTGGCGAGACTCCATTTGAAATATACGTCTGTCATCTCGTTTACTTGTTTCGCTTTTTCCTTGGAATCTTATCTTTACTTGCAAGAATTCTGCAAATACTTCTCTTAGACCTTTTGTAATGATCTGTAATGTCACTTATACTCGTCCCCTTAGCGTGCATTGCCATGTGATGCGTTCCTCACTCAGCATTAATTGAGAAGCTCTCGGCGTGTCGAAAAGTGACTGAAGGAAGCAAATTTTAATTTAAAATATCTATTTCACATGTCGTCGTAGCGTTACACGTCACGTGATTTAATACGTCACTTTCAAATTTCAGTAAATTTGCATAAGAGCTGATTTGTGTCTCTATTTGTGAGACAACAGATTTCCTTAATCTATTTTTAAATAAAACCCACTCTACTTTTTCCACGTTAATAATAGTATTCAAATACTAAATTAAAAGAGGTTTTATTCCTTTTGATGCAGTTTCACAATAAATAAAACCCAATTTTAATCATAAAGTGAAAAAATGCATAGTGTCTAAACTTTTGAGACGAACTGCATTATAGAATTTATTTATGTTCTTATCTATTTTTAGAAATAGTGGTACGAAATTAGTATAAATATTGTCGCCAGATACAGACCTGATAATACTGATAATTTGTAAAGAAATTAAAATTTAAGAGATAGAAAGTGGAGCAAAAACCACAAAACACATACGTTTTCTACTAAATAACAACATACACTTTATAAAGAAGAATTGAAATAACATTTAATGGGGAAATATTCCTTAAAATAAGATTGATTTACAAATACTTTAATTTTAACGAGTGCTTTATTTATTTATTTTTATTATTCTGTTTTACAGTAATTTGTAATTAATACTTAAAAAACGAACGCAGTTTTTTGTTTAGACCTTAATTCACGGTAAAATCTCTTTTATTATTTGTTTTTAATTTTATAAATTGACTTTATATATATATATTTTTTTTTATTTTACTTTATATATATATACAGATTATATTATGTCTAAAACTCTAAAAAGACAAAATATTATACAGTATTTCCTACTTTAATAAAAATTTCAATTTTATTGGAAACTTTGGAAAAATGTTCTGGTGTATTTTTATCCACCTGTCTAGCGTGATAACTGACCATGATATATAAAAATTATACGAGTTACGTATCTAAATCAAAATAGTATGTATTGAATAGTATGTTTATTTTCTTTACGGTTCAACATTGCTCTCGAATGCTAGAAAAAGCGCAAAAATTTTGTTCTAAAATTTGAATGCCAAAAATACAAAAGAATATTATTCCATTGGTTATAAAGTATATTACCTAACATGAAGGCGCTCATTTATTGAAATGATATTTAGGTATGTGATTGTTCGTTTTATACTCTGTTGTGTTAAATTATGTATCGTTATTTTAGTTCCCCATCTTCATACTACAGGTATGGGGAACTTAGGTAATCGTGAAAATTTTCGTCCTAGGTTCTTTGACTTTTTTATACGTTTTCAGGTGTGAAGAATCCGAAAATGACAAAATTTGTATGGTGTCTGTCTGTAGGGTGTCTGTTAGTGTGTCAGTCCGTTAGTGTGTTAGTCCGTTAGTTTGTTAGTCTGTTTACACGATATCTCACGAACAAATGATCGCAGAGAGGTCAGATCTGTTTTAAATTATTACTTTCGATACTGGCAAGAACCCTATTCATTTGCAACATTCGAATTAAAAAACTTCGTAAGTTATTAGAAATTTACGATTTTCTTAACATGGGAGAATAGGACAAAATTTCACTTAAACGTCAATTTTTAGCGATATTTTCATAGTAAAGATGTCAGACTACTTTTGAAATATTATTTAGGACACTGGCATGAATATTAATGACTATGAATTTTCCAATATAAAAATTTCGTAAGTTATTGGAAATTGACGATTTTCTTAACATGGCAGAATAGAGCAAAATTGAGCATAAACTGCCATTTTGAGGGTCATAAATACATTAGACAACTTCAAAATTACATTTATGTTACTTGTTTAAACAGGATTGAATACAAATATTCTAATAAGAAAATTTCGTAAATTAATCGTAATTTACGATTTTATCAACAATTGTAAATTTTTCAACAATTGTAAATTGTAAATTTTTCATATAAATATGAATTTTGAGGAAATAGTAGCATGAAAACTAAACAACGGAATCGACCCTGATAAAATAAATTAATAGATTAGAATAAGATAAATATATCGAAGTGAACGGTGGATAGACTATTAGGCGGGGATTTCATTCTGTCACTGTATCAAGCTTTGGTCAAATTCATTTCTTTTAACATGATTTTAATATATCTCGCACTAGAAATTTATGAGAACATAAATTTGATGGGGAACTGAGCAGAGTCCACCTATGCCAACTAGTTTTGTTACGGGAGCCTTTAAAGTGTTTGGTTTATCATAGAAGTGTTGTAACTTTCGCTGACTTGAAGGACCGCATAACGTTGTATGTGCAGCAGATCACTGGCGATCAATTGCGGTCAGCTGTTAAACACACTGTTCATCGGCTGCAGATTTTGCAATTTTATGATGGGCCCCAAGTTGAACAGTATGCTTTACACCGTTAAACAGTCTCTAAAATAACAAAAAATGTCTGTAATTATAAATAGAGATGTTTTTATTGAAATTTGTAGCTTGGTCGTATTTGATGTACAGCCACGCAAGCGGAATTTTTATTTTATTTATTTATTTACCAGAATCATTGATCGCATCCTTTGAATTTTCTATATATAACCTTTCAAATCAATTCGAATTTTAGTTACAGATGGAGAGCAAGCACTGAATAAACCAAGTTTAATTATGGGCACCCTGTATATAAATAAAAATAATATTAGTCTTACAATTGTACACAGAGGAATGTATTTTCTTTCAGTTGCATTTATACGAAAATTAAGAAAATTTCATGAAGATAAATAAACACACTGTTAATAGCTATATTAACATAAAAGCTATATAACAGCTATATTAAAAGCTTAACTTTATAGAAACTATTTTAGTAGTTGATTCCTGTTTCTGATTCTTTTTTTGCTAAATAAGCGACAATTGATTTACAGTCGGCAGTAAAAGTATCCGAGCGCTAGCAAGAATTCCTATGCAAAAAAAAGTACACTTAATACTGTTTTGTTAAATAAACCTTTGTCGAATCGTATTCTTAGACTGACTAAGAGCAAGATTCGACAAGGCATTATTTCACAAAACAGTATTAAGTGTACTTTTTTTTGCATAGGAATTTTTGCTAGCGCTCGGATACTTTTGCTGCCAACTGTATAGATGTATGACTAGAGGCTTTATAAGTATGATGCTTAGATTTTTCAATTTTCTTTCCATGTAAGACTGAAATATTTTCTTCAAGAATTGATACTAAAATACTTGATTTGAGTTTTATAGAGAAAATTAATTTTGGCTTTACTTGAGACTTTTTTCATTTTTAATTTCCCGTTGTAACAAAGTACAGCAATTATAATCCCTTTTGGAACACTTCTGTGCGCTGACAAAGCCATTTAGTATGATCATTCCCGTCAGCTGAGAAAAACGATCTTTTTTCATTACACTCACTTAAATATGCCAATGCTTCATCAAGTGTTGCTACAATTTTCCATTTTTGAGCAGCTAGGTGTTTTTTATATAATTTTCTATAATTAGTTTTTCTTTCAGCAATATGATTTGGCAAAAACTGATAAAATTTATGTTTAAACATATATATTTTTTTCACTTTTAATCTTTATGAAGGATTTTACTTGCAGTGGCAGAAGACAGTCCTAGTTTCGATGCAATGGATCTTTGAGTCAGCGGGCTTTCTTTCATGATCAGAGGTTTCAATTTCTTGATATTCACCTGCATTCGAACAGTCTTAGGATGAAGTTTGACGGTCATGTTTTCATTTTTACTTTCAATTAGAAATTTTCTTCTTTTCAAATTTAATATATTATAAATATCTTTTTTAGAAATGCAATAACCAATATTTTTACTCCTCTGCATAATTTGGTAAGACAAATATTTCTCCTCGAAAAGTGGAGTTACGTAACCATCGAGACATCTGTCAATTCTTGGAGCCATTTTCAAAGTAAATCATTTTTTTTTTCTTTTGACAATCGAATCAAAAGATTAAATTAGCGGGTTGCAAAAGAGAAAAATAAATTATAAATCGTTTCCATAAAGTGCGAAGACCTTATGTATATATATATATATATATATATATTTTTTTTTTTTTTCAGTGAAATTTTAATACCTTCATTCACTAATAAATTAAATACCCTTGAGTTTCTTTCCTAAAATTACATATTCACTCATGGATATCCTCAGTATATCATGAGGATGAAAAGATTTTCATGGACATCCTTAGAATGTACTTCTAATAAATATACTAACAGTCTTATAATTCAGTTTTACAGTGCAAAAATTAAAATCGCATTTCCAAATTTTGCTGTTGTGTTCTGTAATTTTTATTATCTTTTGTAAATATACGGATTTGTATATAAATAGACCTAAAAGAATGAAAGTAAAATTAAATTTGACAAGGAGGTTTCATTTTGTACACTGTAATACAATGTAATAAATGTAAGAGTACAGGAGTAACGATTGTATTTAAAATAACATTTCGCTAATGAATTTTTCATCTGTGATTTTATATTAAAAAAAAAAAAAAAAAAAAAAACGGAAAAACACTTGTATTTACACAACAACTCTTAGAATTCAATTTTGAATCAAAAATGTTTGAGCATCTTTCATTTCCTTTTCGTAGAAAATAAATCTCAGGAATTTGAAAAAAAATATCGGTGTGCAAATAAAATAAGCCACTGAACTCAAAAAATACTATTTTGATTACAGAACACTCATACAATAACTCATATTGCTACTTACAAAATATTTGCGTATAACTCATATTATCAGTCTCTTCGTATTTAAGACAAGTGAATAAAAATACACAAAAAAAAATGGTTTTTAAATAAAGGGAGATTTTTATTGATAATTGACATTTCATGTACCCAAGTTTGGTTAAATTTGTCGGCAGGTAAGGGGTTAACACAATTGCAATTCTAGGAACTGTCGTTTTGCTCTCACTCACTCTATATTTTTTAGACCTTATTATGTAACAGTATTTTCGATTCTGTTACTTTTGTATCATAGTAAAGACACAAACCCCGGATTCTTTATAAGTCAAGAATCTATTAATTTGCGTAACTGTTAACATCCATTTGTTATATGACTCAGTCATTTTTGTAATTTTATCAGAGGTTTACCACAAACTTAAAACTGGATTTTAGTTCAATCGTTCAGTGTTTACTGAAGAATGGAATTATTAATATGTAAATAGTGAGATATTGGACGGAAGGGGACGACAAATTAAATTTTTAAGGCATTGCACATCGAGCATTCAATGAAATGTTACGTGCTTCACAAAAATTTTGAAACTTAATTTTAGAAAACTAAATTGTAAAATTGTTACAGTATGGCTCAAGAATTTATCTTAGGAAGGTGTGTAGTATTGTACTAAAGCAATAGGGAAACAAATATACTTATACATACACACACATATATATATATATACATATAATTAAGTTTTAAAATTTTTAGACGGGATTGACATTTAATTGATTTCTCGATATATAGTAAGTTTTTATTTCTTTCTATGAATTTTGCATTTCGTTAAATAAGTGAAATATACTGCAATCTTTTTATATCCTACATAAAACCTATGTCTTAAAAAACATAAAATAGTACAAATGTAACGCTGCACAATGTTACGAAAAGAGAATAAAAATAACGATACATAATGTAACACAACAGAGTATAAAACGAACAATCACATACCTAAATAACATTTCAATAAATGAGCGCCTTCATGTTAGGTAATATGGTTTATAACCAATGGAATAATATTCTTTTGTATTTTTGGCATTCAATTTTTAGAACAAAATGTTTGCGCTTTTCTTATTACTTAAAGAATAATCCTAGCATTCGAGAGCAATGCTGAACCGTAAAGAAATTAAACATACTATTCAATACATACTATTTTGATTTAGATACGTAACTCGTATAATTTTTATATATCATGGTCAGTTATCACGCTAGACAGGTGGATAAAAATACACCAGAACACTTTTCGAACGTTTCCAATAAAATTGAGATTTTTATTAAAGTAGGAAATACTGTATAATATTTTGTCTTTTTAGAGTTTTAGACTTAATATATATATATTTATTTATTATTTATTTATTGATTAATATTAAAAAAATTTGATAAAAAGTAAATTGATAAAATTAAAAGCAAATAACAAAAGAAATTTTACCGTGAATTAAGGTCTAAACAAAAAACTCCGTTTCCTTTTTAACACGCTTTTATTAGCTTCACCTGTATGTATGTTTGTATGTTTGTAACCGCTCTGGGAGCAAACAAAAAATCTATATTGTAACAAAAAGGCTTTCCTTACGTGAACGCTGTGGCTGTGAGGTAAAGTGGCTCGCTACGAACCTAAAGGTCTAGCGTTCGAGTACAGTCAGGGAAGATTTTTTTAAAATGATTTTTGTTTAATTCTAAATTATTTTAATTAAAGATTTAAATGTATGTAAATATTATGGTGTGTCACTCACACGTTTTTCTCTTACCCTGAATTTTAATACTAAGATAGATATTTTGTGCTTTTTAGTTCACATTTCTATAAAAGAGTGTTCTTTAATTTTTTAAAACTATAATATTATTTTAACTCACTTTTATTAGCTTCATCTGTATGTATGTTTGTATGTTTGTAACCGCTCTGGGAGCAAATAAAAAATCTATATTGTTAAAAAAGACTTTCTCTACGTGAACGCTGTGGCTGTGAGGTAAAGCTACGCGCTACAAACCTAAAGGTCTAGCGTTCGAGTCCAGTCAGGGGAGATTTTTTAAAAGTGGTTTTTGTTTAATTCTAAATTTTTCTAGTTAAAGATTTAAATGTATGTAAATATTATGGTGTGTCACTCACACGATTTTCTCTTACCCTGCATTTTAATACTAAGATAGATATTTTGTTCTTTTTAGTTCATATTTCTATAAAAGCGTGTTCTTAAATTTTTTAAAACTATAATATTATTATTAAGCATTAATTAAAAATTACTGTAAAACTGAATATAAAAAAAAATACTCGTTAAATTTAAAATATTTGTATATCTTATTTTAAGAAGTATTTTCCTATTAAATGTTATTTCAATTCTTCTTTATAAAGTGTATATTGTTATTAGAAAACGTATGTGTTTTGTGGTTTTTGCTCCACTTTCTATCTCTTAAATTTTAATTTCTTTACAAATTATCAGTATTATCAGGTTTGTCTCTGGCGACAATATTTATACTAATTTCGTACCACTATTTCTAAAAATAGATAAGAACATAAATAAATTCTATAATGCAGTTCGTCTCAAAAGTTTAGACACTATGCATTTTTTTATATTAGGATTAAAATTGGGTTTTATTTTTTGTGAAACTGCATAAAAATGAATAAACCTCTTCTAATTTAGTATTTGAATGCTATTAATAACGTGGAAAAAGTAGAGTGGGTTTCATTTTAAAATTAAGGAAATCTGTTGTCTCATAAATATAGACACAAATCAGCTCTTATGCAAATTTACTGAAATTTGAAAGTGACGTATTACGTCACGTCACGTGTGACGTTACGATGACATGCGTGAATTAGATATTTTAAATTAAAATTTGCTTCCTTCAGTCACTTTTCAACATGCCGAGAGCTTCTCAGTTAACACTAAGTGAGGAAAGCATCACATGGCAAATGAAAGTCAAGGGTGCGAGTATAAGTGACATTGCAGATCATTTCAAAAGGTCTAAGAGAAGTATTTGCAGAATTCTTGCAAGTAAAGATAAGATGCCAAGGAAAAAACGAAACAAGTAAACGAGATGACAGACGTATATTTCAAATGGAGTCTCGTCAGGGTCTCTTGAACTTCAAGTTTCAAAAGACACGATCCATCGAAGAATTAGAAACTCTCCTTATCTTGTTTTGAAAACTATGTCCAAAAAACCAGCTTTGACAGCCCGTCATAAAATCAAACGATTAGAATGAGCAATGCAAATATGACATTCGGAGGTATGTGGCTTTCTGTCATATTTTCTGACGAGAAAATGTGGAATTTAGATCTGGATGGGTGGGTTTATTATTGGCATGATTTGAGGTAAGAGCCAAAACATTTTTCAACAGACAGCAAGTTGGAGAATCTGTGATGGAGTGGTGGTGCTTGGGTTCAACGATCAAACATCATTAGCGATTTCAAGTGAAAAACAAACATCCAGAATCTATCAGAAAACATTAAAAAACAATTTGTTGCCATTTTGTGACATTATAGGAGGACTGGACTGCATATAATACATCCATAATGCGTACATACATACATAGATTTCAACAACAGCATTTTAGTAATTTGGTTGTTTTTGTTATAATAAAACCGCTGACAGTAATAAAACCAATATCTTAAAAATCATCAATAAATTCAGAAATAAAATATATTATAACAATACTAACAATAACAACCAAATTACTAAGATTAAATTTACCAATAGTTTGCCATTTTGTAACGAAATTAAAAATTTCAAACACTTTGTACATCGTAAATTTAATTTACTAATTCCTTTCACCTCCCCCCTTAACAATTAATTGATAACGACCGGGATATTTACAGGCCTACAGGTGGTGTGTATAAAATCCCAATTAAATTTAATGATGAACTGTATTACTACATCGGGCAAACACGTCGCAACCTCAATGCTAGAATAACCGTACACATCCGCAGTGTAAAAGAAGATAAAAGCTCTGCTCTTGTTGGTTTTCTTTATAATAATCCTGATGCTATTCCTTTATGATCCCAAGCCGAAATAATTTCTGCTCCACGTGATTATCAAGAATTTTTCCTGAAAGAAGCTATCAGTATCATTAAATGCAATAAAGCTATCAATTTTAAAGATTCAGTAATTCTCCATAAAATCTGTCGTTCATTATGTTAATAAAATTAATGATATTTATATATTTTCAGTTAACATCCATTTTTCAAGCTGCTTGCTGCATGATGTTATTGGAATTCACCTGTCTACTTTTTAAGTTTTCTTCTCCAAATAATTTTGACACGTAACACTAATGTGTCCACACTTGAAACTCAACATTGCCTCATAAATTCATGTAACTACGTAACTACACTGCTAGTTGTTATAGGAAACCTTCAGCCTTTTTTCTCAAGATTATGTATCTTCTACAAGAATTTATGCCATGTATCCCTAGTGTGACACTACTGGAACTAAACCTTATTTTCTAAATTCATGTAACTGCGATGCAAGGTATTATTGGAAACCTCCAGTCTTCTTTTTGAAGATTATGTATCTTCTGTAATTATGTATATTCTATATGTAACTTTTCAAGATTATGTATCTTCTACTTTGACATGTATCCCTAGTGTAACCCTACTGAAACACATCCTTGTTTCCTGAATTCATACAACTAATGGACTCATCATATTGTGTACACGCAACTAATTTTTTTTTTTTTGTCTATAACAGTATCAAGTTATATTGTTATATAAAATGCTGTCTACTCTTTGCTTGTGTAAAACATTGCCTGAAGATGCTACAACATTGTAGCGAAAATCTGTGAACAATTTTTAATAAATTTTTATACGTATTTTAAAGTGGTTTTCTATATATACTTATTTCTTTCATATAATGTTTCAGAAGTACTGAGGAAAAAAAAAAAGTTAACTTAAAATTACTTAATAAAATTTTAAAAACAAAGAATAAATTGCTTAGCGATTTAATAATTAATCTAGCGAATTCTTTATGAAAGTTACTGACATTCATAATTAAATATTTATTTTATAATCGGATAAAATACATTCTGTATTATTAATATTTATTCAGTAATACCGCTTGTGAGATAAACAGTGAAAAGGTGATAAAACTGAAATCTTTGCTTTTCCTGTTCTCGAAGAAACTAAAGAGATATTTCATGAATGCATGAAATTAATAGCGATATATTTTTATTGATTAGACAAATGTAATCAATTATGTATTAAGAAATTAGTTCTCAGATAAGGCAGCTTACAAAGTAACATTCTTCCGTTTTCTTAACTTACTTCATATCGCGCAAGCAAATAGATTCGTCTTTGGTTCATTAAACAAGCGTACCTATAACAAAGAGCTCATTAATTTAAAGACTGATGAGGGAGAGATTGCAGATATTTTCTCGACTAGTAAAGGAAACCTTTGAAGTTATATTTACAAATATAAAACAGAGAATTTTTAACACTAAATATTTGCATTTTACGTATAACATAAGCTTTAAAAATAAATTTTAAATATTAACATAATTTTTAATCATGGCATAGCTACCATGTTTTTTATACAAATTAATCATTTGTCCAAATGCATATCAAAATATTAACAAAAAGAAAAAAACCATGCGGTACGCATTGATTAGTAACACTTTCCAAATATACATAATTGTTGTACCGTATAACGTTCAATGCTCTTTGCCTACGTAATCACACAGTGGACAGACAGTAGTTTTTAAAGGCATACAGATAGACTAATTGAATTCCAAATCATTTTTAAACATTTTCAGAAAGTGTTAAAAAGGTTTAATATAAAAGAAAACGTAGCCCTTATATTCTAATTACAGCCCTTAATGTATCTGAATATTTTAGTGTAGCCTTGTAAATATGAAGGTTAGCAAAATCATATTCCATACAAAATATTGTTTTAGAATATTACTAATAAATGTCAATTTCTTTACGATTTTTACAATAGAAAGTTCTTTAAATGTAATTTATAAAAATGTATGTCCTAAAATGCAATGTATTGGAATTTTTTGAGGTGTCTCTATAGAGAAACCAGTTTCACAGGACCTATTAATACCATTTAAAAAAGGAAACATTCCATAGTGAATTAATAACATACCTATTTTTTTTTTAAATTCTGAAAATATTTACGGACGTTGGGGGGCGGGCAGACAGTCAGATAGACAGATGGACAGTCGGACACATAGATATAGAAATGGAAATCAAATTCATATTTAAAATTATTTACAGTGTTAAACCGATTAATGTAAACGAAAATGTAATTCCAGCAAATTTCTAATAAAAGCCCTCAAAGTAACTGAATATTTTTGTGTGGCCATGTAAATGTAATACTAATTATACTAAATTCTGTTGAAAGCATTCTTTTGTACATATGAATAACGTATTTCAATACTATTAAGATTTGTTCAAAGTAAAGTTATTAAAATTTGGTTTATAGAAATACCTCTCATAGAACGAATATTTCGGAATATTTTGAGTGTCCCTGAACACAAACCAGTGGTGGTATTTACTACATTCTCTATAGCAAACATCCAATAGTGAACTTAAATAACATATTTTAATTTCATTGAAATTTGTGTAAAAACAGGAATTAAAATGTAGTTCATAAAAGTACCTCTAATAGAACACAATGCTTTGGAATATTTTTGAGTGTCCCTGTACATAATTCAGTAAAGATATCCACTCCATTTTCAATAGAGAACATCCGATAGTAAACTTAAACATCATATATCAGTTTCAAGAAATCTTATGAATATTTATGGGAGTCAGAGCGCGTATAGACAAACAACATTATTGGAAAGTGTTAAAAATATTTAGAAAGTGATAAAAACGACTTATGTTAACGAAAACGCAATTCCAGCAAACTTCCATTAATGTAACGGAACTTTTTTTTTTTTTTTTTTTTTTTTTTTTTTGTGGCCCTCTAAATCTACTGTTGATCATACTGTATTATTATATGGAAAGCCTTCTTTCGTGCAATGAATAATATATATTTTAATTTTATTAAGATTTGTGAAATTCTTAAAATTTGGTTTATAGCGACGCCTCTCATAGAACGCAATGCTTTTCAATACTTTCCGGTGTCCCTGTATACAAACGAGTGATGGTACTTACTCCATTTTCAATGGGGAACATCCGATAGTAGACTTGAATAACATATTGCAATTTCATTAAGACTTATGTAAAGTAACATTATTAAAATATGGTTCATAAAAATGCCTCTCATAGAACACAATGCTTTGGAATACTTTTGGCTATCCCTGTACACAAACCAATAAAAGTATTCACTCCATTTTCAGTAGGGAACATCCGATATTGAACTTGAATATCATGAACTTGAACATTATTTTGTATTTATTGGACATTGTTCCTTTTTTTCCTTTGTAACATGTAGGAGAGTTTACTCCAATTTAGTGCAATATTAGCAGCATTTTTATACGTTTTATCATTTGTACTGAGCATTGAGGATTGCCTGGTTGTTGTTTGCATGCATGTTGGATTCTGTTTGCCTTATATGTATTGTGTTACTACTATTTAGAGTGTTTTTTATTATTATTATTCCTTTTTTTCTCAATGAGAAAATTTGTGAATCATGCAAATTTTCTTATTTGTAAATCTTCATACTATGGTTATTAAAAATTAGTATCTGAGTAATAGATAAACACATAAATGCAGGTTATTCATTCTTTAAATGTATTCTTATAAGTATTCAGAGATTAGTGGCTGAAACCGAACTTTTAGCTGTCTAGAATGCTAAAGAGTTTCAATGAATAATTGTCAAAAACAGGCTTTTAATATGAGTTCATAAATATCTCCTTAGAATAAATTGGACCAGGAAATTGAAATGTTATTTTTTTAAGGACAAATTAATTTGTGTTTTTAGTAAGAATAAAGGCCTCAAAGTAATAATAATGAAACATGAAATATTTTATTTTATGTATATATTTAATGTTGTTATTATATTTATTCAAGAAAAATGTTATCTAATTCTGTAAGCATTTTATTTTTATTTATAAGAAAAAAAAAGTATTTTTAATAAAAATATAGTAAAGCTCTAAAATACTACTACTGATTTTTTTTTTATCCTTTTTACTGTGCTTTTACCACTTTTAGTTTAACATTAAGAAAGAAAGATGACAAATTGAAATATTTTCCACACTTTCTCTTTTCAAAATGGAAATAAAGATCTAGATAGATATAAGTAAATAAACAAGAGGAGTTATAAAACGTAAAATGTAAGTGCATAAAACATTAGAATGTAAGAAAACGGATATGAAGAAAGACAAGTCATGAAATATGCATGAAATCTTCCTATTGAAATCGATAATGTTCTCATGACTTCTTCGTTAAAAAAAAAATTATCCCCAAATGTTTAGGGATGTCATTTTTTTTTCTTCTTCTTTTTCTTTTCTTTTTTAAGCATTTTCTCTATTAATGTAGACTTACTTTCATTTTCTGTCAAACTGTTAAGTGCATCATTCAGACATGCTTGATAAAAAATGTCTTCGGTTTAATTTATCAGCAATTTGAATAAATACATTTGTGATCATATGAAAAGTTAACCTCTGTTTAATCATAGATGTAAATAGATTTAGTATACTTTTATGAAGTACTTTTATAAAGTACTTTTAATTTATGAACAATGGATAGTAAATCAATGATTCCAAAATTAAATATGAAATTATATGCAATTATGATACAATAATCTGATACCTAATTCTTATCAACACTGTTGAAATGACTGCATGATAATGTTATAAACTGGTAATTCCTATTTCATTTCTAAAGTTAAAATATTGTTTAGATCAGCTTAAAAATTCAAGTTATATATCATGAAAATTATTCAGCATTTTTTTTTATATATATAATTCGACACATATTCTTAAGCTATATTCTTAATCATGAGAAAATGAGTAAAATGTTATTTATAATTAAAAGCATCTCAAAAGAGCAAAAGAAGATTGAAATGATCCCAAAATAAAATAATTACATTTGTTTTAAGAAAAGGTTATAAATAAGATTGTAATATATTAACTTAGTTACTTTTTCATTATTCTTTTGATGCAGCAGAATTTACAATAATAAATATACACTATCTACCAATAAGTATTATAAGAATTTTCATAATCACATGTTACAGCCAAACCGAATTTCAAGCCTTACTTTTTACAGGATGAACCAAAATATTTTGAGTTTTGTTTAATTTTTTACTTCTTCCCTTTTCTTCTTCAGATTAAACCTTTTAGTAAATATGAGAAGTGTAATATGTTCTTCATATTCCAAAAAATTCAAGATATTTTCTGAAGAAATGTTCTAGATATTTAACAAAAAGTCTAAATTTGAAAATATCCAAATACTTATTGATAGATGGTGCATCTCATTCTCAAATAATTAAATTTAAGAGAGGTTTTTACCTTCCAGAATGGTATTTACAATATAATATCAAAAATATGTAAATCAAATTTTACTTGCAAAATGAGATATTTTTTTGGAACGTTGAACATTTAAGATATTAATTTTAAACTAAACAGGAAAATTTAGAAAAACTAATAGTTATAAATTATTATATATTACTATCTTCATGTGTACTTTTAAATGCAGTGATGAATCATTGGTAGCATTTCTGATTTCATTTTCAGTGACAAAATCTATTTTCTGGAATGCTGCACCTAAACTTTAATGTCGGTTAATTAAACATACGACTTACACCTAATAAAAGTTAATATAAATAACTATTACAATGAAAATAAATTTACCGGCCGTAAAAACATGTTCAATTACTCCCCACTTTATACTTCTTGCTTCAAAGTTAAATAATAAAAGAAATAAATTTCCAAAAAATAAAATTTGATGAACTTAAAAGAAATCGTCAAATTTTGAACAAAGTAATATAGAAGTTATTACATTGATAATTACTTTTGTTAACACATAATAATTAAATATTTATAAAATAATAATTATGTAGTACAGGAATAAACACAAAGGAAACACGATAAAATAATAAAAATAATGGAAAAACTTCATGAATTGTTCATTTTTTTTTCTCTGCAGGAGGAGAATAAATGAAATTTCTATTTTACTTCTTCTTTTTTTTTTTTTTTTTTTTTTTTTTTTTTTTTTTTATAATTTGATGTAAGGTAAACATTATATATATAAAAAAAATAATAAATAAATAACTATTTTTATAACATTTACCCCGATTTCTATTTTATATATAAAAAAAAAATCAAACGTAAATTAAATTAAAAAGTAATTAAAGAATAACTAACATCTTTTTTATACGACTGTTTTTAACTATGCACATAACTTTCATGTCATGATACATATTATATTTAATTTTTTCCAAACTATGCAGGGAAATCTAAAAAGGAAAATGAAAATAATTACTAATTTGAATATATATATATATATATATATATATATATAATTTTTTTTCCCCTACCTTTTATCAAAAGTGGCGAATCGATCATTAAACTATTTAAAAATCTAAATATTTACTATTATTTTTAATGACACTTTTAAATTTTGCGTGCTGTTTTTCATACATTAGTACTAGTTTTTCAAAAAATATCAATGTTATTAAAATCAGAAAAAAAAAATATTTATAACATAATAAACATAAATATAAGTTATTATTTAAAATCGAAAAAAATTATTATTTACTCTTAATATATATTACTTTTCTTTTTAAACATCGGGAAATAGAATTATAGGTATCTACAAATTTTTCCTTTTTGTAGCGTAAAGGAAAGAATTTATGATTTATCTGACAGATAAAAACTGTTCCACATTAAATAAATACGAAGCTTCTCTGAGATTTAGAAACTACAGCTCTGATGATTTACCTTATAGCGATTCCCTTCGCTTTCTTCCTTGCAAACAAACTGATTCATTCCAACTTCATTAAATACGTATACATACAACAAAGATTTTATTAATTAGAAAATCCTAAACAATGAAACGGGATATGCTCACTGTATAACAAACGGTATCTTTTGAAGTCATGTTTATAATTATGAAACAAATGGTGTTTAAATAAAAATTGGTACTAAAACTTTCACCAAAAGACGTTTTAAATAATGATAAAATAAATTTCCGCATACAAATTAAAATTGATATTAAAGAATTGTACAAAATTACTTTTTTTCTTTTCAGAACTTTTCAAAAGATAGAAATTGTGAAGCCTATCAATTACATACATACATTTATAAAAATATATTAATGCATGTATGTCACTATGTGTGCTTGCAGGTATGTATCTATGCATACTTATAAACATTCAATATTTATTTTTTATATACACAAAAAAAAATAATAATAATAAAACAATGCTTTAACATGGAGTTTTGTACATAAATTATTTTAAATGCATATTTAAAATAAAATATGATAATGTAATTCCTAAATCTAAAAGTAAATAAATAAATAAATAAAATTTACGCATACAATGTTTCAACACGTATTATTCTGTAACAAAATTTTGTATGTAACATGCACTGTCTGGACTTTCTACGCTCATTCAAGAATGATGAAACATTTATAGATGTAAATATTAACAAATTGTTTATATATATATATATATATATATATATATATATATATATATATATATGTATATTTTAAATACTGAAATAATATTTTAAAATTAAGCATATTGTACTTTTTCAGAATTTTTGGAATATATATATATATATATATATATATATTATAGAAAACAAAACACAAAGTTTAGTATATTAGTAATCCAAAATTTTCATTTTTTATAATTAAGATTTATTCATTGTCTTTCCATTTCTTAAATAGTAAGGAAAAAATACGGGCATGCTCGACTTCGCTAATATAAAAGAAAATATTATGAGTACCTAACAGCGAAAAATCTTTCGATATTACATGAATACTAAGTATACAGATATTTAGAAACTCTTCCTTACAAAAAACAGCCTACAAAGTTTGTATTTTGTTCCATTTGATTTGTTCACTTCATTTACTGCAAACAAATTTAAATTTCATTCATTTTATACATACATACAACAAAGAATTCATTAATTAGAAAACTCTAAAGAGTGAACCGAAACGTCCTTTTTATATGCACAAATTAAAAAAATGTACGTAATAAAAATTTTCTTCCAAAATAAGTGAGTTTGTGTTTTGGAGTAAGGCCGATTGACTACACAATGGTCCTAGGCATAGGGCGGTGTGCCCTCCATATGGGCCTTTCTGAATATTCCTAGCCCATATTTATGTAAGTTTTTGAGAAAACCACGGAAAACTCTGAAACGCTAGGTTGACGTGCGGAGCCTTTGATCGAACCCGGCACTTCCTATCTACCAGTTTTGAGCGCAGAACCGCAGTATAAAAGACGTATTAATATTTTAAAGATATATATATATATATATATATATATATATATATATAGAGAGAGAGAGAGAGAGAGAGAGAGAGAGAGAGATTTTTTTTTTTTTTTTTTTTTTTTTTTTTTTTTATGGCATTAGCAAAGAGAAGACAATTTATTATTTGTACCGAAGAAATTAATACTTGAATTAATAATTTTTATTTAATATATTAATCCACCAACATACCACTAAAAAATTACAGACAAGTGCCATTTCATCTCTCCAACGACACTGGGGTCACTTTCTCGGTCTTTTCTTATCTCTTGGTATCGAAAATGAGACATTGGTGGTCCATTTATTATCGTTTATTCTGGCAATGTGCCTAGCCCAACCCATATATATTGGAATAATATACCCCAAGTAGCACAGGAACGTTCTGTGAACGTCTAATAACGGTTTCAATAGTTCAAACACCGTGTTTCGTGTCAAAAAAACGTTCTAAAACACGTTCAGAAATAGTATTATTTAGAACGTTCTGAAAAAGTTTGATTTGTACCATCTATAAAACGTACAATTCTAGTTCTATATAGAACGTTCAAGTGTGACACCGTCATAACACGTTCTGTAACAGTGTAATTATAACGAATATGACAAAATGACTTTTTAGTACTATTGGTTGGGAAACTAGGTTAATCTTTAAAATTTTTGACTTCAGCTTTTGATTTTTTTACACGTTTTCTGGCGTGAGGAATCCGGAAGTCAAGAGGTTGGTATGGTATCTGTTAATGTGTATCGGCACCTATTAGTGTGATAGCCCGTTAGTTCATGTACACGATATCTCAAGAACAAATGATTGCAGAGAGATCGGACCAGTTTTAAAATATCACTTATGATATTGATAAGAATCTTATTGAGAGATTTGCAACATTCTAATTTAAAAACTTCGTAAGTTATTCGAAATTTATAATTTTTAGCATGATAGAGAATAGAGCATTTTTTACATTTTCAGTTTAACGTTTTGTTAGCACGTCAGTAAAGAATGCTTCCCAATAATCAGTAGCGGTGAGGTGAAAAAAAATTACAAAATTTTAAACTCATGGAAAAATTTTGTGGATTTTGTATTTCAGGAATCAATGTATGGAATTCAACCAAACTTGTTACAATATTAGATGATACCCTAAATTGGAGTTTATTTGAATTTCATTTGGGATATATCGTCCGATAGATTACGGTGCTATGCAATGAAACCCTCCATTTATGGGACGGCTATATCTCAGCTTCTATAGTGTACAAATGTATTAAACATGATATATTGGCATATATCATCATAACCTCTGCTAATAGAATTTGGATGTATACATTGTCCAACAGGTGGCGTTGCTAATCTGCCATTTAATCATTTTAACGGAAAGGCAATATTTTAACACTTGTGATTTAACAATAAATTTTGTGATACACTGAAGTTATAAGTGAAATCGATTTTATGTAAAGCTTTACTGGTCCATTTTGGATGCACATCGGCCAACAGGTGGCGTGGCTATGTTCCAATTTAATCTCATAACGGAAACGAAAAATCTCAACTTCTGTCATTTATAAATATTGTAAATTTGGTAAGTGAAATTAATATTACGTAAAACTCTACAGATTGCCTTTGGGTGCATATCGGACGACAGGTGGCACTGCCACGTTCCAATATTTTCCATTCACAGAAAGGCTATCTATCAGCTTCTGTAATATATATACTCACCAAACCTTCTGCGTGGCATACATTTGATATATATTATTGATTCAATTTGGCTGTATAACGAGTAATAGTCAAACAGTTTTTTTTATTATTATTATCATTCATAGGACATTGTTTTTTCCCCTAGGAATAAGTATACATCATCCCTGGGGGATGGGGGAAGGGTGGATAAAAATTTTCACAATAATTATCTTTGAAAAGAATTCGATATCACCTTTAAAACGAATAATTGAAACATCGTTTTCTGATGATTTAAAACAAATTTACCGTTTTTTTTTTTTTTTTTTTTTTCATTTGTAATAATAATAATAATAAACCCTTAAAAAAATACATTTTCTAAGATCTTCTATACAGCATAAAAATGATAGTCTTCTGTCATGAAAATCTATGCATTCCCCCAGAATCAAAGTTTAGATACAAAAAGCTAATCACGGATATTATTGAATAAGTAATATAGTGCTTTACGCGAGTTTCAAAGAAAATCACGGGAAAACTCCGAAAACCTAAGTCGACGAGCGTGACCAGGAATCGAAGCCAACACTTCCCGTCTGTAAGGTTCGAGAGTAGAACCTCGCGGTCTCTAATACTCATCGGGAAGTTACAGAATGAGTTTTTTTCTTCTTTTCTTTAAGCATAATTTTAAACTTTTATTATATTTTATTTATGATTCTATTTAAGTTTAAATGTTACTGATAAATTATCAATATTGATAATGTTGTTAAATCGTTACTCTGTTTGATTGTTCTTATTTTATTTTATTTATTTTCACTGAATATTTTATTCAATACTGAAATATACACTAAAACAAAATATGCTTTTCCGTTTAATTCGAGATTTTAAAATGGAAAAATAAAGTGATCTCATAAGTTTTTCAAATACTTTATAAAAATTTAAATAATTGTTTAACTCAGCTCCATTTTTCCTTAAAATATTGACCATATGTTTTGTACAGCTATAAATGCTTAATAAATTTCTGTTTCAAATGTTGAACTTTGAAACATGATTATTCCGGATGTAAGGAGGGAAGAGCAGATGAAACTGACATCTGTGGATTGCATTTATTTAATTCTCGCTGATCGGGCAAATTCAAAGGTCTTGGGAATGTCGTGCCGTTATGTGAAGCGGTAATTTTAAAACATGTAATGTAATCTGTTTTGTTCAGTTTTCGCGTTATAATGACTTGGATAAGCTTCAGAAAAGGTAAAAATGTAATATTTTTAACCTGTAATATTCTCTATTTTCTATTTATTAAAGTCTTATTTTAATATCAATTAAACAATCATTTTCATATCTGCGTAAGTTCTTAAGCCTAACATTTGATACTTGTAAGTAGCTTTGTATCGCAGAAAAAACTGCTCCTTTTACAGAAAACCGCTTAGAAATTATGGATTCATTTTATTAATTCAGTCTTCTGAGATGGAAATTGTTAAAATGACTATTTTTGGTTATTATGCTTCTGAATGAAGTAACATAAAGAATTTAAAAGATGAGAGCTAATTTTAAGTGAATGCCCTTCCAGACTGGTCATTATGTATTTTAAAATGCTAGTTGGAAGGGTGTTTTCTTGGAGAAATTCTTATGAAGAAAATGAGGAAGGTATGTAATTCTTTTTTTTTTTTCTTTTCTTCTTAAATTCTGAAGTATTTATTTAATGTTTATATGATAATATATATACAATCTAGGTTATGCAAATTGCATATTTTTAAAATAATATCCTAAGTTTCACCGACTTACAATTTTAAATATCTCTTTACTGTTATATAATAAATAAAATATATGAAATTGTTTAACTGCATAATAAAACAAAGATTCAATTCAATTTTATTCCACATCTTTATAAAAAAAGATATTCTGCTTAAAAAAAAGGACGATTTACTATATTATTTAGTAATACTAATAATATTTACATTTATCAATTATTTAATACGCCATGATAGCATAATTGCATCAAATGAGGTAAAAATTGCGTTGACTCAATTTAAAGAAATTTAAACATTTAAAAAATACCAATTACATTGCCATGTGGAATAAATTTAAATACCTGCAAACATCATTTTTGTAAACTGCTGCTGTAAACTGAAAATATGTATACACACATGCACTGAAATTTAAAAATATGAAGTATGTTAAATATTTTAGAAAAATATTTTGATTAAAAATATATATATGTATTTAAGTATTTGGAAATTTTTAAAATTTCCTCCTTCTAACTAATTTTTAATTTTTTGTTTCAATTTCTTATTATTATAAATTAACAATATATTCTAAACTCAATTATATATTATTTTAGCGGTGTATTGGTACATTCATTTTTGAAATTATTTTTTATGTTGAAATATTAAAACTTTCTATAAACTTCAGCATTCAAATATATTTATAAACTATCCATGGACTTACAAAGTAGTACCCAGAAATGTTTAGAATATACAGGGTGCAAAGTCGAGAGCAGGTCTTTATTTGCGCAACAATTGGTCTCAGACGTCCTCCAATAAGAAAATGTATTTAAAAAAAAAATGTAAGAATTCATTATATAATATGACATGTTTAAATTTAAAAAATTAATTTATTAAAAATCACAAAAACTGATAATTTTTATACAATTTTCATGACACTAATAGTGAAAGTTGAGTTCCAACCTAAAAAATATAGGATCAAAATTTAGGATTATTTCGCATTTTCTCGGGCTTTATTAAAATGCCAATGAAAAATTCTTTAATAAACCCAGGGAAAATGCAAACAAAGTCCAATTAGGACTTTTAAACCGATCCCTTATTGAAGGCCGAAATATGTTAGAAAATCCAAACTTTAAATATCTTGTTCCATTTTGGGAGAATAGAAATGAAACTTTTTGTTAGAATGAGTGTCAGTTTTCTAAATATGACTATAGGGATCTGTGACTATGTAAAAATCTAGTTTTTGCAATTTTGAAAAAATAGATATTTTAAATTTAAACATGTTATATACCACAAATGCTCATATTCTTTAAAACATTTTGTAACTGAAACTATATATTTGCGACCAATAGTTGCGGAGATAAAGGTATTCTCGTCACAATGCTTTGCACCCTGTATTAAAAAAAATAATAATAATATATATATATATATGTATAAATGAATTTTTTAATCTTAGTTAAAGCCAAGCAACAGATATAAGATCCCTGAAACCACATAGGTCAATGAGAAGGAAATTACAACAAATTTAAATAACCTGGGGAGACTGATTGTGATTTATTGAAACATTTATTTTTTATTTATTGATTTTTATTTTATTTAACTTCAGTCTAATCATAAATTTATTCCTATATTGTTAGTTGCAATTTTAATAATTTTGCCGGTGCCTAAAAACCACATGAAACTCAAATCAAAAGTTACAAACAAGCAACTAGGAAATAAAAAATTAAGACAGCATTTTAAACATTTTTTTTAGGAAAAGCTTAGAATGGTAGAAAAAAAAAAAAAAAACTCGTCAGGGGTGACCCTTTTCGTCGTTGAGCACCAATGTACGATTCCGTTCGTTAGCAGCTATAATAGCAAATTGCTAGCGGGCACCCTATCGTACAAGAAATTAATTGAAGTTAGAAATGAAGAATAAATTGGAATAAATTATTTACTTCAAGAAATCAGAGAATCGAACAGAAAACAACCATGAAAAACAAACATCAATCATAGGATGACGCATTCGGAATCACAAGGATTAAAACCAGCAAAATAAATCAAGAGTTTAGTTGTACATAGCAGATGAAGAATAATGATACAACACAGCAACAGGGATATAAATTACTTTTTTTTTAATTCAAATAATGTTTGATAAATTTTAACATACTTACTATTCCTTTAATTTCAACGTATATGCATGAAAAATTCCATATTTTATGACAGTAATTCCCAAAAAGTGTCATAACATGTCTATATCCCTTAAAAAATTCCTTAAACTTTTGCATTTTTAAAAAATTTCTTTTTTCCCCTAATCTGAAGATAATGACGTTATAGTATTAATTACGAAACTTTGAATAAACACCATAAAATGCAAGAACTCGCAACTGCTACAAACAAAGCACGGCTTCTACAAACAAAGCGGCAACGCATTCAACACACTCAACGTGCTTGTTTGCAGCTCTCGTGCCTACAATGTTCGCCTGATGAAGGGTTGTGTCTTCTTTTGATCCGAAACAGTTGGTGCGAGTTCTTGCATTTTATGGTGTGTATTCAAAGTTTTGTAATTAATACTACAACTTCATTATATTCAGATTAGGGGAAAAAAAGAAATTTTTAAAAAATGCAAAAATTTAAGAAATTTTTTAAGGTATAAAGAGACGTTATGACACTTTTTGGGGAAAACTGTCATAGAATATAGAATTTTTGATGCATATACGTTGAAATTAAAGGAATAATAAGTATGTTAAAATTTCTCAAACATTATTTGAATTGAAAAAAAAAGTAATTCATATCCCTGTTCATGTGTTGTATCATTATTCGTCATCAGCTATGTAATTTTTACTTCTAAACGCTCGTACTGAGGTGATTTTTTATAATGACGCCATAATTTTTTTTTTTTTTTTTTAACTACACTATTTTAGAACGTTTACAGTACGTTTTCTGGAACGTTCTGAAAATGTGTATAACGTTTTGAAAACGTTGTAAAAACGTTTAGAACGTTCTGAGACCGTATACATAGAACGTTCTCAGAACGCTTCTATAACACCGATGGTGATAGTTACACGTTCATTGAACGTTCTCTGAACCGTACTATTGTACGTCTTCAAGATGGACAGATAGACGTCTATAACACGTTCAAAGTGAACGTTCTTAGAACGTGTTTGCAGAACACTTTTTGAACGTTCAGAGAACGTTTCGGTGCTGCTTGGGACTAGAATAAAGGTTTAGAAAACTGAATAAAAATTATCGTATTTCTCAATATAAAAGAAATAGGTTTATTCTTATATATAAAAATTGACGATTACTTATTTCTGCTATAAAATTTTCAAAATGAAATTCCTGTAGCTTAATTTGTAACAGAAAATAAATTTTAAACTAATAGTAATATATAATCAATCTATATATATATAATGTATATATATGTATCAGAAAAAGCTGTTTTGGTAGATTACAGTCGGCGGCAAAATTATTCAAGTGCTAGCAATAATTCCTGTATAAAAAGGGTACACTTAATACTGTTCTGTTCAAATAATCCTTGTTAAATCATGTTCTTATACTGACTAAAAAGTCACTCGACCAGGATTTATTTAATAAAGCAGTCTTAAATGTACCTTTTTTACAAATGAATTATTGCTAGTGCTCGAATAATTTTGCTGCTTACTGTATAACTGTCCAAATGTTACTTTGTAGGGATTTGTGTAAAATGGATTGAAAAGTTTCATATGTCTGATAGCAGAAAATTATTAACTCTCAAGAAAACACTTTGTCTTACCACCATGAAACTCTGCGTATAATTAGTAAATTAATTTTTAAAATATATTTTTTCTTTCGAAATTAAAAAATAAAACTAGCTGAAACCCGTCGAATTCGACGATCACTTTATTGACTGTAATGTTTCAAAAATCATCGCATCATTATAAATGTATTTGAAGTTAAAATATGTAATATAATTTACGACATTTCGCTTAAAAAAAAAAGAAATTCGGAAAAATACTTATAAATAGAAATACTATATATGACATCACTTTCAACAAAGTACTGTCAATGTGACGTCAAACTGACTCTAAATAAACAGTTGCTATCTTTTATTTTCTATTCCGTTAAATACTACATGATAGCTGACCCGACCGACGTTGTTCGGGCCTATGGTAATAACCTTAAATGAACCTTAAATTTTTATGGTTTTACATCTTTAATTCGATTTTGTTTGAATTTTTATTTTTAAATAAAAGCATCGCAAAAACGTAATCAGCTGTAACAAAAAAATTACCTTGAACCGAACGAAACTCTGCCTTGTGACCCCGGGGCCTTCGGCAGCGCATACGCCGGTCGCTAATAACATAAAAATATTCCCAAAAATTAATCTGGAACGAAATGAACACGCTCGCTGTTGCCCGGGCCCATGATACCTTAAATGAACCTTAAATTTGTATGATTTTATACCTTTAATTTGATTTTGTTTGAATTTCTGTTTTTAAATAATAACATCACGAAAAAAATGATTAGCTGTAACAAAAAAAAAAAAAAAAAAAATTCCATGGAACAGAACGAAACTCTCCCTTGTGACCCCGGTGCCTGCGGCAGCGCATACGCGGGCCGCTAATAACATAAAAAAAATTTCAAAAATTAACCTGGATCTGAACGAACTCGCCCGGCAATGCCCGGGCCCATGATAATAACCTTAAATGAATCTTAAATGTGTATGGTTTTATACCTTTAACTCGATTTTGTTTGAATTTCTATTTTTAAATGAAAGCATCATAAAAAAAAATAATCATCTGTAACAAAAAAATTACCTCAAACAGAACGGAACTCGGGCTCGTGACCCGGTGCCTGCGGCAGCGTTTATACAGCCCGCTAATAACATGAAAAAATTCTCAAAAATTTATCTTGAACCGAACGAACCTCTGACTCGTACTACCGCTGCCTGTGGCTGCGGCACCGTATAGCAGGCATGCTACGCAAGCGCTGCAAAATCCACTTTCCTCCACCAGGAGGCGCAGTATGTTGTATACGAACATCACCAATCACCTTGAATTTCCAAGACCTTTCAAATAAGGTGTCACATGGTGGTGTCAACTGCAAAATCCTTTAGTTGTACTTTCCACCGCCAGGGGGCGCAGTTTGTTCTGTACGAACATCACCAACGGTCAGGAAATACCAAGACCTTTAAAATAAGATGTAACATGATAGGGTCTGCAGGAAAATCACTTAGTTCCATATTTTACCACCAGGGGTCGCACTATACTGTATACAAACATCCCCAATCGACATGAAATTTCAAGACCTTTAAAATGAGATGCTACATGTGTGGGTCTAGAACGCATTTTCCTCTCAAACTAATTTCCCCCCGTCCCCTTCTCCAAATCTACTTTCCCCCCTTTTCCCCCCTTTAAAATCGAAAATTCCAAATTCGCAGATATTAATTTTTTAGTATTCGACTCTAGTCCCCATATGTACAATTTCTTCACCGTGAAGTAATTTGAAGCTTAGTTAAGCTCGTAAACGTGTTTTTAACCCAAACGGGTGGGAAACGGTTTCCCACCCGTTTCCGCCGGGGGAGCGTTCGATTTTTTTTATATTTTTCTCTTCTCATAGCACATCTACAGACCAAGACCTTTCTTTAGACACCTCAACCAAATTTTTACACCGAGTAGTTCTCTCAATATAGTGGAGACAGGCAAAAACATGTTTCAAATTAATATATAGATAAACGGTACTTTTCAGATTTTTCAAATTTAAAATTTAACTTAAAAAAGTATTTAATAATATACTTTTTTCCTTTATAATTACCCAATCCTAAAAACGTTGTAACGTTTATGAATAATTTATTATATTAATGAAACCTTTTTTTTTTAACATATGCTCTCCTTTTCATGCTATTTTTGTAAGACATGAAGTTATATTACACAAATTTTGTAAATGTAGGACACGAACCAATCTTAATAGGAATCATCATTACAACTTTAAATCAACGCTGAAGTTCTTTTTCCGTATAACAGGGAAAATTTTAAGATAAATTTTTGGCGCTTTGTATCTGCTTATCTTTAAAAATAATACAGCATGTCAGAGAAATAACATCTGCTACATTCCTATCATTTATAGTAAAGCAAATATATATTTAAACGCTTATATTATTTCGAAATTTTTGATATGTCAATCTTTAGAAATATTTGGTATCATGGCAACTTTTAAATTCTTCACATTCTTTTTAAGTTTCAAGGAAATGTATTTCTCTGTGTTTAGTGATTTTTAATGTGTTTTATTAAATTTTTCTTCTACAAACCCTTTTATAAGTAATTTGATTACAATGATGGAAATTATAAATATTTTTATACATTAATTCAGTTATTGAAATATAAATGTTATATTCATTTTCTGCTTGTAAAATTTATAATGCAAATTAAGATTTTCAGGCCTTTTTCGCATGTAAAATTTATTTATAAATAATTATTCATACATTTTTCCATTTATTTTTATTCAATTTTCTTTTTTCTTTCAAATACAGGGTGGTAATAATTAAACTTCCCCTATAAACAGCATACTACAGAGCAAACGGTTGTTTGGAATGCAACGAAATTTGGTATATAGACTATACACGAAATGTGTTTACGGAATTTCGAGGGGAAAAAAAATTAGTTCTAAAATGTGCACCAGGGGAAAACATTTCCCGGAAAAACATTAGATTTAACACAATGCATGACAAAACATTAAATTTAACACAATAAATGACAAAAACAGAATACAGAAACAATATTAACAATCCAGAACAAGAATTATAAGTAATAAAATGTAAAACTGCGAAAAGCTGTCAGTTCTAGTAAAATTCAATTCTTGTATCTGCAAGCTGAACTGTTTTTTTTTTTCTTTATATTAAGCAGAGTACTATTATTTTTTCCTTACCTTTACGTAATGTGGTTCGATGACAAGGTGATCAGAAACTAGTCAATAAATGTTAATATTGTTTCTGTAATACGTTTTTGTCGTTCATTGCGTTAAATGTAATGTTTTTCGGGAAAAGGAACCCTCTGACGGACAATTTGGATCATCCCCCCCCCCCCGAAATTCCATGAGCGCATCTCGTGTATAGTCTATATACCAAATTTCGTTGAATTTTTTTCACCCGTTTGCGCTGTAGGATGCTGTTTATAGGGGGAGTTTAATTATAACCACCCTGTATATGTTTTTCTCCTTATAAAATCTTTTTCTTAATTATTTTAAAATTATTGTTTTACTACTACAAGGTTTATTTACAAATATTCTCATTTTCAAATGCTAAGTGTACGTCAAATAGATAATTAAAGATGCTTGTAAAGATACTATGCGTATAATAGATAAGGAACTCTTGCCTTTGTTTGTTAAATATTAAGTTGGAATCTACGAAAATGTAATTTGTAATTGTTTTAGACAACAAAATATACATATATATATTAACCTTTTTTATGTGTTTTCTCAAGAGATAGTCTGTTGGTTGATAATGTTCTCCTCATGTGTCATGAATTAGTATTGTTATAGAAAGAACGATAATTGGATTTCTATGTATAACAAGTTTTTTTTTACATGCAAGAAAATATTTTTCTAAGATTGTAAAGATTTTAAATAAGAGATAGGGATTAAATTAGTTAGAAAACAGACTAAAGAAAAAAAAAACTTCTAGTTTATTTATACATTCAATTTTATTATTCACTGTAAAAAAAAGATTCAGTATTTTACAACAAAAGGTGCTGGCACCGCGGCTGCCAGCATAGTTGCTGTAAAATTTACAAGCTGCTGTGATTTATGGTGCTGTAAAATTTACTGCACTTTGCTGTGAATTTTACAAGATGCTGTTTTCAGTAGTGCTGTAAAATTAACTGCACTTTGCTGTGAATTTTACAAGATGCTGTTTTAAAAAGTGTTGTAAAATTTACAGCAAAGTGTAGTTAATTTTACAACACTTTTTAAAACAGCATCTTGTAAAATTCACAGCAAAGTGCAGTTAATTTTACAGCACTACTAAAAAAAACATCTTGTAAAATTCACAGTAGAGTGCAGTAAATTTTACAGCACCATAAAAAACAGCCGCTTGTAAATTTTACAGCAACTGTGCTGGCAGCCGCGGTGCCAGCACCTTTTGTTGTAAAATACAGATTTTTTTTTTTTTTTTTTTACAGTGTAGGCAGTGATGCCAGATTGCGGATTTTCGAGGCTTCTGGGGGCAATTTTGGGGACCAAATGTTTCTGGGGACTTTTTTGGGGAATTCTAAAATTTTTGGGGACAAATCTGGAGAGTTCTTCAACTTTCTGTCAATGTTGGCAACGTAATGATTTATCCCTACGACTAGAGACTTTCAATAGCTTTATTGTTATTTGGGGATTTTTTTTCAAAAATTGTCTTCATTTGGGGAAAAATCTGAGTTTAAATCATAGAAAAATCTGCTTGATATTTTTTCTATATATATATATATTCTTTTTTTCAAGAAACTTTTATTTTCTCAAAGAAATCAAGCTGGGGATTTTTTTCGAAAAAAAAAAAAAAAAAAATCCCTGATTTGGGAAAATTTGAAGACCTGTTTGGGGAAATAATTTTCGACCATCTGGCATCACTCAGTGTAGACAGGCGCCGCGCGCCACCAACGTTCAATTGCAATTAGTTGCTAATATGGGCTGTTATTTTGCTGTTAATCAATAAAATTGTTCGCATGTTTTCCAAACTTTCGCACTTTTTTGACTAGATAAGTGTTAGTAGCAATATACACTGAGAATGAGATGTTTTTCAGCTTTAGAGGAAAAATGCGTTCATTCATTGTAATTGCGATTATTTTGTTAAGTTAAAGAGTTAAATTTTAAGAGATAGAATTTATTATTATTATTATTATAAAATAGATTAAAAGATATATGTATTGCGCAACTTATAATAAAGAGTTATTAATTAGTTAAAGAGTTAAAGTTAATTTTTTTAACTGTAACGAAGCTCGATTCTGTAAAGTTGTTGTTGGTAAGTATGTATCTAAATACAACAAAGACGAGATATTTTCTAACAATAATCACTACAGTAAGTGATAAAATTATTAGATTTTTTTTTTTTTTTTTTTTTTTTTTTTTACATTTTTTAGATTAAAAAAAAAATACTAGACGAAGAGGTCTGAAACTTCATTTTTGCAAAGAACATTTAAAAGTTCATTGTTTCCACTGTCCATTTAGTCGAGAGAGGAATTAGAGGACCAACCACATATTGAAGAAGAGTGAAAATACTTTGATTCACTCTGTATCATAAAAAAAACTACAAATGATTTATAAGTTTAACACTTTATTGCACATACCATGTACAATATATATGTTTTGGTGCGGAAATTGCACAATTATTTAGATGAGTATATATATATATATATTTTTTTTTTTCATAAATTACTAATTTTTTTGACAAGTTTTTTGCTTGTAACTAGAACAGATTTCCGTAAAATTTTACCAAACATACAAAAAAATTGACAAAACATTAGAGAAACATTATTATGAAACATAAAATTAACACGTGTAATACTCGTTGAGATATGGGCATTTTTAGTAAATATCATTTTATTGCGCATGCGCGAATGATATAAAAAGTTTTACTGCATACGTTGAAAGCTAAATATATTGAGCAACTTTTGTCAAAAGCTCATTTGAATGGTTTAAAAATTAACCAAATTGTTGGCAAAAGAACGAGCTAGATTTTAGGTTTTTTCCAGAGTTGAAATTTCATAAAGGGTTTTTCACATACCACGCAGTTAATTTGATGATCCAATTATTTCAACCACATTGCGAGAGTTCTTGTTTGTATAAAACCTCTTATAGGCCTATAACTTTATCATTTTTTTTATTTATTTGCTAAGATTTATGATATCATAAGGGGTTTTCCCAAAAAAGAACTTTTGCAACGTCATTAAAATAATTGGATCTTCAAATTAAATGCGTGTCATGGGTGAAACTCATTTTGAAATTTCAACTTTGAAAAATACCTAAGATCTAACTCGTTCTTTTGCCGACAATTTGATTAATATTTACTCTATTCAATTGAATTTTAGACAAAAATGTATCAATGTACATCTAGCTTTCAAACTGTGCAATAAAAAATTTTATATCTTTCGCGCACGCGCAGTAATATTTATTAAAATACTCATATCTCAACGAATATTACACGTATGGATTTTCTGTTTCATAATATGTTTCTCTAATGTTTTGGCAATTTTTCAGCAATTTTTGTAAAATTTTATGGAAATCCGTTCTAGTTATAAGCAAAAAACTTGTCAAAAAAATTAGTAATTTTTGAAAAAAAAAAAAATAAATAAATAAAATAAATAAATATAAAATATCTGTCTAAATAATTGCGCAATTCCCGCACCAAAACATACAAATATTGTGCACAGTATGTGCAGCAATGTATTAAAGTTACAAGTTATTTGTAGCTTTTTATGATACAGGGTGATCCAAAGTATTTTCGCTATTTTTGAATTTGTGGTTGGTGCGCTAACTGCACTCTGGACTAAACGATAGTGGAAACAATGAGTTTTTAAATGTTCTTTGCATGCATGAGGTTTCGGGCCATTTCGTCTAGTTTTTTTTTTTTTTTCAAATAATTCGATCACCCACACTATATTAGTTAATCGGAAAAAAACAAAGTAAAAATACAATAAAGGTTTTCGTGATGGAAGCAGTGGTAGGAAAAAAAAAGTGCTGAAAGTTATCCCTGATACATGCTTAAATTCTTATAAATGAGTAATTGATTTCGCATTAATATACTAATAGATAGATTTCCTATATAGTATAAGACATGAACAAAATGTACTTGCTTTTAAAGCAAAATAGAAATACTTTGAAAGTTGAAAGATTGACTTCTAAAATTTCTAAATTTAAAATCGGAGATTGACTGTAAATATTACGCTGGAAAGTTTTGATTTTAAATAACACAAATTTACACATAATTGTTTATACTTGTGCTGGAAACAACAAATGTAGAAACTACTGAATTAAAAAAAAAAAAAAAAAAAAAAAAAAAAAAAAAAAAAAACTTCAGTTTATTTCTGGCTATTTGTAATTTAACGAATCTGCTGTAAATTCGTTTAGACTGCGCTACCAGGTTCAAAACCAGGTCATGTCCACTGGCACAGCCGTACGGAATTTTTTGTGTTTTTTCTCCAAAATTCACAGGAAAACTGCTATGGAGTGTACTTCCCTCGAACCTAGGTCCCAAGGGCAGACAAACAGCTTCAATTCTCACATTATAACCGAAATGTTTAAATTAGTCCACAAATCGATACAGAATAAAATATTGGAAATTTTTATTAGGTTCATTTGGTTATTATTTATACACAGAATTCCTCTTTTAGAAAAAATATATATATATATATATATATATATAGTCGTTTTTTTTTTTTTTTTTTTTTGTTAATGAATTGGCCATTATGAAACCTGAATCCATTACTTTTTGACACGCTTAAAAAAAAAAAAAAAAAATCCTTTTTATTTGTAAATACAAGAAATAGGCAAGTATTTCTTTTTCATGCACTAAAATATCTCACAGCATTTTTTTTTTTTTTTTTTTTTTTTTTTTTATGTTAACGTAAAGACTAATAATTTTTGATAGAAGTGTGTGAAAGTGTTTTTTAGGACAGCCTGTACCTAAAAATGGGACAATAATTTAGGACAGTCGGAAATATAAGGAAAACAGACCATCTTTATATATATACTTATATAATTGTTTTACCAGTACAAAGTGTAGAATATTACCTCAATAAATTTGTATATCCATTATTCTTGAATGTAAAACCTTTTAAGTAATAATATGATGAAAATGTAATGAATAAATCTTTAAAAATCGCCATTTTAAAAATTAAAAAATATATATTAAACGGTAATTTAAACTAACGATAAAGACACATATGTATTTATTGGACTTTTAAATAATATATCGTCTTTAATTTGAATTAAAATATTCAAAAGAATTTATATAAACACCACTTATGCATGGTGTCCTATTTTTAGGACGATGGTGAAATATGGGTTAAACACTTTCACACACTTTTATAAAAAAATTATTAGTCTTTACGTTTACATTTAAGAAAAAAAAATGCTGTGAGATATTTGAGTGCATGAAAAAGAAATACTTGCCTATTTCTTGTATTTACGAATAAAAAGGATTTTATTTTATTTTATTTTATTTTATTTTATTTTATTTTTCAAGCGTGTCAAAAAGTAATGGATTCAGGTTTCATAATGGCCTGTCCTCAGTGTGATCATTTCATTAAAAAAAGAAAGAAAAAAAAACCCTACTGTGTGTATATATATATATATAAAAGGAATTCTGTGTATAAATAATAACCAAATGAACCTAATAAAAATTTCGAATATTTTATTCTGTATCTATTTGTGGACTAATTTAAACATTTCGGTTATAATGTGAAAATGGTAAGTTTTTTCATTTTGTGTGTATACACAGACATTGAAAAACATTTTTTCAATGCTTGGTAGGATATGGGTTAAACGGAAAAAAAAAAAAAAAAAAAAAAAAAAAAAAGGAGAGGGGGAGATTTCTTTGTGTCAGCCAAAATACTCTTAAAAGCGATTACAGAAATTCTAAATGATTTTGAAGGGTTCATATTTAATTGCAGTTTTACTTTTAATCGTAGCTATGACTGCTAAAAATGCGATATTGTTTATTAACTAATGCTTAGAACAAGAAAATGCTACTTTTTTTTTTTTTTTTTTTTTTTATGTATATAATGTTATTATTGCGTAAAAATAAATAAATAAACAAGGGAATAAATAAAAAGCAAAAAATGAAAGAAAAGGAAGAAATAATATTTAAAGTTAAGATTTTTTTTTTTTAATTCTTAAAACGTAAAAAAATTAAAAATCTCTAGCACCAAGTTTATATATGTCTCCTATTAAACATACAAAAACATACACGCATTAAATTTAATGATAGACAGTTATAAATTTATAGTAATTCGCTTGCACTTTGAGACAGATGAAAAAAATAAAAAGCAAGCCTTTCATTCAATATCTACAGTAGATAAAACATAAAAGTCATATTTTTGGTATGGGCATCTGGTTCATTTTCAACTTTCATCCAGTATTTGTTTATCTTACTCAGCGAGAATTCCTCATTTTCGTTTTGACATGCTTAGTTTATAATCTGCGTTAAAATATGTTAATTTTTTTATTTTTTTTTAATGGACATACATGTATATAGATACAGTGTAATTGATTATCCGCAAAGTTGAGAGCCATGGGTTTCGTACATAAACCGCAAAAAGGCTGAATATGAAATTGAAATGACATAAAATGCATTCTAGCTTAAAAACTTGAATATATCGTATACAAAACATAATACAAACAATGAAAATATTCATAAAAAGTAAAATTATTTGTACAGTCGAACCTCATTAACATGAATTTTATGGGGGATAAAAATTTTTTTCATGTTATCAGTAACTAATCTTCATTTTGACGGGGATTGTGGAAACAGTTCATATTAAAAGTAATTCACGTCAACGAGGTTTGACTGTACTTCATATACTATAGGATATAAAAAACATAAAGAAAAAAGTGTACTTAAGATGAACCCATGGTTCAATTTGTAATCTAATTTATACACTAAATTAAACAGTACCGCAGACATGCAAACATTTAATTTATTCCACAGCATTGCGAATAACCGCCACATTTTCACACCACTTTATTTGTAGAAAAATGTTCTCCAATATTTAATTACGATTGAATATTAAAGAAAGTACCCGCCAGAAAAACTGGTGTAAAAAAAAAAAAAAAAAAAAAAAAAAAAAAAAAAAGCGGTCACGTCAATGTTTTGAAATAAATTGAAATGTTGACGTGTTTGGTAGCGTATTCTACTGGAGAACAAATAAAGCAAAAACCACATAATTCTTCATATTTACTTTTTTTTTTTTTTTTTTTTTTTTTTAAGCTATCATTTGTATCTGTTTATTGTTGATGATAAAAAAAAAAAAACCTTTCTTCTGATTTCGCCCATTTCCCGCGCCACGAATTATCCGCAACGTGTGTAATCCGTTTGCGGATAATCGAGAGTTTACCGTATATATATATATAGATTATTACGGATAAATCGAAATGCAGTAGTCAGTCGATACAGGTTTTTTTTTTTTTTTTTTTTTTTGAGCGCATTTTAAACACAAATTATATTGTATGGGGGGGGGGGGGGGAGGGGGAGAAAAGTAAATCCTTTTCTTTTAGCAATTTTTCTATAAGTAAACTAATCTAGTTCTGGACATCCGAAAACATTTAAATCCATCGAAAAACGGAGATCGAAAATTTTTACGAATCCAATATTTTTTTTTTTTCTCGTTTATATTGATTTTTCAATATAAACGAGAAAAAAAATCCTTATTTATTTATTTATTTATTATTATTATTACTATTATTATTTTCATTTGGTCAAAATATTTAAAAGGCGTAATAAATAAATCAATAAAAATAAAAATAGCACATTCCTTTCCTTAAAATATGAAATTGCGTTCTTTAGCAGCGGTTACATATATTAATGTTTTAAAATTTCTTTTATACTATTTCTATTTGGTGCCAAAGGGAAAAAGAAAAAAAAAAATGTTTTCATTTACTCTATTTTGTCCGAAAGAAATAGATCTCTCGTTCTAATAGCTTATTTCATGACAAAAATTCAGGGCTGGAAATTTACGTCTTTTTTCAAGATATTTTCAAAATCGGAATGGCAATTTTTATCATAAAATAAACCAAAAAATTATCGTTACTAAATAATGGCTGGAAAATGTCCTGAAAAAAAGGAGGGTATTTCAAATTCTACAGAAATTAAAAATTCTGGAAACAGTAAACGTAATATAATTTTAAAAAGCAGATAAATATAATATAAAATCTAATTTCAATAGGTATAACTGTTATAGCAGATATCGATTTTGAAAATAAATAAATAAATACATAAAATAAAATAAATTCAATAAATAAAAAAGAGAGAAAAATCTTCCGGGATTCAAAAACCCCACTATCGGATCACAGTTAATTAACAGCAGCGCTACATGTCGGCCGATGTACACATAAATTTAAACTTGCGTAGTTGTCTGACCAAATTTTTCAAAGGTCGTTTGGATGGTGAGCAGACATCCAGGTTCAGATTATAAAACGGGCATAGAATGCAACTGGCGCCAATTTTCGGCTGATTGTCGAAATTTGCTACAGGCAGAATACTTTATCACTAGAGGTACCTAAAATTGACGCGATCATGTAAAAGTCGTTTTATTTGCTAAAATTACATTAATATTGTTTTTAAATATGTTTAATTATTTGCTGTTTTACCCAATATTACTAATTTTTCATTATCTGAATAATTATTTCGAAGCACTTAAACTCAAATAAGTGTATCGATAGTAGGGAAAGTGCGGAAAAAGACCATTAAATGAAGACTGCACGTAAACATTACGTAACACTAGTGTTCTAGGGTTAAAAATTAATTTGTAATCATAAACATATTGAATTTGTTATAATTAATTACTTGATAAATAATTAATATTTTTTGTTGATTTTCATGAGTGCAAGTTTATACACGTTCATATAAAAAAGTGCATTTAGCACTTTCTTGGCCAGCATATAACTTGATAAATGTAATTGTATGAAAAACTGAAATGTATGAAAATTTAAAAGGACTATACTGAATGATTAATAAGAAAAAAAAAAATTTTAATTAATTGTAAATCGTTAAGACAAAAGTTATAGAATAGATTAGACATGCTACAATATGTTTATAACTAATGCGTTTTAACGAAATATTAATTAATCAATACAAAATATTAATATAAAAATTAATAACTAACCTTTCTGATGAACGGACATTGCTCATTCCATGATCTTCTAGTCTTTCATTCATCGTTCATCTGCATCTCAGTTCAAAGACGCAGATGTTATGTTTCCACAAGCAGATGTTCCTGTCTAAAGTCCACAGGAAGTCGATTTTTACAGCATTTAGTGCTTGAATTTATTTCACAGCATAAATACTTGAAAATAAACCGCAGAAAGTGCAGGAAAAATTACAACATTTTTTTACAGTGTTTTTTCTTTGGGGGGAAGGAGAGGGTTGACGATTAGATTTCTGTTTTTACCTTACTTTATACAATATATTTTATACTTTACCTTAAATTAACTCATATTTAAGATATTTATGTAGAGATATTATCTTTTTCAAGAAAATAATGAATGTTAAATAGACAATTAAATGCGTAAAATAGATTTAAAAAAAAAAAAAAAAAATATGCCCATTTTTGTTAAATTTTAAGTTAGAATCTGCAAAAAATAATAACAATCTTTAATTATCTTTAGATAATATAAAACATTTTAAAGTTGTTTTATGTGTTTTCTCATTAAATAGTTTGCTGTTTGGTTAATAATACATCCTTAATGTGCTATGAGTCGGCATTAATACAGAACAAATGGTGATTGAATTTCTATGTAAAGCAAGGATACTTTTTCCTTGCATAAAAAAACGTCCGCAAGATTGTGACGATTTTAAATGAAGAATAGAAATATTAACTGTTGTGTATACATTCTACGCTGGCATAAACTGCAAAACAGAAATGTCGTTAAATTAATACGTTTAATTAAACAATAGTTTAAAAAATATGAAATAAATAATTTAATAGTTTAAAAAAGTATAAAAGAATTGTTTATATAAAAGTCCATATAAGTGTCCATATAAAAGTTTCATATGAACATACTGTGTAAAAAAGTTACAATTTTGAGTTGTAATATATAAACATAGAAAATTCAGAACGCTGAATTCTTTTATTTTTAAAAAAGTTCAAAAAAAAAAAAAAAAAAAAAAAAAAATCGTTAATCGTCACAGCATATTATACAAACTTAAATAAAAAATAACACCTCAGTAAAATAAATAAATAAATAAATAAAAAGACGCTTTTACTATATAATGTACTAAAAATCCGATTCGACGGAGGTAGATTAAAAAGAAACAAGTCCTTCTGGGTTATCAGGAAGGGTGGGTAGATTTCTTTTTTCTTATCAAGTTGCCGCTATTTTGAAACAAAATAGCGGCTACAATTTATTAATGGACTTGGTAGAAATATTGATGTGGATATGTACATTCGTAGCTTTAAGAAAATCGGTTTATAAATGCCATTTTTATGTGAATCCGAAATTTTCAAATGGTCGGCATTTGGAAATAAGATGGCGGATCATGTTGTCAAACAAACACGTCAAAGGAATTTTTTAGGTAAGACTGTGCTACAAATTTAGTTCGAATCGAATCAGCATTTGAAAAGTTTTAACAAATTAAGTGGCCGCCACTTGGAAACAAAACGACGGAGCAAGTTGCTTAGTCATTAATCCAAAATATTTGTAAGATAAGTCCACTGTCCAACTTTGATTCGAATAAAATCAATATTTCAAAAGTTATCGTCATAACAAATTTTCATGTGGCTGCAACTTGAAACAAATTTGCGGAGCAACTTGTACACCGAAATCATTTAATATATTTGAATGATAAATCTACTGTTTAACTTTGGTTCGAATTGATTAAATATTTCAAAAGTTACTGCGATAAAAAATTTTCAAGTGGCATCGTTATTTGAAGTTGCCACCACTTGGAAATAAAACAGCGAAGTCCTAATATGCACGAACAAAATTTTTCTGCAAACATATCTAACTCTAATTTAAACTGTAACTCTAATTTAAACTCTAACTCTAACTTTTCAATGGTACATTTTTATAATTTTCAGTTTGATGTAGGCTTAAAACCTTATCAAGTATCAGTCAATTCTGTCCAGTCGTTTTCATGTGACATACGGACGAATAAAAGACGTTCTCGATACCTCCTCCCCTAATACAAGCAGAAATTATTATGAAGGCATTTCTGTCTTCCTCAATGTCTGTAATTTAAAAATATCGCTAACGAATTTTTATTATATGCCTTTTAATGACAAAAACATTTTTGCAAAACAGTTTTTTTCCATATATCTCTGTATAAAATTGTGGAAGTGTTTGACAGATATAATTTTAAGCAAAGTACAAGATTAAACCCCTTCTAAGTGTCATTGAATTCCGTCCCACCGATTTTACACGTACTACCCCTCACACACACACACAAAAAAAAAAAAAAAAAAAAAAAAAAAGGGAAAAGAAAAGAAAAGAAAGAAAAAAAAAAAAGCATTCTAGAGAATTCTCCACCCCCCTCCTCTCCTTCTCTCTCAGTCACAAAGAAAAATATTTTGAAGGCATTTCTTATTTTTTTTGTGTCTGAACGTAAAGATATTGCAAAAATATTTCTACTCTACACATTTTGCAAACAAAACCTTTGCACATGTGCAAATGTGTTTTGCCCATATCTCTAATACTAATTAAATTTTTAAAATGTTCGACAGATATAATTTTAAGCTGTGTATAGGCCTTATCTACTGATAAGTGTCACTGAATTCCATTCAAACATTTTCACATGATGCACAGACAAAAATACCGTTATAGACATACACACAAAAATACAAAAAATATTGTGAAGAAATGTTCTAAAGGTATTTTTGACATTCCTGATATCTGAGACATTGAATTATTGCCATATATATCAATTCTGAGCAATTTACAGACAAAGATTTGATTTTTTTTTGTTGTTGTTTATTTTATCATAATTAATTATAAATTAACTCTTTCTTATAATTTTAAATAAAGATTATTTTTTTCAAATACAAAATTTGCATCAAACAGATAATTTAATTAACGATACTTGATAACGTGTAAAATTATAAACTGTGTTAAGAATTCATGTATGTTTTGTTATTATTTTAGAGTCTACCAAAAAGTAATATGTAATTATTTTTAGACAATTTAAAACCCAATATTCTCAATATCTTTTATGTGTCTTCTCTTGAAATTGACTGCCGGTTGGTGGTACATGTGCTATAAGTCGTATTCTTTTGGGATGGATGGTAATTGAATTTCTATGTACATTAAGACTTTTTTAATGTAGGGTAAGTGCACCAGTGATTGACACTTTTAGAGCAATCTCTTATGTTTTTAATGTTCTAGTCATCAGAAAATATTTTTAGAAATCTTAAGTTAATACATATGGCATGAAAGACATTCAGAACCACGTATATGTTAAAATATATACATTTGATAACAATTATTATTATTTTTTTTTATGAATTTTTATTTGACATCCACTCAATGTTCCAGTAATTGACACTACCAGTTTTTCCTTTTATTAGTAATTGGCACCCTATGTTCCAGTGTTTGACACTGCGAGTTATTCATTTTACCAGTTATTAGCACCCTATGTTCCAGTGTTTGACATAAAATGTTAAAATTCTTATATGTAAAATATATGATTTTATTATTTTTATTAATTATTTCGGGATAGATGTCAATTACTGGAGCATTCCAATCACTGGAACACTTACCCTACAAGAAAAAATATCTCTGTAAAATTGTTATCTTTTTAAACAGAAAATTTGAAATGAATTTGAGAAAAAGAGAAGATTTTTTAATATATTAATTAATTTTTAACTTTCTATAGTTCTTTAAATTAAAACAAATTTTACATTCCCATGAAATAGATTTATATTTCATTTGAAAAATAAGTAGTGCAAAGTTCCTAAAAGTACACTATAAATAAGAATTTTAATCTTTTAATTGTGAAAGAACATTAATTTTATTTCTATGTATAGAAAGTATTATCCATGTTTATAAATATGTGCCAACAATCTAAGATTGTAATTATTTTAAACAAAAAAGGGATTAAACAGAAAAAGAGATAGTTTGTAAAGAATAGATAGTAAAGAAATTGTTTTACAATTTTTAAATTGCATTAACTGTTTCCATTTGTTCCAACCAAAGATAATATATATATATATATATATAGAACGAATTCATTTTAAGAAATTTTATCACTCATTATAAAATGATGTTGTGTTCATAATAAAATTTTGTGAAATAAATACTTAGAAGTTTCTGAATAGGAAAGAAGATAGAGGAATTTTTATCTACAGCATGATAATATTATCATTACTATATTAGTAATAATAGTTATTACTATTATTAAGGAAATTGCACCTACAAAATTATAAGGATCTAAAGTAAGAATAATCTCGAGAAAGACAAAATTTGTTTTATATATATTAGTTACAATAATTGTTTACAGTCTTAGTGAATAAGAAATGAAACAATTTGTATCGAATATAATTTCATGCATGTAAGGTAGTATGAATCTTCAAAAGGGACGCGTCAAATTTGCATGATATTTCGACCGTTCAATATCGAGAAATTTTAATCACTCAACTTTGATATTTTCAAAACGATGGACAAAATTAAACTTTGTGTGTTGATTAAACTTACTTTTTTTTTTTTTTTTTTTTTTGGTGGATAAAAATACAGTTGAAGTTCAGCAATGACTTAAGTAGTGTTACAAGGTACCAATCACGCACGATCCAAAAAATATACTTCCATATTTCTGATACTTCCATATTTCTTTTGAAGGATTAACTGGAGAAATGCTCTGCTTATTTTGCCTTAAAACATCTAACCAAAAATACCGACATCCGAGAGAATAAATAATTACTGTTTTAACCTTCCAGATAACAGATAATTTTAAGCTGTGTTAAAATTATTCCTAACAGATATAATTTTAAGCTGTGTATAGGCCTTATCTACTGATAAGTGTCACTGAATTCCATTCAAACATTTTCACATGATGCACAGACAAAAATACCGTTATAGACATACACACAAAAATACAAAAAATATTGTGAAGAAATGTTCTAAAGGTATTTTTGACATTCCTGATATCTGAGACATTGAATTATTGCCATATATATCAATTCTGAGCAATTTACAGACAAAGATTTGATTTTTTTTTTGTTGTTGTTTATTTTATCATAATTAATTATAAATTAACTCTTTCTTATAATTTTAAATAAAGATTATTTTTTTCAAATACAAAATTTGCATCAAACAGATAATTTATTTAACGATACTTGATAACGTGTAAAATTATAAACTGTGTTAAGAATTCATGTATGTTTTGTTATTATTTTAGAGTCTACCAAAAAGTAATATGTAATTATTTTTAGACAATTTAAAACCCAATATTCTCTATATCTTTTATGTGTCTTCTCTTGAAATTGACTGCCGGTTGGTGGTACATGTGCTATAAGTCGTATTCTTTTGGGATGGATGGTAATTGAATTTCTATGTACATTAAGACTTTTTTAATGTAGGGTAAGTGCTCCAGTGATTGACACTTTTAGAGCAATCTCTTATGTTTTTAATGTTCTAGTCATCAGAAAATATTTTTAGAAATCTTAAGTTAATACATATGGCTTGAAAGACATTCAGAACCACGTATATGTTAAAATATATACATTTGATAACAATTATTATTATTTTTTTTTTATGAATTTTTATTTGACATCCACTCAATGTTCCAGTAATTGACACTACCAGTTTTTCCTTTTATTAGTAATTGGCACCCTATGTTCCAGTGTTTGACACTGCGAGTTATTCATTTTACCAGTTATTAGCACCCTATGTTCCAGTGTTTGACATAAAATGTTAAAATTCTTATATGTAAAATATATGATTTTATTATTTTTATTAATTATTTCGGGATAGATGTCAATTACTGGAGCATTCCAATCACTGGAACACTTACCCTACAAGAAAAAATATCTCTGTAAAATTGTTATCTTTTTAAACAGAAAATTTGAAATGAATTTGAGAAAAAGAGAAGATTTTTTAATATATTAATTAATTTTTAACTTTCTATAGTTCTTTAAATTAAAACAAATTTTACATTCCCATGAAATAGATTTATATTTCATTTGAAAAATAAGTAGTGCAAAGTTCCTAAAAGTACACTATAAATAAGAATTTTAATCTTTTAATTGTGAAAGAACATTAATTTTATTTCTATGTATAGAAAGTATTATCCATGTTTATAAATATGTGCCAACAATCTAAGATTGTAATTATTTTAAACAAAAAAGGGATTAAACAGAAAAAGAGATAGTTTGTAAAGAATAGATAGTAAAGAAATTGTTTTACAATTTTTAAATTGCATTAACTGTTTCCATTTGTTCCAACCAATTTCCATTTGTTCCATTTGTTCCATTCATTTTAAGAAATTTTATCACTCATTATAAAATGATGTTGTGTTCATAATAAAATTTTGTGAAATAAATACTTAGAAGTTTCTGAATAGGAAAGAAGATAGAGGAATTTTTATCTACAGCATGATAATATTATCATTACTATATTAGTAATAATAGTTATTACTATTATTAAGGAAATTGCACCTACAAAATTATAAGGATCTAAAGTAAGAATAATCTCGAGAAAGACAAAATTTGTTTTATATATATTAGTTACAATAATTGTTTACAGTCTTAGTGAATAAGAAATGAAACAATTTGTATCGAACATAATTTCATGCATGTAAGGTAGTATGAATCTTCAAAAGGGACGCGTCAAATTTGCATGATATTTCGACCGTTCAATATCGAGAAATTTTAATCACTCAACTTTGATATTTTCAAAACGATGGACAAAATTAAACTTTGTGTGTTGATTAAACTTACTTTTTTTTTTTTTTTTTTTTGGTGGATAAAAATACAGTTGAAGTTCAGCAATGACTTAAGTAGTGTTACAAGGTACCAATCACGCACGATCCAAAAAATATACTTCCATATTTCTGATACTTCCATATTTCTTTTGAAGGATTAACTGGAGAAATGCTTTGCTTATTTTGCCTTAAAACATCTAACCAAAAATACCGACATCCGAGAGAATAAATAATTATACTGTTTTAACCTTCCTACCCTGTATGGGTCGATTCGACCCATTTTTAAAAAAGATTTTGTGATATCCTAGAAAGATTTTAATTCTGAACAGTAAATGGTAATAATATACATTAAAAAAAATTGTGCAGAAAAAATTTCTTGCGGTCTAAGTAAGCATATTACTACCTGGGTCGATTAGACCCATGCAGGTAAAACGTAACATTTTTTCAACAGGGTAGGAAGGTTAAGGAGCGCTTAAAAGCTTAGTGAAAAATAAATAAATGAAACCAGACGGACATTTGTAGACACTAGCCCTCAAAGGGTTAAAAAGGTAATTATTTTGAGCACAATTAAAATAAAATATTTTTAATATTATATGTCTAACATGAAGGATTTTTTTTTTTTGTTTTGTTTAACTATCCATACATCTTTCATATTTAATGAAATATAAATATTTTTATTCATAAAGATATTTATATTTTATTCAATGCAATTTTATTCATGAAGATTTCTCATTTTAATTAACAGAGATTTCATAACATTTTAATAATAGTAAAATATGATGTAATTACTAAATTAAGCTGTTAACAGCTTATAAATTTAATGTACCGTTTGAAGCTTTTGTAGGATGGAAATACAATGTAATCAAATACTTTAAGGATTTTATTGATTTAAACTTAAATCAAAGCAATTATGTGTATCAAAAATTAAGTAAATATGATTTAGGTTTTATTTTAAACATGCAAGCAAATTTCATTTTTGTACCTACTGATAAAGCTGCCAATAATTATGCTAATCATTTGAAATAATCATTATGCAGTAATCATTTGAAAATAATTTTATGTAAATAACCTAAAATATTGTGAAAAATATGACCTGGACAGCAATACTATATACAATAAATGTTCTGCTTACATTAAGAAATGCAAAGGCTTATTTAATAAGCACTTTACTTTACCAAACCATAGAAATTGCCTTTTTTGTTTTTAACTCCAAAATTACATAAAACCCCAATAAAGTTCAGATATATTTGTTGTAGTATTGGCAGCGTTAATAAATGTTGTAACACAAAACTTCAGTTTTATATAAAACTTATTTATGAATTTTTAAAAACCAAATTTAAAATTTCAAGTTATTTTTGGTGTATAGACAATAGTTATAAGGTTATTGAAAATTTAAATAATATGGACACGCCTACTTCTGTAAAAGCATTTGATTTTAAAATTTATTTTGTAACATCCCTATTGGTTTATTATTTATCAATTCAATTAGATTATTTGATTTTTTTAATATTGTAAATGAGTTGCAGATTGATAGAGATTTATTTCTAAGTCTTTGCCATTTTTGTTTTAATAATAATTTCATAACATTTCACAATAAAATTTGCAAACAAGTACATGGTATCGGAATGGGTACCAATTATTCCATACAGCTGCTAATTCTTTTTTTTTTTTTTTTTTTTTTTTTTTTTTAATGAATATATCTATGTCATTAATTTCAACAAGGATTTAAACACCTTTCGCTAAATAGATAATATTTTAGTCTTAAATTTTGATTTTACAGATGTTTTTAAAAACATATACCCTTCCTGTTTACATTTAAATAAAGCTAATGATACAGATGACAGTGTTAATTTATTAGATATTTTTCTTGGTGTTCAGCATAAAAATTTAAATCTAGATCAATTTGATAAAAAAGAAAAATTTCCATTTAATTGTTTCATTATGCCTCATTGGTACAGCAATTTGCACAAAAAAATCTATATCAACAATTTAATTGGTCAACTAAATAGATTCTATAAGATATGTAATAGTCATTCAGATAATTATAAACAAGTTTTTAAATTTGCTGCTAATCTCTTTTACAATAATAACTATCCATTGAACTTTATAAAGTTTTACACCAATAATTTTAATAGATTTTTTCGATTGTGGTAATAGCAGCGGTATTGTTTCTTCATTTATGGTGCTTGGTGTCTTCTGGTGTTTGCTGATAAAGTCACCTGTCGGAAATGCAGCTACTGGACATCGAGCGACTTGGAATGGTTGGACTATGCGATTTGAAATCCGGACAAGACCGTGCCAGTAATAGGCCATTGACTGTGAATACACCATTTCTACTTTATATTGTCCTGTATTCTTCTTTCTTCTATTTAATTTTGCCGTACGTCCAATTTATTACAATATCTTTGGCCTTTCAGGTCTGGGTGGGAACATGGCTGACTAGCATGTCCATTATTAAGTTAATTTTATCAAGCATGTCGAATATATATATATATATATATATATATATATATATTGGATTTTAATTGACTTAATTTTATTAAACAAAATTGCTACAGTTATATCTATTTAAGTACTATTAATTTATTTTTATTTTAGGATTTCATTGTTATTCGCCTTTTTGGGAGTATGCTGATTTCGCCATGTATCTGAAACCTGTTAGGCCTTTTTATTAATTCTTAATTATTGTTTGTTCTGCTGCTCCCACCCGCTGAATAGGAAGCGGAAGTGTGTTTTTCACATAAAGTGTTTATTTTTACAAATGTTTTTTTTCGATAATTTAATTCGTTTTTTGTTGTATTTATTAAAATGCTTTCTTTTTGTTAATCACGCCCACTTATCTTAAACTCTTACACCTTTTTATCACTTTCTATTCAAAATTATATAATTTTTGTTTATTTTTTTAGTGCTGCCTTTAGTGCCCTTTTTTATACAAATATACTTTAATTAATATGTAAATAATATATATATATACATATATAGAGAGAGATATATAAAAAAAATCGAGAATATGTATATATAATTTAAATGTTAAGTTACTGAACTACATTAAATACAGAAGAAGCACTGCGATTCGCTGAATGAAGATTGAGCTTACAATAGATCTCAGGCAACTTTCGCAAATTTTATCTACGGGTGTAAAGAGGAAATTGTTTTTGCAATTCAAAAACCATCGGGAGAAGACTCAGACAGTTTTCTTCAAAATTCCCTCAAAAGATAATATTTAATTATAAATTGATTTTCATGATAGTTATTTAGTACTTAAATGTTAATTAATATTCACGCATACTAATATTAATAAAAAAGAATGCTTAAACATGTGGATATGTTGCATATTCAAAGAGAAGATGTTAAAAAAATGTATATAAAGGAATTAAAAAAAATTTGAGATTTTTTTTCATTAGGGAAAGGAAATACATTTATTATTATTATTATTTCTATTATTATATTTCAGAGTCTCTTCATAATTCTAATGAAATAGGTGTTAAAGTTCAGTATTAAAAAGATACTTATTTTCTGTGACATGAAAAGGAACTTTCCCTATATCTAGGAGGGATAGCTCCAGTCTCTTTTAGTTCAGGAGACTAAAATTTTATTAGATTTTCGAACTCTCGAATTTTATTAGATCCTTGATTGTTAATCGCATACAAATGTTTTATTCTTAAAATGTGTTTATACTTAGATTGAAAAGCGTCTTAATTTAACGCATGAAAAAAAAAAAAAAATGTGCCACGCGCATTGATTATAGAATCTTTCAAACATTACAGAAACATGTTAAACATTTTCGTACAATATGTACAATATGTATAATGCCCCCCCCCCCCCCAACATTTCTCAACTCTGATGGAATTCAATGCAAAAGCCTGTATCAGTACTGGAAAATATTTGATATTTTAACTAAAATATATTAAACTTATTCGGACTTTTGATAAGATAGGTAGTTAAACCTTTCTGAACGTAAATCTATATAGTACCGAAGTATTAGTACTGAAAATAACGAGAATAAAAGACTTTGTCTCACGATTCAAAATCTATCTTGCATTGCAAAGCATTAAGACAAACTTTATGCATGAATATTTTAGATATTTCTAAACTATTCTCCCAATACCTACATTCAAACAAAAATGTATTTTTTAAAGATGAAGGAAGACACAATAAATCATTTTCTTTTACTATATGTAAAATATTTAACACTTTAACAATTCGATTGAAATTTTTGTCTCGTTTACTTTGAAAAAGCACAGATATATCATTAACTTATATTCATATATTTATATTATTTTGCTTAATGGACAGTTTTATTGTAATTCGATGCTTAAAATAATTGTACATGAATTATCAAAAATTTATAAATTTATACCATAAAAGGTAGATACTGTAAGTTTTAAAAACTAATGATATTTTTTCTTTTTTTTGACCATAAATATTGAATATTTTTAAAATGTAGAACTTAAATTTTATTTAATTGAGTGCGTAAATGCTATATTTGTTTATAAATTAATGACCCCGTCGCATATTCTTTCCAGTTGAGACTTATTTACATTCGAATTAACTACGTAAATAGTTGAAGATAAGAATGATAATTTTCTTCGATAATTTTATAAGGAAAATCATTTTAATGATGGTAAATCTGAGAATATTAAATATAGCAACCTGCCTTCTATTATTTCAAGGAATGTGACTACTATGCAATTTGTATAATTAAATTTTAGTGCATTTATAAAAGATAATTTTATACTGAGAATTAATTTGATAAGAATAAGACTTTTTTTTTTTTTTTTTTTTTTTTTTTACATATGATAAATAGACATATAGTATTTATTATTGTTATTACTATTATTATTCAGGAAAAATTCGATAAAATGTTTCTAAAAGATTTTATACTTACATTCATATCAAAAGAAACAAAATGCATATATTTATTTTACTAAACTAACATATTATTAAGAAATGTGCGTACTTCACTATATATGTCTTAGTCTCAGTTCAAGTAAAAAGGAAACATGTCTTTGAATATCTTAAAGATAATTAATGTCGTAAAATCTGAAATTAACCTAGTATTTGTTATTTAACTATTTCTTTAATAAATAAATATTTCATTACATATTGCTTAAAAGTTATTGTTAAATTACAAGTTATAAAATGAACTTTTAGGTTTCTTGAACATATTTGCATTAAAAGAAGGAAAAAGAACAGAAAATTTATTATTTCAGTTATTTGAAATTTGCATGTAAGTAATTCAAAAATATTTGACATGAGTTAACTCTCCTCATTTCCCCCTCATATATTTGTTCTCTTAAGTTTCCCCTTTAAATTCTACTATATTCATGTTAAATGAAATTAAATCTACCAATTTCTAGGCTAGGCTGTTGAATTTTGAATAAAAATGCCTAACTATTAGGATACCTCCCCTACGTTTCTGCTAATTTACTTTATCATAATTATCAGGGCGCAAAATTTCCGCTCGCCATTGGCGAATGCAATTTTTACTGTGGCGAGTAAAAATTTGGTCTAGGTATAGATAGAATTCTCAGATGATACGGTGACAGAAAACATTCTTTTTCTAGGCAAAATCTTTAAACCTTTAAATATGGCAAAATCTTGCCACCTTATAACCTCATAATTAACCTCTCTTTTTTCTATTTTTGGAGGGCCGAGTCTGTGCGAGCTGCCCGACGATCGCTCCAGCATGGGAAAGGAAAAATGCTTAGTACATGCCATGGACGTACTCTAAGTCCGTGGTACATGCATAAAAGTTTTAACCTCTTCGGCAGTTTCTTTTCTCCCACTATGATTTTTTTCAAGCAGACTGAGAATAGATGAGCAGTGAGACTCTTTGCCCGTCGTCGCCCGCTATCCGAGAGAAGAAAAAAGCGAAAATTTCCCTATGCAATATTAGCGTATGAAAATGAGCCCGAACCCTTTAAAGATACTGCTTATGTTTGTTTATTTTGTTGAATAATGATTAAAAAAAATAGTTAATATTTTCCAGTTTTTTGCTGAAACGCAAAGAATATGCACTTGTTATGATTTGTTAGCAACGATTCTATCGGAAAAGTAATTTCAAAATGGCTATTTCAAATGACAACAATGAACAAGTTATACACATCGACATTCCGTCTGATTATAAAAATAAAATGGACAAAAAAAAACATTTCTGATGTAAAAAGTTAAATAAATAAATAAAGAAGCTTAATCTTTCCTAATAAAATAGTTTTCACGGGATATTGCTTGACAAAGATTTTTTTTTTCCCTTTAATGATTCTTTGCATTTATAGATATTTTAATCTTTATTAAATTTCAAATACAATGTATTATAGTGATTTTCTATTATAGATGATTATGAGACATACTTTTAATATATATAATTTTAGGTATACTTATAAAAGTGTTTCAAATAATTAGGAAAAATTTTAAAAAACCAAAATGCGTAAAAAAGAAAACAAAATGACAACCCTATTTTGTGGCGAGTAAAACTTTTTTTTCGGCGAGTGTAATCTGAGCTGTAATTATTATTATTATTCGTGTCAGTTTCAAGTTTTCATTTATCTCCACAGTATTTTAAATTGTATCTTCAAATCTTCCCATAAAACAAATTTACTGTAAATATTGCCCTATTCTGCTATATTAAGAAATTCGCAAATTTGAATAATTTACGAAGTTTTTAAAGTAGAATGTCCATTGTCAAGGATGCCAATGCCAGTGTCATAAATAAATTTTCAAAACCTGTACAACATTTTTATGAAGACAATACAAATCATGAATCGTCAGAATACAGGTTTGTTCCAAATTTTATTCATATTCTCCCATGTTAAGAAAATATTAAATTTTGAATAAGTTCCCTAGTAAGATGTGGAACTAATAATTATAACAAGTTGAATTCATGGAATTAAAATAACTTTACCATTAGTGGCAAATATGTTTACATTTTTGTTATTCAAATTTGTGACAGTGTTGGATTTGTATATTTACTTTAAATTTATCGGATTTATTTTGTACCTTTCTACTCAGTTTTCTACGAAACTGAATTTCTAAAACAAGTTAAATAATTTTTATTTAAAGTTTTACAGCATATTGTCTATGGAAAATTAAGTTTTATTAAAAAGTGTTAAAATCTACTAAACCGATTTGGTCTTTTTTTTTTTTTTTTTTTTTTTTTTTAAGAAAATAATCCACGCTGTCGGGGAAGGTTTAACGCTATTGAAATCCTTGGCACGGTAGAAAGAAATCCTAAATGTGTTTGTAATATGAAACACTTCAAATCGTCTTTTTTTTTTTTTTTTTTTTTCTTTCGTCATATGTGGCAATCTCTTGACTTTGCTGTACGACTTTGAAAGTTTGTCAAATGCTCCCTTTTTCTCCTTTACCATAGTAATGACATCTTTTAAACCAGAATTTACTTCATTTCAATCCCCGTATCTGCCTTTTTTCTACTGAACCTATCGCTTTGAGATGCTGTCCAACGTTTACTCTTCCCCTCTATAATAGTAACGAATTCTTTCAATCTGTTATTTTGTTTTTTTCATCATGTGTGCCTATAGTTCATTGAAATAGCCGTACCGCTTTGAAAATTCTTCATTTTTTTTTCACTTTTTATCATTGTAATAACATTCTTTAAGACAGAATTATGTTTATTTCATTCCCTGTATCTGTATTTCATTTTATTGAACCTACTGCTTTGAGAATTTTCCCGAAGTCTATTCCACCCCTATATTATAAAAAGTCTTCTTTTAGCAATGCGCCCAAACTCACGTTCATGTCCAAAATCGTTTCATTTTGCTCTCGGGTAAAGCACTGCCACATGCATTGGAAAACCAGGCACATTATAGACATTGAAGATGGTGGGAAAAATAGAGTCATCACGTACCGAAGTTTAGACAAATTCATTAGAATTTTGTTTCAAAATTATAGGTTTCAGGTTTTACAGTTATAAGTATTTATGTAAACATCATAGTGACCATCGAAGCGAATGAAATCTTCTAAGTAAAATATAAAATGAAACAGTTAAATTTAAATTTTGAATATTATTATTTTTATATATTATTAATTGGAAAATTTAATTAGACGAAATTTTATAACTTTATGATAAATATGTAAGGACATTTGATATTGTATATATAATAAAAATGTAAACATTTTTGCACTTTGTTGTCAAATTGACTGTTTATTTCCATTACCCGAAAATCGTAGGTTGGAAACATTTCATTCGGTCAAAAATTTTATATAGAGTTTTGCTTGATTTACTTGTTTTAAGGTTCTTTTGAATGAAAAACGAGATTTCTGGAAGTCGTTCAGGGTGTAGGCGCGAGTGTTTTTATGTAGTAGGTTTCTGGGGAATCTTCTGACTAACATGTCTCGAAAACAGAAAAAGGTAGAATGGCGAAGACAAGTGCGGTGTACAGATGATTTTGCCAGCTCTTAATGAAATTTAGAAAAATGGAAATGGGAGATAAAAATCAGGACCATGGGCCGTAATTCAGTACATGAAAACGGCTTCAATGTTTCTTTCTTTTTTTAATTGTTATATAAACCCACTTTTAGGTACTCTTTAGCAGTTAATCACTTAAAGAAAATTTATAAATGTCCTCAAAATATTGGTCAGCTTTAGGTCTCGCAAGTGAGTTTTTTTTTATGAAAAGGCTCAATAGATTTTCTTCAAACTTGCCATTTTAATTCCTTTTTTGATGTTTTTTTCGTATATAATTTTTAGTTTCCAGTAAATAAATGTGTTTGCTAAGTTTTTGATGAAACATTGAATTGGGACTAGAATCTCAAAGCCACTTTTTTATTTTCTTCAAGCTTGCTATTTAATGTCCTTTTTGGATTTTCTTTCAAATGTGTTACTTGGTTAGTATAGGAAAATTTATAGACGCCCTGTTAATGGAAGTCAGATTTAGATTTCGAAAATTGATGTTACAAAAGAAGTACAGATTCATTTTAAAGTCTCTACAAAATGTCTACTGGTTACTACAGAAAAATTCATAGACGTCTGATTAGTTAAATTAATTTTGTATTGTCTGACTACACAGTTCTGTATAATATCTATGTATATGATCACTAATTATGTATAATATCAACAAATATTCAAAGATATTTATATCTGTTTACCATTACCAAATTTTATATAAATTTTATAATTATATTAATCATTTTTCATTTAAACACTATTATATTTAAAAGAATATACTACAAACAATATTATTTGCAACTGTAATAAAAAATCGCAATGCTTTTTCAATACATTCTATAAATTTTTACCATTCTCTCAATAATGAATTTATTATGACTATTATACAATGTAATAAAAAAAGAGTTATAAAAGTAATCATGACGTATGAAATATCATTTTGAAAATGACATCGTTTAAGTTATACAGGGTGATAAATTTAAAAGAGAACCCGTTGGTTTTTCTTATTACCCTTAAATATGACAAATGTGGCAACTATTCTAACGCTGAAATACAATTTTTTGAACCTGATTTAAGTGTGGGAGACAATTTCCAACACTGTTGGATTCTTACAACTTAATTTGTGGGGTAAAACAGAAATGGAGACGCACAATGTTTTAATCCTGTAATAATTATATTTATGAAACAAAATGTAATTAAAAGTTTTTACATTATCATTCCTACATTACATTTACATTATCATTATCATTTTTACATTATTATTTTCACATTATCATTTTCATAGGCTTTTTCCAGAGAAGTCCTGCAAACATCGATGAAGTAAAACAGATCATAACTGAAAAAATCTCATCAATAACACCAACAATGCGGCGAAGTGTGTCAAAAACCTGGTTCGACGTATTCATGTTTGCATTCAAAATGGTGGTGAACATTTTCTGTGAGGAATGATAATGTAAAAAAATTGAATTAAATTATGTTTTTCAAAAATAAAATTAATACAGGGTTTAAAAAATTGTGCGTCTCTATTTCTGTTTTACCTCACAAATAAAGTTTTAACAGGCCAACAGTGTTAGGAATTGTCTCACAAACTTAAAAAAAGTTCAAACAATCATACTTCAATGTTAGAATAGTGGCCCCAAAATTTTCAGATTTAAGGGTTATAAGAAAAACCCACGGGTATTCTTTTAAACTGATCACCCTATATATTATAGTTCATAACCTACGTAATGATAATTCACGTTTTAATTTAAAAAAATGTTTGCGTATCATTTATTACATTTTCGTGGAAAATAATCTTAGAGATCAGAAATAATATGGACTTTTAATAAAATTAGTCGTATGCTTAAAACCGTACTCATTTGATCAGGAAATACCCATATAATGAATCGTATACCTACTCATATAATGTTCTCTGGCAACTTATTATAAGTTTTCATTTTAATGGTCTGTTGACACTTAAGATAGGAGAACAAAAAATACCCAGAACAGTGTTCCGTTTCTAATAATTTGATACTTTTATTCATAATAGGCATTTAATAACCGAAACTTGATGAACCCTTCCTTTCGATCTTTATAAAATTGCTGCAATTTCAGTCGCTGTAGTTTCTCTCTCTCTCGCTCTCTCTCCCCCCCTCCCCTACACCATTTAATGTAATAATTCTTTTAATATCTGTGTGATCGTTAAAAAAAAAAAAAATCAAACCTACATTTTTAAAAAGTTAAGAAATTGCTAATATGCCCAACTGCTTACGTCATTTTGCAAATTTTGTATAAAAACGATTTTGTGCTTCAGTTTTTGTGTCCACTATTTTGTACAATTATTAAACTCAAAAGTTAAAAATAAGTTTTACAATAGAATTTAATTGAATATGAAGTAAAAACAGCAAATATACTAACTTTCCGAAATTCACCGAACACTTTCGATTTCAGACGTTTGGTCAGATATCTATACAACATTTTGAAGATATTTACTGAAGCTTTAAGCGTGAAAGAACATGTTATGCCTCATATATTCTGTAAATATTTAGCCCGAAAGGAAAAAATGATTTAGTAAAAAATTAAAGAATTAACAAACTGTTTGGAACCCCCCTGTTAAAAACAATGCTTGAAATGCATTCTAGTTGTAGCATATGAATATAGAACTTCTTCCAATTATTTGTTTTCGTTTATATACGACTGGGGCACATATTGACAGACATAGAGGAAATTAATTAAATATTGTAAAATGTTTCCTTTATTTTATTATGATAAGCAGGGTATTATTACCAATGCTACGCCGTTTTTAGGAAACTTGACAAACTGCTTTAGACACAACATATTGTAGATAATATAAAAATATAAAATAACTAATAAAATAAAATCATTTAAGACAAATCATTTTGAACTGCGCATGCGCAATTTTAACGAAATTTCATTCGCATAATTTATAAAGCAAAAGTAATGAGCTACAAATATAAAAACCCCAAATAAATATCGCGAAAATTTCAAAAGATATCGTTGTTATAATGAACTAAATATCAGCCCATCTAAAAAGAATATATATAAAATGACAGGTGTTTTTATAAATATTTATTTATTATAAACGAACACTATATTGCCATTAATTTAATAAAACAAAAACCTGGGTAAAATCCACTTTGCTTTTTAATGATTTCCCTGAAACTTACAATTCATAAAATAATAATAATAATAATAATAATAATAATAATAATAATAATAATAAAAAGAAAAATCATTGTAGCATTTTTTCCGAAGCTTATACAGTGTAACAAAAAATCTTTAAAGTAACAATATACAATGTAACACAAAATAGAATAAAATTAATGATACGCAGCATATTATAACAGGGTGTAAAGGTAATGATTTCATACGGAATATTATTTCTATTAATGACATCCTTCATGTTAAATACTATGATTTATATCCAATGTAATACATTTATTATATCCCTTGGCATTCAGTTTTAAAGTACAAAATATTTGTGCTTCTTTTATTACTCTTATTTTTCGAAAATAATCTTAGCAATTGGCTAATATGGGGTGTAAAGAAAATAAACTGCATGATCTAAAACGAATTCTTTTGATTGAGATAATGCGTAAATTATAAAACATTTTATGTCATAGTCTTCTAACACGCAAGAAAAGGGAATAAATATGTACTAAAATAGTGTTATAAAAGTTTTTTTAATCAAATTGTAACTGTTATTAAACCAAGTTTCATTTTTTTTTTCAGAAAAGAGTTTTTTAAGTTAATAAATATTTATAGAATATATATATATATATATATATTTATATATATAATATATAAAGTTTTATTATATCATATTACTCCAAAGAGACAAGAAGTATTTTAAATTTCAAGCATGTAGTATTGAGTTATTTGAAAATTGAATTCAAAAAGCGCTTTACACGTAATTAATAAAATTTTCTCTATATTACAGCAATCTCTATTATAGAAGAAATTACATATATTCTATTAAAATTCGTATTATAAATTTAATTCTCCTATTTATTAAAATAGCGGAACTTTTGATGTTTATACTCCACACAATATTTCTGAAAATAACAATTTTATATAACATATCTTTGAACTTTCTAAACTGACCGTTAACTTTAGAAATATATGAATTCGTCCACTGGACTATAATAAATTTTTAATTTTTAAAATGGAATCGTTCCTCTAATGAACAAATACCAAAGTGTTAGCGGTCAAAGTTTAAGATATGGGGTTAACAGTTGGATAGCTATTAATTATATTGCCTTCTGAATATGGCTAGTTGTATAAACAAAATTGAGTAGTTGTATAAACAACATATATGTATAGTTAGTATAAACAAAATAGTTGAAAAGAGGGTAACTAATTTTCTGAACATTACTTATGTAAATAAAATTAAATAAAAAATATATATATAATCCGTTTAAGTTATCTTAGACTCAGAGTTCAAAATTTTATAAATTAAATTTGAAAAGCGCAAATTTTAAGTAATTAAAAGTATTTATTTTATTTATTTTTTATTTACATCCAATTTTTGTAACTCATGACAGCTTTATTTATTTATTGTTTCATTTCATATTCTTAAAAAAAAATATATATATATATATATATATCCCCTTGTAAGGTTGATTGATATAAAACATATTCCTTTAACTTTACTTACTTCACTTACGTAATAACACAGCATTCATTGTATTAAAGCACCATCTGTTTCTTCCGTATCGCCCATGGTGAAGCAAATATATTTTTGACCGTTTGCTTGAACTGCAAATTTCTGAACCGTCAATCTTATATATAAAAATAAATAAATAAATAAATAAAAACAAAAAAGGCTGCATGTGTAGATTATGACACTTTTTGAAGTGCGGACAGTGTCTCACATTTAAGGAAAATATTTTATTTGTTTGTTTCCTGGTTTAATGCTTCTTTTATTTATTTATTTATTTATTTATTTATTTATTTTCTAGGCTGATTGGAATTTAAAATAAAAGGATCTTTGAATGAAATCATTTTATAGATCTTTTTCAGGTTCTAAAATATACTTTATTTATTACTTTAATGCACTTTTACAAAAAGAAATACAACAATACGATTGTCGATAACTTTTTATTGATATTTTGCGATAAACACAGACATTACCATGTTGTAATAGTATCAGATTTTAACTTCCACTAAGCACAATTTGATTACCTTTTTCTTTTTATGTTTGTAAATCTAATGACTATATTACATCATTAAAAGTACATTAGATTAACGGAAATTCATCGATATATGCAAGATGCATATAATTTCCCTTATATTCAGCATCCTGATTCTAAAATATGTATGTAAATTGGTAAAAAGTTTGTTTGCGGGACCCATTCGATTTTCGCTCAATAGTATTTGCTCAGATTATGCCTTGTTTCACATACATTTTAGTTCTTATATAATTCTAATATCAAATATTAACTTTCAAATTCAGTATGCTTATTGCTTATTATCTGCGTTAAATTCGTACGTTTAACACCCATTTTATAAAATCTTCTTTATATATATATATATATGTTATAATATAATGGGATTCCTCCCATTATTATATCATTTATATGATATGTATATATATTCTCTTGGAATTATACATATTCGATCATTCACTTGTATATTCATTGAATTAGCTGTTAAAAATATATTTAACGTATTTTATACACTAGATTCAGTCGTAGTTTTACAATTCCATAGTGTATTACTTCTTTAAATTCTATTTGGTACTTTGAAACCACATTGAAAATATTATGAAGATATTGAATATCTGTTTTGTTACTGTTGTTCGCATTTTTATCATAATTAATTAGAACGTTATTATCATGGTCTTGCCGAAGTTTTGGGTGAAGTTCGGCGCAAGACAAAGTAGTTTAAACCGCTCCCCCATCTTAAGTCGTGGTGGACTCTGCTCCTTATTATTGTTATTTCTTTTTAATTTATTCATATTTTACCCTTGTTTCACAAATTTTTCAGTTCTTATATCAAATATATGTATTTCTTTATATATATATATATATATATATATATATATATATATATATTAATATATATATACATTATCTACCAATAAGTATTTGGAGATTTCCGAATTTAGACATTTTGTTATAAATCTAAAATGTTCTGTAGGGATCATCTTGGAACTTTTGTAGTTTAAAGAACATGTTATATCTCGCATATTCCAGGAAAAGTTAGATCCTGTAGAGGAGAAAGGTACTAGAAAAACATTAAAGAAATGTCAAAATATTTTGGATCAGACTAAACAGTAATGTTTTAAATTCGTTTTGGCTGTAGCATATGGTTATGAAGATTTTTCTCATTATCTGTATAAAGTTTTATGAGGTTACCACATAAAATTCATGGAGATTTTTTTTTTTTTTTTATGAAACAAAAAATCGCTTTTTTAATTATTACACGTAGGGTGTTCGACTAAGTGCAAAGACATTTTTAGGAAATTTGGCCTACTACATTAGACAACGACAATCAGAATTCAAAGATGCTAACTATCTTACGAAATCTGAGCATTTTTACTAGATGATATTTTACTATGTATGCGTTACCTTTAAAAAAAGAATTCCTCTGCATGATTTATTAGCCAAAAGTATTTAGCAACTTAAATGAAAACCCCAAACAAATATCGTGTAAATTCAAAAAGCTATGAGGCATAAAATGAACAGAATTTCAGTTCTCTCAAAATAAAAGCTAAACTATAGGGTTTTACTCACATTTTTATTTTGATTCAATCAATGCCCAGTGGTAATACAGTGTTCGCTGATTTTAAATAAATATTAATAAAATACTTTAACCATCTTCCTTTTTTTTTAACCGACTTCAAAAAAGAAGGAAGGTTCTCAATTCAAACCGTATGTTTTTTTTATGTTTGTTAGCTCATAACTTCTGAACGGAAGCTCCGATTTTGATACTTTTTGTTTTTTTGAAAATGTCTTGGTCTGCAATAGGTCCCATTGTAATATCTTTACGATCTAAAGAAAATACAGGGTGCCCCAAAAAATCCGTCCCAACTCTTTTAACTGCTAAACGGCTTCAGCTATAGTGATAAAAATGGTATGTAAATATAAAAAAGTGGCCATGCAGTGCAAGGTTAAACCGCTTGCAGCGCCACCTGGTGAAAAATGGCGGAGTTAGTGTTCCTATCTCGAAAACGGTTCTAGAGAAAAAAGTTAATTACAAAGGGGAAGAGTATCATCGATTTAGTACAAAAAGACAGTTTAGACATTCATGCTAGCGTTCCTATCTCGGAAATTGTTCAAAACAGGGGGAAAAAGGGAATTATAGAATTGCAGAACATCATCGATTTAGTGCGAAAGGTAGTTTAGACATTGATGCTAAAAATACGATGCTAAAAACGTGTATTTGTTTGTTCGCAATTTCTTACACTATGCACACTTGAGGTACATTGCGCACATTGTAGCGTAGCTGATGAGACATACGCTATATAGTTCAAAATACGGTTACTTGATGATACTTTTTTTTTTTGTTGTAAAGATCTTGGTCTGAAGTATGTCCCATTGTAATATCTTTACAATCTAAAGAAAATAAAACGCCATCTGGTAAAAAACAGCGGTATTAGCGCTCCTATCTCAAAAACATCTCGAGATGGAAGAAAAGTTAATTACGAAGTTGTAGAGCATCATCAATTTACTACGAAAAGACAGTTTTTAGACATTATTGCTAAAAATAGAACGCTTAAAACATGCAGTTGTTTGTTCGCCAATTTTCTACACTGTGCATACTTGAACTACGTTGCACAATTTGCAGCGTAACTGATGACACGTATACTCTGTGGTTCAAAGTACTATTACTGTAAGCGGTCACATCGATTAGCGCAGAGTCGTTTTCAACCAACTTCAGAAAAGAGGGTGTTCTTAATTCGAGCTATGCGTTGTTGGTGTTTGTAAGCTTATAACTTCGTAAGAGATGCTCTAATTAACCGACTTTAAAAAGGAGGAGGTTCTCAATTCAAAGCGAATGTTTTTTTGTTTTTGTTTGTTAGCTCATAACTTCTGAATGGATGATCCGATTTTGATACTTTTTGTTTTATTGTAAAGGTATTGGTCTGAAAAAGGTCCCATTGTAATATCTTTACGATCAAAAGAAAATACAGGGTGCCCAAAAAAGTCAGTCTCGACTCTTAACTGCTGAACAGCTGCAGATATAGTCATAAAAGTGGTATGTAGGTATAGTAAAGTGGACATGTGCTACGGGATTCAACCGCCTACAGTGCCAGCTGGTGGAAAACAATGGAGTTAGCGTTCCTATCTCGGAAACGGTTCAAGACAGGGGGGAAAAGTGAATTATAAAATTGCAGAGCATAGTCGATTTAGTACGAAATCCTAATGAAAAGATAGTTTAGACATTAATGCTAAAAACAGAACGCTTAAAACGTACATTTGTTTGTTCACAATTTCCTATTTTGCGCACACTTGAACGACATTGCATATGTTGTAGCGTAGCGGGTGACATTTAAGCTATGTAAAATTCAAAGTATGGTTATTTTAGACGGTCACATCGATTAACGCATAAACTTTTTAAACCGACTTCATAAAGGAAGAGGTTCTCAATACAAACCGTGTTTCTCATTGTTGTTTTGTTGTTGAAATTTGTTAGTTTTTAACATCGTAAGAGATGATTTAATTTTAATACTTTTTTTGTTGAAATGATCTTTGCCTGAAATAGGTTTCATTATGATTTCATTAAGATATAAACAAATTACAGGATACTCACAAAAGTCTGTTCTCATTCTAACTGCTGAACGCATGCAGCTACACTGGTAAAAGCAGTATGTAAGTATCGATGTTGAAACTTCTGTCCGTCAGCTGCAATGCATATTTTGCTCTTTGTTTGAACTTTACGCTGTGCAATTTCCAGCGCAGCGGGTGACACATATTCACTGTAAAGTTCAATATATATGCCCAACAGAATTTGTTATTATGAATACAACGTATCCGTTCTTTATATTTCTAAAGACTTCTTAACTTAACGTGTGTTCATTCAATAGATAGTTTTTTGCTCATATCCGATAAAGGCAAGAAAAGTGACACAACTTAAAAATGCAGCATTTGAGAAAAATCAACTTAAATATAACTTGACTAGAATAAAACTGGCACAACTGTCTCTCGAGTGGATAACTTTCTAGATGGAGATGTAACTTTTTTGTCCACATTCGGTGCATTTCATGTATTTTTAAGTGACATAAACCATTTTTGGAGTTATGTCACTTTTCTTGGAAGTTATGATTTGTGAAGCTGCTGTCGAACGTCTTTTGATGTTCTGCTATATGAATAAGTTTTCACTGAAAAGAGAAAAATAAAATCTTTTTGTAAAAAAATAGAACCGACTCCAAAAAGCAACTACTATTCAAACAACTAAAAAAAAAAAAAAAAAAAAAAGTATGAAATGAAACTGTAAATTGCGCCAAAAAGCATAAAATAATTTCCTTCGCCAAACAACCTATAACACTACAATTAATCATAACTTTTGAAGTCGGCGCAAAATTAAATAAAAATTGATAACTTCATTTAATACAAAAATCAAATCCTATTCAATATACACATCTCACATTGTCACCTACAAAACGCAGCCGAAAACTACTTTGATTCAAGAAAACAAATAAAATTTCGTAAGCAGCAAAAGTTGGCGAAGATGCTGGTATCTGACATCCTTGGTGAAAGCAAAATCGCAAAATTATCTGGCAAACATATTTAATTTCTTTGGGATATTATGATTGTTTTGATAAGGTATATTAAGAGAGTAATCTAGAATATGAAACAATACATAGTATAATATATATTATGAAAATATACATCTTGCGTGTATATTTTTGCATTACGTTTTGATCGCCAAATCCAAAAGCCACCAAGGATGATAGGTATCAAAGTTATACCAAATTTGCAAAGGAAACTCTAACTTCGTAGAAACATAAATACCGCATTGTAAAGAATGTTCACTGCTCTATGTACATGCTACTAATGGACCAATTGTATACAGTGATAAAATAATAAAAGAAACATGAAAATGGATCAATCGAGACAACAGCATTTGTTGCTACCGATCTAAAAACAAACCTTTAAAAACCAATTAAATTTTGTTTAGTTTTGCGCCGACTTCAAAAGTTATGATTAATTGTAGTGTTATAGGTTGTTTGGCGAAGGAAATTATTTTATGCTTTTTGGCGCAATTTACAGTTTCATTTCATACTTTTTTTTTTTTTTTTTTTTTTTTAGTTGTTTGAATAGTAGTTGCTTTTTGGAGTCGGTTCTATTTTTTTACAAAAAGATTTTATTTTCTTTTAAGAACTGGAATTCTGTTTATTCTATCTCGCATAAATTTTTAAATTTACACGATATTTGTTTTGAGTGCTCACATAAGTTGCTCAATACTTTTGGCTATTAAATCATGCAAGTGAATTTTTTGAAAGATCGCGCATGCGTAGTTAAAAATTATTTAGTAAAAATGCTCATATTTTGCAATATATTCAACATTTTTGCATTTTGATTACAGTATACTCTATCTAGTGCACTGTAAATAGAAGCGTCTTAAATCCAGACAGAAATGTGTCTGAAATGTCAATTCAGACACATAAATGTCTGAAACACTTAAGCATGCAAAATTTCACACGCATGTGCTGTCTTAAATTAAGACACGTAAGTGCCTTTTTTATAAATGAGCTGAGATAAGTGTCTGAATAAGGTTGATATGTCTGAAATTAAGACATATAACATTTTAAGACAATAAAATTTCAGACATTTTATAATTTAGGCACTTAAAAATTCAGACATTACAAATTTCAGACACTTAGAAATTCAGACATTTGTATTACTTAACAAAATTTCAATATGGAATCTACTTTAAGCAGCATGCATATCCTGTTTTAACATTTTTTTAAACAAACAAATTTGATATTATTTTATGTAATATAAGTAGTTAACTTATTTAAAATACTTAGACACGGATCTTATTCTGTTAAAAATTTAAAAACAAAGCTAATTTTTATTTAAAATTCTCACATGCAATAAATCAAAAAAGCTTGTAGCTAAGAAAGCAAATTCGTAGCTAAACAATATTAAACACTTTGTGCATAATTGATTTTTTTTGTCGCGTTTTAAAAATTATTTTATGTTTCCCTACACTTCAAAATTCAAAAGATCATTTTTTTTTTTTTTTGTTTCATGTATATAGTTTGTTTTCTTGCAAATACCAGTTAAAAAAAAAAAAATCGTTTAGAATCCATAGGCTACTATTTTTTCATACTTATTACGCATTTTACAAAAAAAAAAAAAAAAAAAAAAAAAAAAAACTATAAACCTCTACACATGAAATTTAAGATAATATGTATTAAGCTTTACTTCTTATGGACAGTTTTATTGCAAAGACATAAAACTTCGAACGGATACTAGAATATATTTCGTTATACAAGCACAGTACAGCGTGAGCACTGTAGGCTTGATTGGGTAGACGCTCGCCTTTAAATCCGTTGGTTGTCAGTTGGATTCCCGCCGGAAACAACGGGGAATGTCTTTGTAAAAATTATTAATATATACTTGTAATGCTCTAGGAGATTCTAAAATCTATTGTTCACAGGTAAACAGTAAAAAACGCATCTTTTTATTTATTTATTTATGAAAAATATTCACTGTAGATAGGATCAAAGATGGCGGAATTTCAGACGTTTTGAGTGTGAAACGATGTGCCTTTTAAGACACTTTTTAGCATCTTAAAATTGAACACCCGTTTCAGACACAATTGTGTCCGAATTTCAGACACTTGTATTTACAGTGTGTAGTGCATTATAGTGGTGGGCGTTATTTCACGTAACATAATAAGTAATATTATTATTGCATTGTAGCCTATTAGCACTGTAATATATTACAAAAAATATCCTATTAAAAAAGTAATACTTTCAACTTTATCTCTGCACGCGAAATAGACAAATTTCTGGCGATAAAACTGATATAATACACCATTAAATAAGTAAAAAGCTTGAATTATTTCTTTTATATAATTTCTTTTTTATTTTATTTTATTTAATTTACAAAATACAAAAACAATATTATGAACGCCGGCTATTACCGAAAATTCAAATCATACAAAACCAAGTCCAAATCGCGTCATACAGTAGGAAAAAAGTATCGAATAATCATCCATGTTTTCGCATCTAACTATACCCGCACTCCTCATGTTAGATACAGCATCATACATAAACAGATAACGAAGTAACAAGTAAAAGACTCGCATCAGACTTTCCGCGCAGGTGTTCGAATCGATTCGTTACTTCACGTCTTAAAAAATAGGTCTGAAATCTCAGTAAGGAATACATACGATTTCATGCAACTCTGTTACTCAGTGATATTCTCAATCAGAAATGTCTTTCCATTTCCATGTTCATAAAATTATCGTTAAAAAAATAATACAGCTGCAGCTGTATTATTTTTTAACGATAATTTTGTAATGATAATATTTTCTAGAATATATTACGGAATATTCCGTGTGAAATATATTAATCAAAATAATTTTAATAAGCAAGATAATTTTAACGTTTAGGACAAATAACATCGTGCTGATATTAATTTAGAAATGATTTTATTTGGTGTTGATTATTTTTCATGGGATAATAAAATCGTTTGAATAAAATACTTTGGTACCACGGTTTAACGAAATAGTGTTAATTTATGCAGCTAGCATCAGATAGGTAAGGGGTGACGGCTCTCGTGTACGGCTCTCGTGTACGTGTTTCTTAATATGATTTGAAATATTCTGTTTTCGTGTTTAAAGGAATTGGTTTAATGAATCTTAAGCTTACTCGATTGGGACAAACGTTTGTGTAAAATTTTGACTCTACCACTATTTCTTATCAGCGTTTTTTTTTTTTTTTTTTTTTTTTTTTTTTATTGAAGAAATTCTAGTGTTAAATAAAGTGAAGATAACTATTCGAAAGCATTGGGACTTAAAAACATGAACCGCATCCATTATGAAGGACACATGTATATATTGTATATCATTCAGAAAGGATTAGAAAGACATTATCCATTTGTAAACTAAAAAGTAATAGGTTATAAAAATAATATGTGGCAAAAACCTATTACCAAAGGAAGTATGGAACGAAGTAACCTATTACTGAAAAGTAACTATTTATCCCTTCTCTACACTGTAAAAAAATAACTATTATCAGCTGCAAGAAACTCTCTGTGATTGGAGAAAATAATTATTTTCTCCAATCACAGAGAGTTTCTTGCAAATGGTAATAGTTATTTTTTTACAGTGTAGTGCATTAAACTTCCTAAAAATGGTTTTGCACTGGGTCTAATACCCTACGTGTTTTATATATATATATATATATATTTATTTAATGATACAATTCCATGAATATATGTGGAAGCCTCATAAAACTTTATACAGATAATGAGAAAAATCTTTATAATCACATGTTACATTCAAAATTTATTCATTTTAAACATTTTGTTTTACAGGGGGATCCAAAACATTTTTATTTTTGTTCAATTTTTTACTAGCTCCTTTTTCCTCTTGGAGGCTCAACATTTGCTGAAATATATGAGGTATAACGTGCTTTTTACATTACCAAAGTTTCAAAATGATTCCTAAAGAAATTTTCTAGATATTTTTCAAAACGTGTAAATACGAAAGTGCTAAAATTGGTAGATAGTTTAACAAAAATTTTATTTAGCTTATGTTATTATATTATTAAGATATCTACATTCATTAATTTTTTGGTGAGTATTTTTGTACGTCCTTAATTAAGTTCTTTTACTAAGATATCAGTCAAATTAATTGTGATATTTTGGATTCTTTAATCGATTGCTTTTGTTAAAAACATTTTAGTTTCTTTCACTCTCGTAGAATTTTGCCATTCTTTACGAAATTGCTAAAGTAATGTGTTTTATAGTTATTCTCCTGTTTTCTACTTTACATTATATTAATCTTCATTTCATATGGTGTTTCTGACTTTAATGTTTGTTTTTGTACACTTGTTACGTATACTTTTAAGTTCTTATATTCTCTCTCTCATAATTTTAGTTAAAAATATTTACTGTGGCGCTTTGTATATATACATATATAAAAAAGACAAATTACTGAAAGGAAACTATTACCATGGAATGCATGAACAGTTTACCTATCAACTGGTTAATTTTTATCCCGTATAAGTTCATTTTCTTAAGTTTGTCATTTTTCTATAAAAAGCGCCATCTAGTATACATTTTTATTTTTTTTAATTCCTTTTTTGGGCACATTTGGAGTATGCTTCATATACCAAGTTAGACAGCAGTACACTCACTGAAATAATTTTATTATTAAATTTTCATCATCTGTAATAACTTGTTAGTTTGAAAAACACATTTGCTTGTACTAGAAAATAACTTCGCAAACTTTACCTCAAACCACCTTTACAAAAATACTCGACATACATGTGAGACATACAGAACATAAAATAACATACAAAAAGGTATACGTATGAAAGAAATTCCCTTTACAGTTTGGGTAAATGTCAAAAAGAAACTTCAGACAGTTTTTATTGTTAGTATTTTGCTAGTTGAACGCTTCTTTATCCAAAAATCTCTGACTATGCAATGCACACACCAATGTTTTGCAATTCGTAAAGTAGTTGGGGCATTTGCATAAAATAGAATACATTTGAAATCGATAAACTACATTCCAATTACAACAGAAATATTCATATACATTTGTTATCCATAAGAAAGATATATTTATCAACTTCTGCAATCGCTGGCTCAAATAAAGAATTGATTAAGGTACATATTCTCATATTTAAAAATATTTTACACATTACATCTAGAAGAAATACGGATTTGACATATAAGCTAGTTTAATTTTTCATAATATAAAGTCTAATGTTGCATGCATAAAAGCTCGATCTTTATATGAAACATAGGGAAGTGACGACTGTCACATTTCTTTTTCTGTACTGAATTCGACTTTTTTTTTTTTTTTCTTTTTTTTTTTTTTGTTAAAAAGAAGCTGCAGTCGAGAGACCTGGTGATCGAAAAAATCATCTATTTTTTTTAAAGAACTTGTTAAGGTTTTTTGGCTCGGTAAAATAAACTCAAGCAGTGAAAGTGTGCTTCGAAGACTGTTGGGTGTCATTGTAAAAGTTGCTCATTTCCAGCAGTCTCTTAACCACTAATTTTTAACTGCTAGAAATTTAAGAAAAGTAAATGACGAAGCCAGATGTATTACTCCCAATCTTTTATTTGAATATTTTAAAAAGTGGGGGCGTTGACTTTTCACTAGAATCTATTTAACAACTACTTGTAGCAAAATGAATGTTTGTTTGCTTTGATTTAAGTAGTGTCAAGATACACAATACAAAAAAAAAAAAAAAAAAAAAAAAAAAAAAAAATTCCCAACTGTGTAATATTGTGTATATTGATAAATAAATATACATGTATTATATAAATAAAATTTCAAGAGAAAAAAGTATACAACTTGCATTATTAGCTCTCATAAGCAGTGAAATCGCCCTACTTAAACAGCTTGGACTGGAGAATCGCTTCGCAATCTTTACTTTAAACCATCTTTACAAAGAGAATAATATGGTGTGTCACTCACACGACTTTCTCTTACCCTGAAATTTAATACTATAAATACAGGTTGCATATTAAAAGGTAAGATAACGAGTACTGTTATGTAAACCTGTATTAAACAATTCATATTAGGCTTCTGAAGAATTTTATATGATAATTAGTTCTGTGTGAGGGGGGGGGCTACCGCCCCCCTCAACCCCCCGTATCATTATTGCACCTATATTTATATAAAATTTACTTCGGTTATTAAAAAAACAATTCTGTTTTTAAAAAATAATTTATTAAAATTATTATTTAAAAAAAAAATTATCCTTTATGATAATGCAGACGATTTCCATATTAGAGAAGTAGTATAACACCAAATATCCAAAAAAAGTCCATTTTATTCTCAATATTTAAAAAAAAAAAAAAAAAAAAAAAAAAAATCGATAACTTTGCTTTAAATTATCGCAGATCGATGGTTCAACCATTCGTTTTAAAGGTATTGGCGAGCTCTTTTGAAAGATACCCCTCATGAAAATTTACTCCCCTCGAGGGGGGACTTCCCACCCCCTTGGGGGGAGGCAAGGTTCCTACATACACAAAAAAAAAAAAAAATTCCCAGTTAACTATCTCTATTACAAAAAATATATATTCGTTTCGTTTGGTTTAGTGCAGTCGCAGTCTATAGACGTTAAACTATACTTTCCTGCAATTTCCCCCATAGACGTAATGTATTAGAATTCTCTTGATTGTCCCTGTACACGAACCATTTGCTTGATCTTAACGAAAATCTTACTGTAGCATCCCTATATGTTACACATTTAGAATACCAAGTTTGAACTTTCTGCCATAATTTGTTTTTGAGATATGCTGATAACAGACAGACACACAGAGACACACACACAGAGACATACACACAGACCATTCGAAAATTTGACCCAAAAACAATACTTTCTCTACCTTATGGGTAAGAGAAGGTAAAAAAAAAAAAAAAAAACATACAACTGAGACAGACGAACTTTACAACTTCTACAGCTTTCCTTCTAGTACTTTCAACTTTTTCTCGAAATGCTCACCAAATATAAAAGAACCTTCCATTCTATGCACTTCCAGCATTTGACATTTCAACGAGAATTTGAACATTTGAGCGTGTGAGGCCTCATAACCTAACGAATGGTTATGTTTGCACTGCATTGATAAATTTTATGGAGGTACAGGAGAATTGCGAAAGAGTTATAATTACTTTTTCATACACATATAGCAGATAAATTTTTGTTTTAATTACGATTTCCAACGCTGATAGTTTGCTATAATTACACGTTTTGAGGCTTCCTGAAAAGAAAAATAATTTTTTTAGCGTTTGATCAGTTTGTTTTCTCTTATCAGTATAACTTAAAGACGGATAATTAAGAGAAATTCAAATTTAGTATTTTAAAGATAAAGCCACAATCTTGTTTCAAATATTTCATCAATATCGGTAAGTTTAGAAACTTTGTACATGTGAAAGTTGTTTGAATAATTTGAAAGAAACATTTAATTTTTTGAGGCGGGGTTTATTTGCTGCGAGAACGCAATTACTAAGTCCTAATTTCAAAAAATCATCTTAGAATTTTTTCTAAAGCAAAATTTTATTTTAATAACATTTCAATATATATATATATATATATATATATATATATATATATTAATTTCTTTTATATTAATTTTCTTCGCAAAGTCTCGTGGGAATCTAATTTAAATAAGCGCAATTACATTGCGCATCAAAGGGTTAAATTGCATAACAGTATCAACACTTTTTATAAATATATGTACTAAATTCAAACAGGTGTTTGACGGGGTTAGTCTCTGTCATACAGTAATATACTTCAAATAAGACTGTTTATAAAAAAAATTAGAATTTTAAATGTATATACAGTATTTTTTAAACTTTAATCTGTAATCTGACTTTTCAGTACTGAAATACTGTGTAAGAGTAATCTGTGTGAGTTTCACACCAAGTTATTATTATATTTTGTATATTAAAGTCTTTTATTCAATGATCTTGCAATATTTTAATGAATAAAATAATATTAATGTTGTTATTGAAAACTATATTTACAGAAATTATTAAATTAAAAAATGATTAAACGGTATTATGACTGCAAATCAGCATCAAAATTCGTTAAGAATGTATTAAAGGAATAGCATCTCCATATTTACATCCCTCGAAAACAGAAATATAAAAATACTTCAAACTAGCTGCCATCAGCGACCAGCTGGTTCGCGACTCGAGAAAATTCTTCTAAGAAAATTGAACATTTATGCATATAAAGTGTTAAACTTCAATATTATCATAACATATATGCATAAAATTTTTAACGAACTATTCAAAATTTTAGAAAAGTGTTTAAAAAACTAATTTAAAATTTAATGAGATTTCTTCAATTGTAACTATGATATTTTTGTATTAGCAATAATTGAAAATTTTAGAACAATTTCAGACAAAAAATACTACTTCTAAGATTTTAAGTTTTCAAAAAAAATTAAAAAAATAAATAAAAAAATAAATAACACATCTTTGTTCGAATAGATTTGTACATTATATCCGGTTTAATGTTAATGATAATAAAGAATACTCATACACTAAAAATACGATATTCGTTACTGAAGTATTGTCTAAAAACACTTAAACAGAAACGGCACATTCTGTTTGTTAAGTAAAATTTTAGTTCATTCATTTACAAGTAATATTCATTTTGTTAATATATATCATTGTGTCTAGCATATTAATATCAATATACGTTTCATAATGCCTCGCTAATACACATCATTGGTGCAAATCAATGCCAGTCACAAGTTATACGCAGTACATTATGACATGCTATATAGTAGTTACATTTCAATACAACAAAGCATTAAATGTGAATTCATCCGTATACATTTCTATGCAATTGCATATTCGTTTTTCAGTATTTGGTTCGATAAGATAAACAAAGTGAAAAATAACATATAATAGTAAAAGCAATAAAAGCAAATATTAAAGAAATTAATGTCATGGAAATTACTAAATTAAATGCCCTGTAAAACTGGATCATTGAACTGTATATCACTGTTGTGTTACGCTTTATGTGGTAAATATATAAAAAATGTTTTCAGTTTATAAACATTTTGAATGAACATTGATACAAAATTACCATAGATGGCATCCAACGATTTTGTATGATTATGACAAAGTAAAAGTAAATTTAATTGTATTGCACAAAAGAAACACTTTAATTTATGATCATATAACTATTATTAATAAATGTAGACTGGGCATTTTGTAACCTTTTAACCCTTTATCTACCGACTGTATCTTAAATAACCATCAGTTTAAAAAGCATATAAAGTCAAAATTATGGAAGAAATGTCAAAGAGCTTTATTAGAATAAAACGTATTTACCTCATTATATTCTCGCTAGAAGGTACTAGACGCTACATGTAGCTGTTTTTGTTCCAGAAAGTATTTTATAGAGTGATTTCGCTGTCTTTGCTTTTCACTTTTCACGATCTTCACGTGTGTTATAATTAATTCCTATATTACTTCAAGAATCTCCCATCAGTCTTAGAAAAATATTAATAAGCATAAAAATTAAATACCTTTTTTTTAAAAATTTTAATGTCAAAATACCCTTTTCGATCTCTGTGTATCAGTGCTACACTAAAATACCACCTCACAAAATCCTCACTAATTACTGTGATGAGGTGTTATGCATAATATTTATTGTAGACATCTTTAAAAGAATATTCTTAACAAACTAAAAATTATGTTTCAAGTGCATTTTTGGACAGTTTCATAATGCGGTAGATAAAGGGTTAAAGGATTTGTTTAAAAGAGCTTTTGAAAATTCTACATTATTGAAAGGAATATTGATAAGACAATCATTAGCCTTTTGCTTAATTTAATGTTAGAAAAATATACAGTGAATGTTCTCAGTATTTAAAATACATATAAGATGATTGGGTAATTTACGCTACTAAAATAATATTATTAATATTATTCTTTTTATTGTTATATGCTTTATGGAATTCATAGACTTAAGGTTCAACTTAGACTGTGAATAACGTTATTATTTATTATTTAAAAATATTTTTAAAACAGAAACGCTTTTCCTCCTAAAACATATTATTTTATATTTTTAGTGGTGTTTCTAAAGTCATTTTTTTATTGTTTTCAGTATCTTTCGACCATGTTTAAAAAATAGTTAACTAAAAACAAATTTTTAATAAGCGAAGTAAACCTTTTTTTGCATCTGAGATAGATCGTAAGATTTTTCCACTTTCTGAAAAATTTATATCTCTACAGAGAGGAAATGAATGTGGCAAGAACTGATTTCATTTTATTATTATTATTTTTTTTTAAATTGCAGTATATTAAGCAAGGCAAAACATTAAGATCGTATTTTATGTACAAGACATTTATCTTTTGCCACGCAAACCTATACATCAAATAAAAAATATTCTTATTGTGTATTAATATGTTAACAATGCAATATATATATATATACATATTATTTCGACGTACAAATATTTATTTTTATTTTTATTTTGTTAATGCACTTTACTCAGTTTGACGTTCATAGCTCATAAATTTGAAATAAGTCTCTAGAAAATATGAACTACAATCTAAATGCTGAAGTAATAATTTTAAACTTTGTTTTTATATTCATACTATTCGTTTATTCAAATAAAGCTTTATTTTATTAGATTTATTTTAAAAATAAAACGAATTAAATTTTCTGGTAGATTAACAATTGGTTTGTTTAAGCCAAAAATATTACACATAAAGTTGTAACAAATGCTTGAATAGATTGGTTAATTAATATGCGTTTTATAAAAATATACCAAAAATATTTCAAAAAAAAAAAAAATCTATTTAGTACAAAATCTTTAACTTTATAAAGTGTTTATATAACTGTTAAACAGCAAGTATTAGAAATATTACATTAACAAAATATAACTTTTTAAATATTTTAATTGAGATACTTATCTATGTCTTCTTGACATCGTGTATTATAAAACGTGATTTTTGTATTTCACATAAGAAAACAATTATGAAGCCAATTTGCTTTACTAATATAGTTCGAGTTAATAACTCTACACTGTAAAAAAATATCACCCCCCCCCCCCAAAAAAAAAAAAAAAAAAAAAAAAATCTAGAAAATGTACATTTCTAGTCCTTTAAAAAATTGCAGAAATGAAAATGCTAAAAATTTTATTTAACTGACGTCTGGATGGGGAATATTAGTTACTTATAATACTTTTTCTAAAAGAGTGATGTTAATATTTTTATTCCTTTTAAAAATAAAACACTATCTAATTTTAACTAAATATTACTGTAAATTTACAGTGATAGGTAATAAATATTTAAGTAAGTTTTCAGAAATGTTTTACTGTGTAGGCGAAATGTATAGCTTAAAAATACTTACAACAGTGAGAAATTTTTCAAAATTTAACTAATTATATTTGCTAAAAATTTTTTTTTGTTGTTGTTCTTTTATAAAAAATACACTTAAAAAGAAAAGTATTGTTTTACTTGCTCAAGAATATTTCGAGCTAAATATATTTAAAGAAGTTAGTAATAATAATAATTAAATATATTTTTCATAATCGAATAATTTGCCTTATTTATTATTTATATTTATTCAATAGTACTGCTTATGAGATAAACAATGAAAGGAGATAAAACACAGATGTTTGCTTTTCCTGTTCTCGAAGAATCTAAAGAGTAAGTTCATGAATACATCGGATTAATAGCGAGATATTTTTCTTGATTAAACAAATGTGAGGTATTATGAGTTTCAAATTTGGTTCTCAGATAAAACAGCTTGCATAGTCACAGTATTCAGTTTGGTTAACTTACTTCATATCGCGCAAACAAATTGATTCGTCTCTGGTTCATTAAACGGACGTACCTATAACAAAGAGTTCATTAATTTAAAGACTGATGAGCTAGAGTTTGAAGATATTTTCTCGAAAAGGAAAGGAAACCTTTCAAGTTATATTCACAAACATAAAACAGAGAATTTTTAAATGTTTACATTTCATATCTAACAAAAGTTTTAATAATGATATTAATATATTTAAGTAATTCGTATTATAAATGCAATATATTTAAATTTAATAAACTTTTAATTTTAATAACAGCCTTGAAATCTATATCTTATTTCTTCCGCGTCTTTTACCATGTATTAATAATAATAATTTAAAAAAAATTAAATATCCTATAAAATAATTTGAAAAAAATGTATTTTCTAATGTTCAGGTTATTTACTGTTATATCTGTCTATCTATTTGTTATCTTCCAGCTTATCTATGTATATATATATATATATATATATATATATATATATATATATTGGGTTGTTCGATAAATAATGTCGTTTTTTAAAACCTTCGCTTCTAAAAACCAAGGCTTTTTTGAACATGGAATTTTTCAACTTACTGAAAGATGGCAAAAGGTCATCCAGCAAAACGGTCAATATATCATTGATTAATGTTTGTTGTTAATATAAATAAATTCACTTTGAAAAACATGAAAAAAAAGACATTACTTATCGAACAATCCAATTTATATATATGTATGTATATATATGTGTGTGTGTGTGTGTTTTCTGTATTGTTTAGTTTCCAACCGATGGCATTCATTTTAAATAATGTATAATGTATATATTTTAAATATTAGAATTCTTTTTTGTTACCGAGTAAGGTACGGGTAAGGTAAATGGTTCATTTTTGTTACCAAATGAAGTAATGAATAGATGGATAAGGGTAACTGATATTATATATTTATTTTCTTCTTTATTTTTTTTTTTATTAAATAAATTTAAATTTAATAAGACGTTATTTATAATGTCACATATGTATATATATATATATGTGGGGCAAACATTCAAATTGTGTTTTGTCAAAAAAAAAAAAAAAAAAAAAAAAAAAAACAGAATTAGTGACTTTTTTTTTAATTCAACATAAAATAGTATGTCTACATATTTTCCTATTGACTAGTAATTCATCTAAACAAACGATAATTAGGGTTAATGTTAAGTTATTTTTTATTAAGTTTTTTGTGTGGTCTGAAAACTAAATCTGAAGAAGAAAATGTGGTTTGAATGTTTGCTCCACATACACACACACGCATATATATATATATATATATATATATATATATGTATGTATGTATCTATTATACATATTAATGCTAATTATAATGTTAATTGTCACAAATATATTTATATGAAGAGATTTCTATTGGATTTTAAACTAAACGTATAAAAAAACCGGTAAGGACAGCTTTTAAAATGCTCTTCTGTTAAAGGCATATTGATGTATTTGATAATATATGAGAAATAAAAATAATAATTTTGTAAAAATCGCTTTTATTTCGTTATATGGTTGCATCAAAATATTCTTTGAGCGATTGTGTTTTGCTTCTTCTTCTTCTTCTTTTTCTTTTTTTTTTTTATTAAGAAAACTCTTCTTGGATCATTTATTGTTGTTTCTATTTCCCTTCGTTGATGTTTCAGCAGTAATCATTTATCTAGCTTGTCGTGATGAACTGTCTTGACATATCTCTATCATCATGCAAACAAATGCTAGAAAAGGTCTTTTTTTTTACTTTTCCGATTTTAGTGGAGTGACGCGTATCAAGTAAAATAGTGCTTGCAGTAAAATATGAAAATGTATAAAGAATTTATTTTATTTTGTCAAAGAGTATAAATTAATCTGCATTATGTTATATGAGCGAATAAATTAGTTTTTATTTATAAAGTTAAATAATGCATAAGAACTTAATAAAATTTTTTTTAACATATTTGTTTTTTAATTACTAATTATATATATGCTTAATTTTTAGTAATCTTTATTCGTGTTTTTTTAAAATAGTTCTTCATGTGATACTTTGTTTCATCTTGCAATGTTTGAAAATGTTTTCAATGTATATACTCGTATATATATATTTTTTTTTTACATAAATGTTCTGTTAATTTTTTGAAACATATTTAGTTTTGTTTATGTTTAATATGGAATCTTTAACTCATTCATAAACAAAGAGGAATAAAACTTTTAAAATGTCACAGTGCACTTCGTATATGTTCTGTTTTCTATATGCATACCAAAAATTTTAAAAATGCACTTTTTAATGGATATTTGGCTTTAGCGTAGGAGATTGATGTGAGGAAAGTTAACAATTTTTATGCACTTTAATATATTAGTGTATATGTAGATCAAGAACCACAACATCCTATTTGCATCACGCATTATTCAACACATCATTTTTTTTAAATTCCTTGTTATATAATATATTATGTAATATAATCATATAATTATGCAATATATATATATTCTTTATTGATTCGATTTGTTTGCTACATAAAATGAAACGTTTCTGAGGGGGGCTGTATCTCTCTATAACTACCTGTATATATATATATATATATATATATATATATGTATATATATATATATATATATAGTATATATATATATATATGTATGTATTCCTAATAACTGATTGTCTTGTATTAGTTTCCTGTATTTCATAAATACTTGTACCAAATTTCACGCAAAATGATTACATGACACATCGGAATTAGTTTGAGTAACCCTGTAAATGGATTACCAGTTCAATGCCCACACTTCTCCACTGAAAAACATTCTTTTATAATTCTTATAAAATTTCATAATATTTAACGAGGTATAAGCATGTTAAAGCACACTTTTAAGAAATACCGACTAAAGACCGTAATAGTATGAAATCCTTTTATATATCTGAGAAAAGGAGCCACAGTAATTATATACACTAAAAGGAATACACCTATTTAATTAATTATAATTCATTGATATTTCAGCCTAATTTGACATCATTTACATGATTACAGAACGTCATCAGAATACTTTTGTGGGGTCCCATAAATGAATTATTTACCTATACATATCTTTTTTTTTTTTAGAGTAAACATGCTTTCAAGCATCTTTATAATGCATGTTAATTCCATTGTGTTGAATGCAGCATAAACGCATTAAAGAGCGCTTAAATAAAAATTTGTTCATAGGCTCAAATGTCACGAAAATCTTTTGTGTGTCTCCGTAAACAAACCATAAACATTGTGTACGCCAGTAAAAACTATTCAGCTTATTCTACGTTTTTAATGAATAATTGTTCGAAATTTGACATAATTTGGCTGATTACGTTGCATTGTCAGAACACTTTCGTATGGTCCTGTAATTAGGAAGCATAAGAGTACACATTTTCTGCAGAAAACATAAGTTTAAGCATCTCAGTAATCTACGCTAATTTCATTTTCTTGATAGCAAAGTAATGATGTCAAAATGCATTTAAACGAAATTCACTCCCATATGCTGTAATGATAAGAATTTTAACATGTCCCTGAACACAATCCATAAAAAATATAGGCATAATATATTGTATAGCTATTTCTATACAGAGCCTGAATGTGTGTGCCAATTTGCAAGTCAATGTTTTTTTTTTTTTTTTTTTTTTGCGGCCGCTACTGTGGTACATACAAATTCTGCCCATAGGCCGTAATGATAAAAAAAAATTTGGCTTGTACCTGTACACAAACTACAAATGAAATACGCGCCCAAAACTATACAGATAAAATTCGTATGGCTCATAAATATGTGCACCAGATTGCAAGTTAATAGCTTGATTTTTGCGGTGGCTGTCGCGGTACATACAAATTCTTCCCATAGATCGTAATGATAAGAAAAATTTGTCGTGTCCCTGTACACGAACTACATATGGAATACACACCTAATCCTATTCAGCTAATTCCGTTAGGATCATGAATATGTGTACCAAATTGCAAACCAATAGCGTGATTTTTTGCGGCCGCTATTGCGATACATACAAATTCTTCCCATAAGCCGTAATGATAAAAAAAAAAAATAGCGTGTCTCTGTACACGAACTACATACGTAATATACACCCAAAACTATACAGCTGATTCCGTGTGGCTCATGAACATATGTACCAAATTTCAAGTCAATAGCGTGATTTTTGCGGCCGCTGTCTAGGTACATACAAATTCTTCCCAAAGGCCGTAATGATAAAAAAAAAATTAGCGTGCCCCTGTACACGAAGTACAAATGGAATATACACCCAAAACTATACAGCGTATTCCGTAGGACCGATGCACGTGTGTATCAAATTTCAAGCCAATACTGTGATTTTTGCGGCCGCTATCGCTCGACAGACAGGCTCACAGACGGAACCCAAAACCAAACCGTTTTGAGTCTCAACAGATGGCCTCAGCTGACGTTTCGGCAAATACTGAAAGATAGTTTTGATTAGTTTTTGTTTTCCGTAGATATATTACATAAAATTCGTAGTATTGCTTTTCAGCAATGGGAGGTGAGGCACCCTAAATTTGGAGGTCCTGCAACAGTGCCTCGTGTATCTGGGGCATAATCTGGTCCTAAGTACCGCTTTTTTTCGCATAAGTAGAATTATAAATATTGCATTTCGGTTGAATGATTTAGAAATTACATGGTGTCTCTTGCAGTGCAAAAGGAACTGACGCAGTGATGATGGTACAATAAATGCTACGAAAACAGCTATTTGCTATTCCCTTATTCCTTTCGAATTTTAAGATGTAGAAGAATTTTTCTGTGCTAAGAAATTTTTTAATTTTACTTATTATTATAATTACCAGTGAATTTGCAGATCAGGAGCCTCAACGTCCTATTGGCATCACACATTATTCAGATGGTCATTTTTATTTATTCCTTATTATAATATACTAGAAAAGCCCCGGTTCGAGAACGAACAGAATTCCGAATGCGGGAACAATTTCAAAATCAAACTCGAAATGTACATAACTCGGCCTGATGCTGTTTGCGTGCCAATGGAGCAATGTTTGTTAACGAAACCATTTTTAAAAGCTACACTTCTTCCAGCAATAGAGGAAGCTTTAGAGAAGACAAGAATAAGAAATAAGGAAGAATAGGAGGAAGCTTTAGAGAAAGAAAAAGAAGAAGAGAAAGAGAAGAGAAAGAAGAAAAAGAGAAGAGAAAGAAGAAAAAGAGAAAAGGAAAAGAATGGAGGAAAGAGAAAAGAAAAAAGAAAAAGAAGAAGAAAGATAAAAAGAAAGGTAAAAAGAAAGAGAAGAGAGAAGAAGAAGAAGAAGAAGAATGAAGAAGAAGGAGAAGAAGAAGCAAGAAGAAGAAGAAGAGGAAGGAGAAGAAGAAGAAGGAAAGAAGAAAGAAGAGAAAAGAAAGAAGAGAAAAGAAGAAAAAAGAAGAAGAAGGAAAAGAAAGAAGGCGAAGAAGGAAGACGAAGAAAAAGAAGAAAGAGAGAAGAAGAAACAAAAGTAAAGAAGAAGGAGAAGAAGCAAGAAGAAGAAAGAAGGAAGAGATTTAGAAAGAGAAAAGAAGAAGAAAGGTAATAAATAAGAAGAAGAGAAGGAAGGTTTAGAAGAATACTCGAAGCGTCCACACACAGACAGAGTCCAAGGATATAGCTTACTCATTTATATATATATATATATATATTGATTCGATTGTCTTGCTACACAAACAGATACGTTCCTGAAGGGAGCTGCTGCCCCCTCAACCCCCCGCTGCATCTCTCTTTCTATACCTATCTGTATATCATATATATGTATTCTTAATAATTGACAGTCTTGTATTAATTCTTTGAAATTCATAAATATTTGTACCAAATTTCATGAAAAAAGATTACATAGCATATCCGAATTATTATATACGTTATTATATTACTACATTATTACTACATTATTACTAACTTACAGTTATTATATACTCAAATTATAAGAATACACATAATTAATATAACTCATTAATTTTTCAAAAGAATTTAACATCATTTGGATAATTACAGTACGTCATCGGAATTATTTTGTGTGGTCCCATAAATAAATTACTTATTCTATACATACCCTTTTTTTAAAGTAAACATGCTTTTAAGCATCTTTACAATGTATATTAATTCCATTATGTTCAATGCCGCATAAACGCATTAAAGTGCACTTAAATTAAAAACATATCCATAGACTCTAATGTGTTCATAAACATGTGTTCCAAATTACAAGCAATAGCATGATTTTTGCGGTCACTATCGCGATACATACAAACTCTTCCCATAGGCCGTAATGATAAGAAAAACTTCGGTGTGTCCCTGTACACGAATTACAAATGGAATACACACTCATTCTATTCGGCTCATGAACATGTGTTTCAAATTTCAAGTAAATAGCATGATTTTTGAGGCCGGTATCACGTGACAGACAGGGAAACAGACAAACACACAGGCAAAACCTAAAATATTTTTGAGTCTCAACAGAGGGCCTCCACTGACGTTTCGGCAATTATTTATTCGATAATAAAATTCTGATTATAAAAGAATATTTTATTTTTATTTTCTTTATGGATTGAACACTTTTAACAAATGTCTACTAAAGTTCTAAAAATTTATAATTGTACAGAATTTTTTTTCACTTTTATTCTACTGTTTTTATCACTTTAGCATGAAAAGGGATAAACCATAAAGTGAACTTTTTCCAAAGCTTTTTCTGATCAAAATGGAAATAAAGATTTAGATAGATTTAAGAAAGAAAAAAAAAAAAAAAAAGGAGATAAGTTAATAAACATAAAATGTAAGTGCATAAACATTAGAATGTAAGAAAACGGATATGGAGAAAGACAAGTCATGAAATATGCATGAAATCATCCTATTGGAATCGAGAATGTTCTCACGACACCTTCCGTGAAAGTATTCTCCCCAAATGCTCAGGAAGTGTTTTTTTTTTTTTCAAATTTTTTAAGAATACCCTCTAGTAATGTAAATGTATCTTCCTTTTCTGTCTATTTATTAAATGCAACATTCTGTCATTCTTAATAAAAAGGTCTGGTTTTCTTTAAAATAAATTTCTTAATAGTATTTGTGATTTTACGAAAAGTAAACAAACGTTTGATCATAAATGTAAACAGAAATTTTTTTATTATAATAAATATACTCTTAATCTATATAAATAAAAAGAAGTAAATGTGTGTATCTGGACGTCTGTCAGCGCTCTGGTGCTCAGACTACTGATCACAATGTTAAAAAACTTGGCAGATGGGAACCTGCAAGCGTGCACCTTACAGACAGCTTTCGATATTATATTTTTTAATTGTTATTATATTTTTTTTTAGATTTTACATTTCGTTTTTATTTTCTAAAATTAATTCTTCCATTTCAATAGTCTGCGTACCTTAGCAATAAATATGGACCATATTCTTGTGACGTCAGGGTTTACGTGACGTGGGTAAACTGTAAAGACGTTGACTTGTCTGCCAACGCCATACTTAATAAAGTAGTGAGAGAAAGTAATTCACAGAGACAAATGTAAAACTGAATATTATATTTAATTAAATTTCAATTCAAGGGAGCATGGGACTACACCATTAAACGACCTTTTGAAATAAATTTATTTACTCAAATTTCCTCGTGAAATTATAAATACTAAATACTTTTACTAGCCAGCAAGAACGTAACTTAACTATCATAACATAAATCAATAAACGATACTATATTACCAATCTTGAAAAAATCTTGACTACTAGCTCGATGATCTCTCGAACAGCTAGATATCCTAGGCGCTAGCGTGGCCAGACTTATGCTTCCAGGCAGAAGCCACTTCACTACCTACTATATACCTAAACCACCTGCATCTCACCGAGCACGATACCTTCATTCTTTTTATACGTTTTGCTAATTTGCATCTTTCCCTTTAACCGCACTTGTACTAAAACTCCCTTGGCGAATCTCGTAAAATAAGCAAGTTTTTTTTAAAATCCTAACTCCTTTTTAGAATACTTTAGTAGGAAAGTAAAACCCTGAAAATAGTTTCGCGACTCGTACTTTGCGAAACTGCCTCCTACCTTACAACTCCCCCCTTTGAAAAATAAAATTTTGTTAGAAGGTTTTTAAGAGAACCTTTGAAAAAAATTTTCTAACTGAAAATAATAATTTTAAATCAACTAATAGCTTCCAGCTTCTTAAAATTTAAATACAAAATACCTAATAAACTTAATTATTCCCTCTAAAATAATTCTGAACTAACAACCTTAAAGAGAAAAAAATAATATTGCCTCTATACCTAAGCTTAAACTGACAAAAACCTCTTTAAGCACTAACATAATTGAATATCTAAAGTAAGCTTTTTAAATCTGAATGCTTGGTTCAAATATTTAAACTAAGTTCTTAAATCTATAATTTCCAATAATTTTAACGTTATAATCCTAATCTACAGCAATTCGTTAAATTTTATACATGATACGAGGATGAAAAAAGATAGAATTAATACCGTAGTTATTTAAAAAAAGACTTTACCAAAGTTCTTAAACACGCACTTTTAGAAATTTTAACTAATGCAAAAGTGTGTCATTTCGAAAAGCAAACACTCTTTTAAATTGCTCGTTAATATTTTAATGTTACTGTCTAATGTAGTCCCATATTTTACAGAGGTATTTACAATCATCCAGCTATATCTGGGAATTCATTTTGTTAAACAGATATTCAAAATTTTACAATGAAAAATTAGCAGAATTCACAAAGATCTTCAGATTCCTTGGGATGCAAAGAAATAACTCATTTTACCCTCATAACATTTAGAAATTGGATGGGAAGTTTAGCATCTTATCTGAAATACGAGAAAAAAAATATTTTGTAATATCTACAGTCAGCACATGCAACTCAATTCAACAGCAATTTGAACATATCAAGATAACATACTTAAATGCTTACACGTACATTAGTATTTCCCCTCGTTTTTAAACTGATATAATTCGAAGCTTAAAACAAAAAAGAACTGCTAAGTTAGGGGAGTAGTGTTAGTAGGATTAGCAAATAACTATAAACTTATACAAAATTTCAATTTTACCCAGTTATAACTTGAACCTACATTTTAAACTAGTTTACCCAGATACTTATACATTTGGACACATATACATTCAAAAATTTTCCTCCATATAACAACCTATCATACAATAATTAATATTTCATAGATTATATACATTTTAAAGGAGATTCAGTATGAACTCTGCAGGTGATAGCTGTAAAAAAAATTTGTCTGCTTGATAGGTAAACAATAGACAAATTTATAGTCATAAAGTATAGTTCATCTCTTAAACATTCATTTCTAATAAAAGTTCAAAGTTTTTAGAACTTGTTCTCTTTCTTGAAAAATACACCTTGTAAAGAAAAAAAAAAACTGATCCATCAGATTTATCCTTTTCTTCTTTAACATTGACTGTTAAAAAAAAACAACTTTTCAGAGCTCCGAGTATTGCGCAATACTATTTGTGAATTCTCCCCCTACCATCGAACTATGTCACGTGACTCACTCAAAAAAGAGAACTGTAACTTTTGTTTTAGTTTGAAGTGTGGTATTGCGGTGTGCAAATATGTAGCAGTGGCTCTCTAGCCAATTAACCAAAAATGTTTCATTTATTTTGTAAATAGTTATTTCTGTTGTGTGCTGTGTATCATTCGTAATGTGTCCGTGAAATTAAAAATTATGTTTTAAGTGTCTCAATGAGGCGAGTCATCTTTATAAATTTTAAGAACATTCTATTCTGCATTCGTTGTTTAAATTGGCATCCCAACGTTGGGCCGAATGACTAAGTGATGTCGGCGGCTAAAGAATGGAAAATAATTACAGATAAGTAAATTTTAATATTTATTTGATGATTGTTTGAACAGGAGCTAAAGGAATTTGGGCATTGTACAGAGTGTGTTAATAAGTTAACACTTGAAAATATTGATTATCCTAATCAATGATTAGATATTTCTTAGAATCTTAATTCTAGATATGTTTAACAGATTATTCCGATCATCCTGATCTTAACGAATTTTAGATCGCCCAGATCTTATTATATTTGCATACCAGTTTCCTTTAGTCCTTGGAAGTTATTTTGATTCATATTTATTGATATATTAAGAATTTTGATTTTTTTAACATGAATGTAGAATGCTATTTCTTAAGAAATAAGTTGAAATAATGGTGTATTGATGTAAAATAAAATATATTCTAATATAATTCTAACATAGAAAAATAAATTAAGTAAATCATAGCATCGAGTTGCTTAGAATAAATTAAGAACAACATTTCTGTTTTCCGGCGCCATTGCATTTTGCAAGGAAAAATAAACAAGTGAACTTTCATTATTATTGCGTAATCGCTTTCAGTAAAAGCGAAAAGAAAAAAGTTTTTGTTTACTTTATGATTAATTATGACACTTTAAAAGATTAAATTAAGGTTGTTGTATAAATATTTTGATCTTATTGAACAGATTTATTTCTGATAAATGAATATAGAATAAATATTATTTTCTCTTGAACACATTTACGAATTATAAAATAATGAGCAACTCATAATACATAATAATAATAATGAAAGAATGAATAAACAATTTTTGTTGTTGTTGAATAAAACTAATTTTACACAGATTTGTTTATAATAAAGATATATTAAATAGAGATCTTGTTTATTTTGTTGAAGTGATAATTATATTTTTATCATTTGCATTAAAAATAAAATTTTGGTGGAATCTGTACATCAATTTGAAATATCTTGTATTTTCAATTACTCAGAAATGTTTCAGGAAGAGTATTTCTATTTACTTTGAAATAATTATTTGAAAATAGGGGTTAAAAGAGTTATTATTTCCTTTATATGTTCTTTATTACTTTAGTTCTTGAATTTATTTATTGAATAAATTGGTTAATTTAAGTTGTTTAACATATAACGATAATATATATATATATTAGTGATCTCTGTGATTTATATAAAATATTTTGGGCTATATACGTTCGCGTACTGCACATTTTTAGATATATTTTAAATTATTAAAATTCAGTTTAATCATGTCTTATATGGCTAGAGGGAAAAAAACAGATCTAATTGAATTAGCGGGTGAATTAGATATAAAAATAGATGAAAATTTAAAACTTTTAGACATTAGAAATGCTATAGTCGAAAGTCCAGATTATGATGCAGAATTCACAAAAGAATGTTTGAATCGCATCATACGGGATAGGAAAGAAAAAGAAGATTTCTCGCTGAAAGAAAAAGAATATGAAAGGTTATTTGAACTAGAGAAAACCAAATTACAGGCAGAAGCTAGTGCTGCTCCTGATGCAGTATTACCTACCATGGCCCTTTCTTCCGTAGACACAAGCATGCCAAAATTAGAAATAAGCAAATTAATCCCAAATTTCGATCCGAAAACCGCTGATATAACCTTATATTTAGATTTATTTGAAAAACAATTAACATTTTTGAAGGTACCAAAACCAAAGTGGGTCGTATATCTTGTAGGTCTTTTGCCAACTGATGTCGCCAAACTAATTGCAAAAGAATCAGTTGATGATGCTCAGAATTATGATAATGTTAAGGAAATTCTCTTAAAACGTTTTAAATTAAGTGCTGAGAAGTTTCGACAACTTTTTGCCCAACACCGTAAATGTCCAGAAAGTACATGGCGAGATTTTTATTTTGATTTGCAAAACTATTTTGATGGGTGGCTTAAAGAATCTAAAGTTTCATCGTTGGAAGAGTTAAAAGATTTAATATTGGCAGATCAAATAAAAAAGAAAGCTCCTCCCGAATACAAAGAGCATTTTTTGGACCACTGGAGCGAGTGGAACAATCCTCTTGAACTTGCCGATAAACTAGATTCATATGAAGAACTTAGACTAGTAAGAAATAAAAATGTTAGAAAGGAATCCCCTAAATTCCCACATCGAAATACTTCCCAAAATTCAAGAAATCACCCCCAAAATTCTAAAACTGCGTCATCGAGAGATTATACGAAAAATGAAGATCGACCACGTGTTAGTTGCTATGGTTGTGGCAAACCAGGTGTCATTAAGGCTAAGTGCTCCGCCTGTTCCCCATCTTCTAGGAAAAGTTCAGCTGAGTTCAAAACTATTCACCTTCAGTCATTATCTATCGAAGAACCTCAGTCGACACTTATAAGAGTAAAAATTAATGGAATAAATGGAATAGTGTGTGCTGACACTGGAGCCAGTCACACTATAGCTGGTGAAACATTATATCACCTCTTAACAAAACGAGGTGTAGAATTTGAGAAAACTTGTATGAATGTAACGTTAGCTGATGGTCTCCAAAAAGAAACTGAAATCTATTCAGCCGAAGTAGATGTACAAATTGAAGGACGATCTTTCCGAACAACTTTGTTGGCGTTACCTACTGCAAAGAATAACAGAACATTGTTGGGAAATGATTTTTTGCGTACTGCTGGAATCGTTTTGGACATTCGAAATAATATATGGTATTACCATGATAATCCAAAGCAGAAATTTGATTTCAGTGAAGATGATTTCAGGCCGTCTGAAAATCCAGTATATTCTGCTGAAGTTAACGAGCTTATGTTAAAAGAGAATGAAGGAGCCCATCTTTCTGATGAACAAAGGTCAGAACTGAATAATTTATTGAATGAATATGAAGATATCTTTGAACCAGGGGAAGAACCGACTAATAAAATTCAACGTTTGATTGATAATTTTAGGAATTCTTTAAAGAACATATTAGTCCTTTCTTATTTAGATGATATTATCATCTTGTCCGAAACTTTCAATGAACATTTAGATAATTTGAGTGCAGTTTTTAAGAAATTACGAGAATTTAAATTGCACGCTAACCGTGAAAAATGCAATTTCGCTTGTAACCGTGTAAAGTATCTGGGACATTACATTACTAGTAAAGGACTTGAAGCTGATCCTGATAAAATTGCTGCAATTCAAGAAATACCGGCTCCAAAGAATGTAAAGCAACTGCAGTCCTTCCTGCAAACTTGCTCATGGTATAGAAGGTTTATCCCAAAATTCTCTGAAGTTGCTAGGCCTTTGACTAATTTGACGAAGAAAAACACTGTTTGGGTTTGGGGAAAAGAACAAGAAACATCTTTCAAAACCCTAAAACATCTTCTAATGAGTCCACCCATTCTCAGTCAAAATGATCCAACTAAACCATATATATTAAGAACAGACGCTAGTAACTATGCCCTTGGTGCAGTTTTGTTACAAGGCATTGGAGCAGAAGAACATCCAATTGAGTATGCAAGTAGGTTACTCACAAAGGCCGAAAGAAACTACTCCACGACTGAAAGAGAGGCCTTAGCCATCGTATGGGCTTTGGACAAGTTTCGTGCATATATTGACGGTCAAGAAGTCACTGTAGCAACCGACCATCAACCTCTTAGATGGTTAATGAACTTAAAGTCTCCAACAGGTCGCCTCGCGCGATGGGCACTACAGGTACAATCCTTCAACCTGAAGATAGAATACGTGCCTGGTAAGGCTAATGTAGTTGCTGATATGTTGTCCAGACCTTTCTGTCCACACGAAGAAGGTAAATGTGAAATTTGTTCAATTTCAATAGATATCCCTCCGCGAAGTCCAAGAGAAATACGAGAAGAACAATTAAAAGATGAAGATATAAAGAAAATTATCGAGTCTTTGGAAAGTATAGATAAGAATGAAGATTTCGCTAACTGGAGTAGTCGTGGTTACTTGATGAATCAAGGCGTTTTATATAGATATTCTCCCGAAACAGAATCAGAAGAAGCGCAATTAGTAGTCCCGGTTCAAGAGCGAGAAAGAGTGTTAAAAGAGCATCATGATGCACCCTCAGCTGGACATTACGGAATCGAAGGAACATTCGATAGAATCGCAAAGCGGTACTACTGGACTGGTATGCGAAGATATATTACAGAATATATTAAGAATTGCCCCGATTGCTGTCGTTATAAACCTAGTAACCAGAAGCCATCTGGATTATTACAAACACCGATCTATAATCAACGATTTGAATCACTTTCAATTGATTTATTCGGCCCTTAACACAGCAAAATGTGATTCAACCGGCCAGACAGCTGCATATCTCATGTTTGGGCGAGAACTACGCACTACCGATGATATTGCGCATGATTTCCGGAGTGTTGTTCACAATGATAATTTCGTTCCCGAAATAACACCGTACTTGAAGAAATTTGCCAATTTCACGAAACAAGTACAAGATCGAATTGAGGAAAGACAAGACGAGCATAAACGCTATGCAGACAGAAAATTTAAAATGGCTCCTTCTCTCAAGCAAGGTGACAAGGTATGGGTTAATACCCACCCCATTAGTGACTCTCGTAAAACCCGAACTTCCAAATTCATGCCGAGGCGCGATGGCCCTTATACAATTCTATCACAGAGATCACCAGTTTCGTATACATTAAGTACTACAGATAATCCTTTTACTCCCATAGGGAATTACCATGTATCCGCTCTGCAACCATATACAGGTCAGGACACTACTCCTGTTCGTCCGATCCAAAGGAGAGGTCGACCGACGAATACTACAACCTCAACTAGTAGGAAAGGTGGTCAACAACGAGAACAGTTGCCCAAACGCCCTGCTGTGCCCACCAGGAAGCAACCCCCCAGAAAAGCAAGCTGTATACCGAGGACGATGTACACAGCTTGAGGGGAAGTCTGTAAAGAAAAAAAAAACTGATCCATCAGATTTATCCTTTTCTTCTTTAACATTGACTGTTAAAAAAAACAACTTTTCAGAGCTCCGAGTATTGCGCAATACTATTTGTGAATTCTCCCCCTACCATCGAACTATGTCACGTGACTCACTCAAAAAAGAGAACTGTAACTTTTGTTTTAGTTTGAAGTGTGGTATTGCGGTGTGCAAATATGTAGCAGTGGCTCTCTAGCCAATTAACCAAAAATGTTTCATTTATTTTGTAAATAGTTATTTCTGTTGTGTGCTGTGTATCATTCGTAATGTGTCCGTGAAATTAAAAATTATGTTTTAAGTGTCTCAATGAGGCGAGTCATCTTTATAAATTTTAAGAACATTCTATTCTGCATTCGTTGTTTAAAACCTGAAAAAAAAAAAAGAACGTAATCACCTGATTTTCATATAGCTTGTCTTCGTCATCAGGTGTGTATTATCGTCTGCTGGACCACTGGCAGCTGTGGGATATGGGTCGCATCCGAAATTTTGGGTACCAGACAGTCAGGGTTTTTTTCTTTTCTGTTCAAGTCTGTTCTAGCACTGGCAACATAAGGAGGGGTAGCCACATCTGTCGCTTCCTGGTTCTGTAGTTACAGACATCATTTGGAGGAGGGGGGCGCTTCAATTTCAGTTTGCTGGAATGCTGCAATACAGGATGACTAGGTAGAAGAAAAATAAAGTTAGTATGCAATAGTGGTGATGTTGAATTTACGATGAGTGTTCCTCTTTTAGGGAATGTTTCTATAGGTATATCAGTATAAGAAATTTTAACTGAAGGTTGGAAATTACTATCAAGAATTTCGTCTAATATTGCATCGAAATTTCGGTTTTTCGACAACTCATTTTGTTCAATAAATTTCACTGGGCATGTTTCATTTGAAGAATTAGTTTTCGAATTTTGAACGCTTTAGTTATTTTGCACCGAGTGATTTTTAGGTCATTAGTTACTTCGAAACCATCAAAAGTAACGGTATCGCCAACGTATATTTGAAAAATCGTTTAGACCAAGGTTTAATGTAGACCTTCCATTTACATGAAAATCATGTAAAAAAAATGAAATTGGTTTGTCAAAAATATCATTACACTTAACATCCGCAAATTTAGAATATATACTTTCACAATTCCTCCTTCCATGCAATTAAACTGTTTAATATTGTTGAAACATTTTAGTTTATCTTTTTTAATTTCAGAAAGTTTAGAGTTTTCAACGTCATTAATCGAAGCATTCTTATGAAACATATCTATTGAATTTAGGAAAGTTATATTTTCGCTATCGCATTGAAAATTATCAACAGTTTTAGAATCATTTTTACACTCTACAATATTTAAATGAGGATCAAATATATCAAATACATCATGTAAATAAACTTTTGTTTCACATTTTAAGTTTTCCGAAATTTTATCTGTATTTACACACTGAATATTAGAATTTTCTTTGAAAATATCAATGGCTTCCTCAAAATATATTTCACTTTCGCATCTAAAATTTATAGAAATGCTTGCATCACCTCTCGAAGAAATATAAATATCATTATGCAAATAACTTTCAATTTTACAATTATATTTAAGCTTTCGAGATAATTTAACATCATTTATGCACTTAATATCCAGATTTTCTTCAAAAATATCAATTGAGTCACAAAGGTAATTTTCACTCTCATTAGTTACATTATCACATTTTAAATCTTTAGGTATTTTTAAACCCGAATTATATCCAGGGAGTACACTTTTAGAACAATTTGTGGTCTGTTCATTTGGTTTAAGAGCGGATTCATTCGATGAGGGTAGTTTAACTTGATCAGTTTTTCTAAAATGGACAGTCCATGAAGATTAAAAATTCACAGGACTAACTGACATACTATGCAGATTTGCATAAGGTTTTCCAACTCTGTGTATTGGTGCTCTAGCTACGCTGTATGTATTTCTAGGCCAATTACGCTGCTATTTATCATTACGCCGAAAATCACTTCTAGAAAAGTTACGTTGAAAATTTCTGGGATGTTGTGCGGTTTTCTTTTCGTGGTCATTACAGTTACGAGAAAAATTTTGGGGATAAAAAATGTACTTTTAAAAATAGAAAATTGATTTCTGCAATCACCATTTTATATCTAACCGTACATTAACAGAATAGGAAGGATTTATATACTAAAAGGTAAGCATAAAATTTTTGGTACACTTTTAACATATTAATTATGGGAGTAGAAGGTTGAAAATGGTATTATTCGAAAGGTATGGTTACCCATATGTGCCGAATGTAAAAAGTATTTTCTTACGATGTCAAAAAGGTGTTTAAAAATACTTTTATATTTCTTTCTTCCCCCATTTTTCTCTTTCACACACGTATTCTTTTACATTAAAAAATACCTAACCGTAGAAAGTTGTTAATTCTGGCAATTTCTTAAAACTCAAATAAAACCATAGACTGTATAACGTAGCATCGCTATACTTTCGACTACAGATTTTTTATTCTAAGAAAAACAGCCATTGAAATGGCAGAATGTGAGTGCATGAGTGGTAGATAAAAAATTTATATTGTTCAAAATAGACGCAAGTTAAAAAAGGATTTGATTTATGAGAGTTCTTTTTTTTTTTTTTTTCAATTTTGTTAAAATCTAATTTGAAGACATATTTTTAAGTAAAAACATAATGCATTCCAATTAACTGAAATTGACTACTTTTTTAAAATAAATTTATTACTATACGCAAGCAATGTGATGATGTCACTGACAGTCCATAAGGCGAAGCAAAAATTTCCTATGTCAATCGTTAATTGGATTGATTTTAAACATTAATTGGTTTAATTTTAAACATTAAGGAAAATTATCTCCTGATTTTAATCCCCATAAATGGATATAGTTTTATATAAGTTACTGTCTGCGTGTGTTAGATTGTGTTAGATTTTTTCTGTTAAATTCACAAAATTTTAATTTTAAATTTCAATGGTCTAGAAAAATAAAATTGTAGACTCCTTTTTTCCGATTATAAACATAAACATTTCAGTTCAAAGAATGAGATTCATTTCAAAAGAACATATTTGATATTTGTCGTCCGTAGCGGAAAATAATAATAATAATAATAATAGATCGCTAAATTATCTGGCGAGCATATTTAATTCCATATTTATTGAAATTCTATTTTTTCCGACAAGGTGAAAATAATGCCTGGACCGGGACCAGGCATTATTTTCACTCAGTCGGAAAAAAATAAAATTTCATAAATATGATTTTATTCCACAGTTGATTGTGTGATTTTAATAAAAATTATATTTAATTCCTTTAAAAAACATAGTTTTTTCTTTTTTTTACGTACATTAAGAGAGCAATCAGTAATATGAAACAATATTTCGTACAATATATATGTATTACAAAAATAGAAATTGGACATGTATGTTTTCGTATTATGTTTTTGCTCGCAAAATGTACAAAACGCCAAGGACGAATAGATATCAAACTTATGCCTATTTTTTCGTATTATGTTTTGCTCGCAAAATGTACAAAACGCCAAGGAGGAACAGATATCAAATTTATGCCCATTTTGTTTCTAGAAATTTCAAATTTCAAATTAAATTTTTGTCAATTTGACAGCAAAATAACTTAATCTAATATATATGTACGATAACTAATTTGTAACTACACCCAAATATGAAAATTAAAATCAGGAAATAATTTTCCTCAATTTTTTGTAATTTTTTACAAAAAATCCAATTATCATAGGTAATCTTTTACTTGGCCCGAACAACGGACAGTGACGCCCAACTTCGCTTGCGTATACCTATTGCATATTGTATAAGAGAAAGTATAAGATTTGGAAAAACTTTTGATTTCCAGTTTTCGATGAATTTACACATTTTGAGATTTCCTTGCATTTCAATAAAATGAAATCGGATACTATTTTTAAAGAAGTGGATTTATTACTAGCTTCTGCATGTATAAGAAGAAAGTAAAAGATACGGAAAAAATTTCGATTTCCGGTTTTCGCTGAATTTACATATTTTGTGTTTTTCTTACGTTTCAATTAACTGAAATTGACTACTTATTTTTTTAAAAAGTGGATTTATTGCTAGCTTATGCATGTATAAGAAGCAAGTAGAAGGTACGGGTAAAAATTTATTTCCAGTTGTTGATGAATATACACGTTTTTAGATTTCTTTGCATTTCAATTAACTGAAATTGACTACTTATTTTTTAAAAATGGATTTATTATTCTTCCCTCTGCATATATAAGATGAAGTTGCACGTTTTGAGATTTCCCGAACTCAATTCAACCATTTTTGCAAACTATCTGTCTTTTTTGATTCAAACACTGTACTTTATGAACCAATGGAATTAATTTTAACGGAATTTGATATTTGGTTGGACCTTGGTTTGACATGGTACCGATTAGCTTTTGGGCTGTATCGCCCAACAAGGAGCATTTCCACGTTGCGATTTCCTCTCATTTCAGAAAAGGCTCAACATCTACAGCGTACCAAACTTAAAAAAATATATTAAGTAAAACTCTGCTGATTAATAGAGTGCATATCGACAAACAATTGCCGCAGCTGTGTTGTAATTTAATTCCGTTTAGGACAAGGCAATAACTTTGTTGTGCCTTACTTTGCTTTGCAAAAATGAAGCCGAGTTTCGACCACTGGGAGGTACTAGTTCTTATAAATTAACGGAAAGGTGCAACCGATAAAATTGTTACAAAAATAAGTACTGAAAAAATTCCCCCCTTTTTATACAAGGAATTATACCAAAAAAAAAAAAAAAAATCCATCACCAAAATGGCGACAAAAATTCAAAAATCACCAAGAGAGAGCTATAATAAAGCTATGGATCATGATCAGATTTACTTATTTATTTAATTTCCTATATTCCAGCCACTACGATAATTTAACATACAAATAAATGTGCAGCTATGAGTAACTCCGAGATATCGGTACACTTTCACGCTGGCGGGCATGAATGTTCGATGAACTGAAATTACTATTTAAGCAGATAAATCAAAATAAAATATTTTGAATGGGAAATGTATATAACCACAAAAATTTTACTTTTCTAAAACAAGGTTAAAATAGTTCTCATAGCATATTGTAATACTATATTTGATGTCAGATTGTCGTTATTTTATGGGCTACAGGATACATCCAATAAAATATTGGAAATAACGTGACAGTAAATACTATGTATTGTGTTCGTATGTAACACATACTGTGTATGTGTTACAACACAACAACACAGACTATGCATGTGTTGTTCATGTGTAATTGTGATTTAAATAGAGAAGTGCTACTTCCAATTTTTTCGATAATCTCTGTTTCAAAACTACCATCTGATAAGTACCCAAATTAAGGTCTGCGGGCCCTTATCGTTGTCGTAGATTATAGAGACACGGACTCGAGACTTCGCGGATGAGGAATACGTGCCGAAGATAGCGGGGTACTGAAGCGAGGATTTAGCAATTTCAATGTATTTTATTTTCATTTTCTATTTGTAAAGCGGAATAAAAAACAGTCATTCTTTTTTTTTTTTTTTTCATTTAAATATAGCAACCAGCGAAGAGGAAAAGCCTGCTAGTTTATGATAAGTTAAAATTTAATACACAGAAAATGAAAATTTATAGAAAACTACTAACAAAGTTATTTGACATACTATGCTATTGTCTGCCATTTAATATTACTGTTAAAATGGATGCACTGAATTAAAAATCGGGAATTATTATATTGTTTCTAAAATTCAAATATTGTTTAAAATGTCTTAAAAATTGAAATTATATACCATCAGCATTATTTAGTAAAGTATTTTTTTTTTATACAACTCATGTTTATTAGCGCAAAATGGTTAGTAAAATTTAGTACTGGATATTACTTTGAAACATATCAATGGAGCATCTGAAGACTGGGAGTTTCTAAAAGTAAGGCATAATTAATAACGACTTTTTCAAAATAGGTTATGAATAACACTGCAAATTTCTTTTATTATTTTTGCTCTGGATGCGATGAAAATCATATTAACTTTTTTCTCCTTATTAAATAATCAAATTTAAAATAATAATAATAATAAATGCGATTTTTTATTTTTAATCTTAAATTCATAATACATGTATTGATTTTTCTACTTAATTACATTTTTGAATAATTGGATTAATTTTGAATTTGAATAATTTGAATTATTGTATATATATTTAATAATATTGGAATAATATTTGTATTACTGGATAATATATTTTTGAATTATTGGAATAATTAACGGAAAGTTATAAATTGTTAATTAATATTTATAAAAACTAAAGACATTATTTGAAACATATTTATTTAATTTAAAACATCTAAATAAAGTAAATGAAGATTGGAAGTTTTCCAAAAATATTGATAAGATATAATTACATTATTGAGATAAGTTCATTAATATAATTGCTATTTTATTATTTTATTATTTTTACATTGGATGTAAGAAAAACTATAAAAACTAACTCTATCTTATTTTTAAATAATTAAAATTAAAATGTTTTTACTTTCCTCAGCAGTATTTTTATAAAGATACGTGTCATACATAAAACAAATTATTAAAAAAAAAGAAAATAATTTTATTGAACCGCGAACATTAAAATATTAATTGGGCTAAAGACAAATACTTAGAAAAATTGATAATTATATCTATATATATAAAAGAAGACTTCCTGAGTGAGGGGGTGATCTATCAACGCCCAGACCAAACCCCTGGACCTAGAAGCATGAAATTTTGTGACAATGTTCGTTCTATGACGTAGGCATCCACTAAGAAGCGATTTTACAAAATTCGCCCCCCAAGGGGGGGAGGGGGGAGCAAAACGTGATTTCACAAAATCCTTCATATCTCAAACAAAAAAACAGATATCCGTAAAATTTTTTCTTTAAAATATAGCTAACACAAATGTCTAAAAATCAATTTCTGGAATTCTCAAAATTCGGTCCCCAAAGGGGGCGCGGGGGGCAAAACGTGATTTCACACGCGTAAAACGTGATTTCGCATAATCCTATATATCTCAAACAAAAAAACAGATATCCGTAAAATTTTTGCTTTAAAATAGAGCTAACACAAATGTCTAAAAACCAATTTCTGGAATTTTCATAATTCGGTCCCCAAGGGGGACGGGGGGGGGGGTGCAAAACGTGATTTTACATGCTTAAAACGTGATTTTGCATAATCGTATATATCACGAACAAAAAAATAGATACACGTGAAATTTTTACTCTAAAATATAGCTAACACAAATGTCTAAAAACCAATTTCTGAAATTTTCAAAAATCGGTCCCCAAGGGGGCGGGGGGGCAAAACGTAATTTCACATACGTAAAACGTGATTTTGCATAATCCTACATAATCTCAAACAAAAAAACAGATATCCGTAAAATTTTTGCTTTAAAATATAGCTAACACAAGTGTCTAAAAACCAATTTCTGGAATTCTCAAAATTCGGTCCCCAAGGGGGACGGGGGGGGGACGTGATTTCACATGCGTAAAACGTGATTTTGCATAATCCTATATATCTCAAACAAAAAAATAGATACACGTGAAATTTTTGCTCGAAAATATAGCTAATAAAAATATCTAAAAACCAATTTCTGGAATTTTAGAAATTCAGCCCCAGGTGGGGCAACAAGGGGGGGGGCTATGGGGCAAAAACAAATGGAAATACAGTTAGGCCGTTCAAAATTGGTACAGACAGGTTTTAAAGGCCTGCAAGTCGAATGGGGATATTTTAAAAAGTGTTAAGTTATTAGGAGGGGCGTGCAGGGGGGAGGGGAGAGGGGGGCAAAAAAATAAAAATAGTGTTATCGTTCAAAATTGGTATATAGAGGTTATCGATACTTACAAATCGATTGCGGATATTTTCGAATTTTAAAATTATTAGGAGGGGCGGGATGGATGGTGGGGCGGTAAGGGAGGGGGCTATGGGCAAAAACAAATAGAAATACAGTTAAGCCGTTCAAAATTGGTACAGATAGGTTTTAAAGGCCTGCAAGTCGAATGGGGATATTTTCGAAAGTGTTAAGTTATTAGGAGGGGCGTGAAGGGTGGAGGGAGAGGGGGGGGGCAAAAAAACAAATTAGAGTTAGATCGTTCAAAATTGGTATATAGAGGTTTTCGATACTTACAAATCGATTGCGGATATTTTCGAATATGTAAAATTATTAGGAGGGGCGGGAAGGGGGGGGGCTACGGGGCAAAAACTAATAGAAATACATTTAGGCCATTCAAAATTGGTACAGATAGGTTTTAGAAGCCTGCAAGTCGAATGGGGATATTTTCGAAAGTGTAAAGTTTTTAGGAGGGCTGGGAAGGGAGGGGGCGGAGGGGCAAAAAAATAAAATAGGGTTAGATCATTCAAAATCAGTACATAGGGGTTTTCGATACCTACAAATGGATTGTGGATATTTTAAAAATTTTAAAATTATTGGGAGGGGCCGGAAGGGGGGGAGCGGCGGGGCAAATAATAAAAATAGAGATAGATCGTTCAAAACTGTTTCTCAGAGGTTTTTGATACTTACAAATCGATTGCGGATATTTTCGAATTTGTAAAATTATTGGGATAGACGGGAGGGGGGGGCGAAGGGGAAAAATAATAGAAATAAGAGTTAGAGCATTTTGGGAATTTTTTCCGAAGGCAGTGAGAACCCGGTGCGACATTTTTCCTAATCAGATTTTGTTTCTCTTTTTTTTCACGTGATAAAAATTAATGCAATTTTGAGAATTCATTATAGTGATTCATTTAAAAATAGGGACCAGCGAAGCGGGCGTTGCCTGCTAGTATTTAATAAAGAGTGTCTTTTTTTTTTCTTTTTTTTTTTTTTGAAATGTTTATTTGTGTAAATCTTTGAACGTTATATGCATAAATTTAAACAAGGTGAATCGTTAGTGGTGTTTTTCAATTCCTTTAGTATGACATATAATTTATTCAATATGAAATGTTGTGTAAAATAATTTATATCTCTATATTAAACATTCAACTCACACATAATAACACTTAATAAATAGATATTGCTGAATTGCGAACTGATCTCCCGCGATTAAAAACGTGTTAAGTACTTTATTATTTTTTATACCTAAGTACAAAGATTTTAGATAACGTTAAAATGTCCCTATAATAATATTTGGTAAACTTCAAAATATGTACTTTAGTGATGTTTGTGTTTGCATGGTAATTAAATACTATTTAAATAATTATTATTTAGAATAAAAACGAAAAAAGCAGAAAAACCAATAAAAGGATACCAATAAAATAAACTGGGCGAAATATGAAATTTTTTGGAGAAAGGAGTAAAAGAAATTTCTATTTTTCACTGAATTTATGCGTAATAAATTGTCGAAAAAAGTTGTAATCATTAAAATACAACATAACTTTTCTTTTAAACAGCTGTTTTTAACTTTGTATGTGACATTAAATGTATAAATTATGCCATATTTAATTTGTTTATAACTTCCGAATCTGTATTAAAAACCTAAACAAAAAATTACTAAATTCACAAATCTTATCAATTTTTGTTACTTTTTTTTTTTTTTTTTTTACTAAAAAGGATGGATATTTAGGGATATTAAATAATGGATATTAAAGGATGGACTTTATACTACTTTAAAGTTTGAATACATAAAAGATTGAAAGGAAAAAAAAAAATACCTAAAATTTAGCTTTCAGTTTTTTCTTTTCTTTTCTTTCTGTTCTTTTCTTTTTAGTATTTTTTCAAAATATTTTAATGATGTTAAAAAAAACAGAATTAATTACAACGTAACAAAACATTCATTTTATGTTATTTTCAGGAAAATTTTAAGAAACATTATTTTCTATTATTAATATATATTCATACTCTTTTATACATCGTCCTTTCGATAACGTAAAGAAAATACCTAACAGTGTTAACTAACAGCGAAAAATATTTCTATATTAAACAAATATGAATCTTCTGTGAGATTTAGAAACTACAGCCAATATAAGATACCTTATTGAAATATTTTGTTCTCCTGGCTTTATTTACTTGATTCATTGCAAACAAATTACTTCGTTTCAACTTCGTTAAATAATCATACGTACAACAAAGTGTTTATTAATTAGAAAACTCTGAAGAGTGAAACGGAATATTCTCTCAATACTACAAACGGTATCCTTTGAAGACATATTTATAATTACGAAACGAGTAATGTTTAAATAACAATTGGTATTAAAATCTCTTACATAGCAGACTTTTTAAATGATGTGAAATAAATCATCCTTTGAAAAATATATACAACATAACATTCTACATTTCAGAATTTTTATTAGTATAAGACTTTTTAATCGACAACTGCATATATATATATATATCACCATCATCAATTTTTGCCTTTATCAATCGTGCACTGCAGGATGAAGGCCTCACTTAGATGATTCTAATATGCCCTGTTTTCTGCAATTCTTCTCTTCTCCATTCTGCTCTTCCAAACTTCACAATTTCATCTCCCCAACGACTCCCCAACGTTTCTCCCTCGGTCTTTTCTTATCTCTTAGTATCCAAAATAGAATTGGGTGATCCATCTATCATCATTTCTTCTCGCAAGGTGCCCAGCCCAGTTCCATTTTAACTTCTTGACTCTAAAAATAACATCAGTAACTTTGGTTTATTTCCTAATCCATGTGTTTAGCTTTCTGTCACTTCGGGTGAATCATAACATGCATCTCTACATGCTTCTCTTGGTTGTTTGAAGTTGTTGTATAGATTTTTATGTTAATGTTCAAGTTTCTGAAGCATAAGTTAAAAAAGGTAAAATGCACTGATCAAAAACTTTTCTTTTGAAATAAATTAGAAGGTCGCTTTTGAAATATAGCACTATTTCTTCCTAATGCTCTCCATGCAAGCTGAACTTGCTTGTTAATTTCAACACATGTCTCAGATAAGTGTAGTTGCATACCGTTTCTAATTCATCCATATCAACAGTGATCTTCACTAGAGAAACAACGGGATTCGACATAAATTTGTTTTGCTGAAGTTCATTTTCAATCCAACGAACTTGCTTTCCTTGTTTAATTCCTGAAGAATTTCTTGCAAACCCTCAAATGAGGAGACAAGCAGTACGATATTATCCGCAAGTCTAGAATGGTTTCTAAATTCTCCCTCAATATTTACACCTTTCTGTTCCCAATTTAATTTTTTTAAAAACTTTTTGAAGTACTGCATTGAAGGGTTTGGGTGAAATTTTATCCTATTGCCTAACACCCTTTCTAATTTTGAATACATTACTCGTTTCGTGGAGTTTCAATTTGGCTGTTGCTTCCTTATAAATGTTTTCAATAAGATGAATATATCCTGAATTAATATTAGTATTTCTTAAGGCATTCATAACTGCTAGTGATGATGCGGAGTCAAAAGCTTTTTCGTAGTCCATGTATGAACTTATGTAAAAAGAAAAAAAACCTTTTTCATAACAGTTCTGAAAATATAAGTTCTTACCGGAATTTTTTTTATGAAAGTTGGCTTAAATTTAATGTGTTAATATTCAAAATAAAAATAACCCTCAAGAGACAGCGATTTCAATGGTATATTCTTTGAGCGTTCAAATTGTAAAGCGAATATTCATTAGCAGCAAGCAATTATAATTCATTTTAATTTTATTATTTTTTTTTCAATTTAAATGTCTATGTTACTATTCTTAATGTACCTAATGTAATGTAATGCAATGTAATGTAATGTAAGACTGTTAAAACATATTTCCCTGGGTGAAAGGAGTTATCTTAATTTTATAAAATAGTGCACAATAGCAACTGACTTTATTTTTCAAATTTTAACCTTAAGTATTCCTTTATTGTATTTCGCAATGTGATTGGAGGCGGATGGGGGAGGGAGGGAGGGTGGTTGAATTTAGGGTTAATTACATATTCACAATTTTAAATATATTTTCCCTTAATAGCACATACTTCATTTAGCAAGTATTGACTCCCCTCCCCTCCCTCTAAATAGTCTAACATATTGAAGTATTTTGTGACTTTGCATCTTTACCTACTATATCCCAAATTTAGAAACAGGAAAACTTCGCAAGAGTTTTCCACTGACAGAGAAACATTACAAAATTTTATTATAAATAACTTATACAGCCTGGGCCAAACATTTCTGTAAAAATCTTTTATTATAAAAATTCTGACATTTTTTTTTTTTGTAAGAACTTTTATTTTAGTTTAATTATTTTAAAAGTTCTAGCGTAAAAGTTCTCGAAGGATTTTATAATTAAAGGACTATTATAAAACTCTTGGATAAACTGTTTAAAAAAGCTTCTCAAGAAAAGTATAAGTGAAAACAAAAAATTTTCAAAATAAAAAGCACAGTTTGTGTGTGTGTGTGTGTGTGTGTGTGTGTACATTGGTAATACTTTTTTTCATCTTCTATATAATTTTGAAGTGTGTTAAAATAGCTGGGAATAAAAAATACTGATAATAAAGTACGCATTCGTTGTCATCAATTAAGGATATTCTGTGAAAACTTTACTATCATATGTAAATGTTTGGTTTTTCAAGTAGCTCATTCCAGATTTCTAGAATATAACTATACGAACATAGCAACAGATTCTTTTCAAAGAGAAAATTCTTTAAATATATTTACAAACAATGAAGGAATTAGTAGTTCGATATTTAGGGCCATGCACTTTTCATTTACTTTTTTAAGTATTTTAATATATATATATATTTAAATATTCATCACGAAATTTAAAAATTAATATTAGATAATTAAATAGCAGTATTGTTTTGCCATTACATTGGTAGAACATCTTAGCTTTTTATATTATCTTCTAATGTAATAGAAAAACAATCCTTCTATTTAATATTCTAAAATTATTTTTAAAATTTTATTGATAAGGAATTCGTGAATCTCTGTAACATAACAGAAAATTTTTTGAGTACCCAAAAGCTAAAAATATTTCTGCATTAAATAAAGGCGAGGTTTAAAAGGGATTTGGAAATTACTGCTTACTGCTTATGGAGATAGTATTTTGTTCTATTCGCTTTATTTGCTTGACTTCCTGCAAACAAATAGCTTGATTTCAGCTTCATTAGATACACAAACCTGTAACATTGAGTTCATTAATTAGAAAACTCTAAAGAGTGAAATGGAACATCCTCACAATACGACAAACAGTGTCAGTTGAAATTATATTTATAATTATATGTCGAATAATGTTTAAATAGTAAAAAGTATTATTTTATTTTTCTTTTACATTAGAAGAATAAATTTGAAACTTTTGGGGAAAAAACTATTTTTTTTTTTTTTTTTCAATTCTTATTGCTATTATTAAATAGAAAGTAAATATACGATTTATATTCAAGAAGTTTTGACTTCTATAGTAAACATTTATTTTAATAAATAAAATTTCACCGAATAAACATATAGATTTGTGATATGTCTCCTTTTAGCAACGAAAAGGAAAAAATGTATTAATTTCAGAAAAGTGAAAATACGAGCTAAGAGCCCTTAGAAAGACCCACTCGTAGGTCCAGGATCCTAATGTAGTAAATCGGTCTTATACCCTACAACCAACAAACCAACCTAAAATTGAAAAATCTCTTTAAATGAAACAAATATTAAAAAATATCTCACAAAGATTTTGAAACTATTTATAACGTAACTTATAAAGATATTATTTTATAACAATCGTTTTTTTTTCTCTTTATTCATTAAAATATAAATAAATAAAATCAAATCTTGTGCTTAGTTGCTTTAGATACTCATATGTATAACAAGGAGTTAATCAGTTAAAAATCTCTGTAGAGAGATATGGCACATCGTCTCTCTGTTACTAATGATATTCTTTGAACTCATGTTTATTATTATGTAACAAACGATTTCTAAATCAGAGGGAATTAAATTTTACTCTTAAAAAGGTTTTTTAAAAAGATACAAAAATATTTTATTTTTGTCGAATATAAATGGCATTTACCATATTGTATACACTTTCCCTTTTGCACACTTTCTGCAAATAAAATGTTTGTTTATTAATAAGTTTATTTAAAATATGAAAGAAATTTTTTTTCTGAAAAACTGACAGAAAAATACTAAAAGTAATTTAAATAATTTTTCACTTTATTAATGGCTGTAAAAAACTTGTATTTAAAATTAAATAGATGTAAAATAGATGAAATATCTATAGCATAAAAGGAATTATAATAATAATAAATACCCTACTTTAATATAATACTGCGCGAGGACATTGACTGCAATCATTAAAAATCCAATCTATGTTTTTTCTTTTTTTTTTTTTCCCATCACGTGGTAGATAAATTTTAATGATTTATTAAATTCGATACATCGCATTTGTTATCTATTTTAAAATCCTAAATTATCTACAATTACACCGACCGAATAACTTTTTTTTTTTTCAAAAATATCATATACTAATGAAGCTAACGATCCAGAATCAACCAATAAAATGTAAAAAAAAAAAAAAAAAAAAAAAAAAAAAAAAAAAAGCACTGTAATCGTGTAAAAATTATCCATCATTTTTATTTAACTTTGTAATAATGCGACCAAATTATTTTAGACTTGGAAATGGGCTTATATTTTTATTAACTTATTTCAGTATATACTATTAAGTCTATTATTAGCTTATTTAAGACAATGTATAGTGAGCTGCATCTTCCTTTTTCGTAATATCTAATATAATTATAAAGTTTGTTATTTCAGTAGTTTCTTTAAAGGAAGGTTTCTGTATATGTTAACTTAAATATCTGAAAAAAGTTATTTGTTTTGTACGTAGTAGGAACGAGAAAAAAATTCTTTTTAACATTACAATATTAGCGTAACCTTACAATATTATTATTTGTATTATAAAGTACTATGCCACCGGAAATAATATTCCGTTTTTGTTATACAACTACTACTATTGAAAAATTTAAATTATTTCATCTATACTATTATATAAAGAGCAAAACTTTGTTTGTTTGTGGAGGTGATTTCTGAAACTACTGAACTGATTTAAAAAATTCTTTCACTGATCAAATGCTACACTAACCCTGAGTGCTATAGGTTATATTTTATTTTGATAAAATAAATTTTAGTTCAAAATTTGAGTGTTTTAATCAAAATCCCCATAAAAGCCATAATAGAAATGGAAATAATGAAATATTAAAAAAAAAAAAAAAAAAAAAAAAAAAAAAAGCTGCTGCCAACATAAAACAAACTTTTACTTGTTCATTTTGTTTTTTAAATATCTTGTCATGAAATATATATATATATATGTATTTGCACGTGAATTAAATTGAAATTCATATAAAGCATTGTGAAATGTTAAACTTACGCGTTAAAGCTGACGACATTATAGCTTTAAAAATATTTATTTTTCTAATGATATAATTTATTTAATACTAAGCATTAATGTTTAAACAGATGTGTGTAAACAAAATTGGATTTAAAAATAAAATAAAATAAATAACTACCTGAAGCATTAAAAGTTTTTCAACATTAAGTACTAAAAAGTATAATTTATAATAAAGTTTATACGCATTCTTAAAATACGCAAGCTAAGTGATGACGTCAATGAACGTCAGTAGGGCCAAGAAAAGGATTTCTTATGTTAATCGTCTATTGGATTTTTTGTAAAAAATTATTAAAAATCGAGGACAATTTTTTCCCGATTTTAATCCCCAAATTTAGATATAGATATATATTAGTTATTTTGGGCATGCGCTAGATTAAATTGTTTTGCTGTCAAATTGACAAAATTTTAAATTTTAAAACTTCCATTTTCGAATGTAAACATAAACATTCCATTTCAAAGGGTGATATTAGCACAATAAATATCCAACTAATATACTGATTAAAATGAAAATGATAAATATTCTATTGTGATTTGAAGTCAAATTTGTTTTCAAATGTCTAAATAAAGTATCTGACACAAGATACTAATGTGTTGCAGAGCGGAATAGATTTGATATGTCAACCTTGGCAGGGAAAAAATGATCTCCAAATTATCTAGCGAATATATTTAATTATTTTCAAAAATCATGGTTATTTTAACAGCGTATATTAAGAGAGCAATCAATAATATGAAACGATATTTCGTACAATACATATTACGAAAATATACACGTGGTATGTATATTTTCGTATTACGTTTTTGATCGCCAAACACAAAACAAGTAACTCGGACACTAAGGACGTCCGAGTTTTGAAGTTTAAAATTAAAATTTTATCAATTTGACCTCAAAATAACTTAATCTAATCCATACACTCAATAACTAATACATATTTATAAGACCTAAATATGCGGATTAAAATTGGAAAAAAATTTCTTTGATTTTTAATATTTTTTTAACCAAAGTTCCAAAGGACGGTTAGCACAGGAAAACTTTTTCTTGGCCCCACAGATGGTTAGTGAAGTCAAACTTCGCTTGCTTATAACCATGATTTTTGAAGAAAAATTAATATTACGCAAGATAAGTAAGCGATCCTTCTTTTTCTCTAAAAACGATGTATCAAATCTGTTCTGAAAACTTCATAATAGACGTCAAGCAAGTGAATATTGCTGGTGCAGTGAAAATCATTTCTTTAATATTTCACTCTCGAGCATTTCTAAAAATTAATAATTCAAATATAATTTCCCAGAAATGTAAGCAGTTCTGTTTCCATTTTCTATTGATTATAATAATTTATTTAAAAGTATTTGTCGACATTCTAAGTGCTAACGCTTAAAAATAATTCTTCTTTTTTTTAGTTATATGACTCTCACGTAATTTAGCGCATTTGGCGATTTACACACATGTTTAAACCAGTAAATATTTGGTGGTTGCGACTGCAATTAACATTAAACGTTTGAACCAGTGAGCTTCACTGATGAACCAATGAATTGAAAGTCTCTGATATGCTAACTCTTTGAATCATGTTCCATTAAAGAATCAAGGAGACTTTACTCATTTAATTTTACTGCCTGCTTCTCCAGTCACTATATTTAAATGATTTTTTTAAATTAAATAAGTGAGAAGTTTAAATTTATTTGGCGACCATTTTCAGCAACAAACAGTTATGGCAAGTAGCGCAATATATATAGCCCATACAGACATTAGTGAAATGCAAATAACATTTAATTATTTGAGTTTCATTATGTTGATTAGAAACATGTTTATTCTATCTACACTGTCCGTAAAAGGCTATAATAAATTTTGGTAAAATAAATTTTTAATTCAAATTTTCAATATTTTAATTGAAAAAAAAAAAATAAATAAATAAATAAATAAAATAAAACATAGATTTGATATCTGTTGTCCCTGGTGTTGTCCTTGGTGACGATCGAAAACGTAATATGAAATTCTGTATATTTTAGTTTGATGTATATTTTCGTATTAAATATCAGATCTATATTTTTGTGGTATATATTGTATTAATATTTTTTCATATTATTGATTGATTCCTTAATATATATTATTAAAATAACCGCCAATTTTGGAACAAATTAAATATATTCGCGAGATAACCTGGCAATCATTTTTTTTTTCGCCAAGGATGATAGATATCACATCCTTTCCAAAAACTTTTTAATAACCATCAAATAATTGAATACTTAAAGAAAAAAAAAAAAAAAAGCTGGCAAAATACCATGGTCAAATCATACTTTTCAATATTTCACTCTCGCGTGTTTCTATAAATGAGTATTTTAAAATTAATTTCCCTGAAATATACGAGATCTACATTCTTTATCAAATGATTCTAATTTATTCGAATTACAGATCAGTAGTACGTATACAATCAGCAAAATATCCATCCATAGTTTATCATTGTTCACAACTTAATATACAGGGTGAGTTTGACGTAATCTGCCAAACGAAAGGAGGTGATAGAACAGCCCATGGGGAGCATAACACACCATCGAAACCCTGCCCCATTTCTAATCGTTTCCGAGTTATGGTAGATAGAAGAAAAATCTGTTTTTTTCCATCCCGTCTGAAAAAAGCCAGATTTGTGAGCTTTCTGAAAGACTTACACGCAAATTAAGCACATATTTGGAAAGAGCAGAAAAAATCCTATCGGGTGACACCATTTACATCAGGATACCTTAATTTGACGGCGAGCTACAAGCGCTAAAACATTGGTGAAGTTTAAAATCGAGTTGTCACAAAATTCTTTAACCGGCAATTCTGCAAACACCGTTCAAGCTACAATCGGTCAAATTTACCAAAAACTTTTCCATTCCACAAGCTTTAGAATGAGCCCACAATAAACCATATCGGTGTTGTAGTTCAGGAGAAATTTAGCCTTTTGTTTGAAATACATTCATCACTGAACTCGACGTTCGTCGAGAAGGAGACTCACGGGTGCCATGGTCGTTCCTGATTTCATGTCCGCCCTTCAGCCCGCTGTTTTGTCAGATGCAAAGAAGAAAGTTCTAAAGACAAACAAGAAAATTAGCAGTTGTATTAAGTTTACAAACAGAATGGAATTGAAACAAAAGAAGTATGACTTTTCTCACATCTTTCCCAAAGGAATATGCAAGGAAAAAAAAAAAAAAAAACAATGACGCATCTCGTCTTTCACAAAGGAATATGCAAAAAAAGAAGAAATGACGTATCTCGCGTTTATGATTAAAGCACACATGCATTCGAAAGGATGTGTGAAATTTAGTGCCGCTGCTGAAATTGGTCACCCCCACACCTGATACATGCCCTTGCCCGCTTACCGTCAAGCTCATCCGTCAGTTTTATTATTGCATCATCGAGCCGGCTGCTTTAATATTGCAAACTGGCAACTTCTGTGCGGTAAACGTCTTGTTTCAGGAAACCCCAAACATAAACAGAAAACCAATGGAATGAGATCTGGCGATCTATGTGGCCAAGGAATTGGTCCATTATGACCAATCCATCGCGGATACTGCTGATTCAAGAAGTCCCGAACGACATTGGAAGAATGTGCAGGGCCCCATAGTGTTGGAAAATGATTTCCGCTTAGGGGTACAGGAATGACACCAAATAATCCTGGAAGATAATGTTCCAGAAACTCCAAATATGTATTGCTTGTCAGATACCTTGAAGTACATGTGGACCTATAAAGTGATCGCCAACCACTCCAAGCCAAACATTTAAGCTGAATCGCGTCTGGAACGATGAGTTTCGTGTTACACGTGGATTTTGTTGAGCGTAATGATGCCAGTTATGCGAATTTAACATGCCATTCCGAGTGAAAAGTGACTCATCTGCCTAAAGTATCGTTCTAAGGAAATAGTGTTCCTCAATATCTCTCTCTAAAAGACAGCGGCAGAATGTTACCCGCTTTTGGAAATCTGAGCGGCGTAATTCTTGTACCGGCGTGAAGTGGTATGAATGATACTGGTTTTTGCGCGAAACATTCATCACTTTACTTTGGGAGATTCCACCTTCTCTCGCAAGTATGCGTGAACTCATATTTGGATTTTCTTCCACTCGGTCGACTACGGACTTCTCAGTGGTGGTGGAGCGGCGACCATGGCCCCTTTCGTAAACCCTACCGAACGACCCACTGTCCCTAAGCCTTTGATGAATCGCGACAAATACAGCACGGTTGGGCGCACGACGATGTGGATAACGTAGACGGTACTCTTTTTCGGCTCTCCGAGAGTTCATCGCGAAATCCATACACAAAATGCATATCCACGTACTCTTCATTTGTAAAAGTAGGATATCTGTTTACAGGTTGGAAAGTATGACAATTTGATCCCTGTGATGACTTCAATTAAAAATAAAATTCAGAAGGGTAAACAAAAAGGGATAAAATTTCGATATTAATATACAAAAGTAGAAGAAAAAAAGTACTACGGAATAAGAACCAACTTGGTTAATTCGTACCAATGTAGGAAAACATACTAGGTATGAACTAAGAGAGAGCAAGTAGACGTGAGAGCAGCGTGAAAAGAATCGGCCGAGTTCAGGTAAAGTCAAGAAAATGCTAAAGCAATAAGCAGACGAGCAAGAAGCTGACGATCTAATGTACTGTTACAGATTGACTCGCCTTTTGTACCCGCGAGTGGGATGCGCGCGCAGGAAGGTTGAAATTTCTCTGCGTATCACTAAGAGTCCATATGCAGATAGTCACGAAATTGCATACGTTCCATTTACTCACCATCGTTTCGTTTGCCGAATGTCGACGAACGCCGCTTTCAGTGATGGATTTAAAAGAAAAGGCTAATTTTTTCCTGAACTAGAACACCGATATGGTTTATTGTGTGCTCATTCTAAAGCTTGCGGAATGGAGAAGTTTTTGGTAAATTTGACCGAATGTAGCTTGAACGGTGTTTACAGAATTGCCGGTTAAAGAATTTGGTGACAACTCGATTTTAAACTTCACCAATGTTTTAGCGCTTGTAGCTCGCCGTCAAATTAAGGTATCCTGATGTAAATGGTGTCACCCGATAGGATTTTGTCTGTTCTTTCCAAATATCTGCTTTTTTTGCGTGTAAGTCTTTCAGAAAGCTCACAAATTTGGGTTTTTTTAGATGGGATGGAAAAATAACAGATTTTTCTTCTAACTACCATAACTCGGAAACGGTTAGAGATAGGAGAAGGTTTCTGTGGTGTTTTATGCTCCCCATGGGCTTTTCTATCACCTCCTTTCGTTTGGCAGATTATGTCAAACTCACCCTGTATATATATATATATATATATATATATATATATATATATAGTAATAGTGTTAATGTCAATATTAGGCAAATCTAAGTATATTAAATTCATATATTTTTATTTATTAAATTCAAAATACATTCAAAATTTATGCGCAATTACAGCAATTTTAAATTTAAATGTAAATATAATATTGAATTATTAATAAGGAATTATTAAACGCCGCAAAAGCCAAGCAACAGATGCAAGATCACTGAAACCATATAGACCAACACGAAAGTAAATTTCAAGAAGGAGCAGCTCAGAAATGTGAAAAAAATTCATCAGGGAGACCTTTTTTACCCTTGAGCACCAATGTACGATTTCGTTCACTAGTGGCTGTAATAGCAAATCACTAGTGGGCCTCCATTCGTAAATGAAAATTATTGAAGTGAAATAGAAAATGGAATTAGCTATTAAGTGCAAATAACAGAGAATCTAATAAAAAAAACAACCATTATAAACAACCAATACTCACAGGATGATACATTTGGAATCACATGGATTAAAAAAGCAAAATAATTCAAGGGTTTAGTTGTTCAAGGAGAATAACAAACAAAAATCAAGGTGTATGGATTTATAGCTGAAAGAATAATAAACCTTAAAGCAGCAGGGATATTTAGTATATTATGTGTTTAATAGTATGATTACTAATTTTAAGACTTGTTGACAACTAAACAATGAAGTAATTGAACTTGTAATGGAAAAAGGAAAAATCATATCAATACAAGGTAAATGCAATAGACCTTCTGATTTTTTTTTTAAATATTTAATTTCACATTCCCACCCAACCATCCAGCCAAACAACACCACTCATCCTTCGTAATCAAATATCTGCCCACCCAACCTCCACCTTTTTATTATGTTTTATTATTTTATATATATATATATATATATATATATGGTTAAAATACCCAAATGTGCACTCTCTTTTTATTTTATTTACTTATTTATTTATTTATTTTTTTTATGTACTGACAGAGACATGGTTATGGACATAAAATTTAAAATACAAAGCTTGTTGGAAAAGCCATTTTAGCAGTGGCTGTGATAAATTTATTATTATTCTTGTTTTTATACTTTGCAGAGCATACATTTTATACTAAATAAGTGGTTAATGATGGTGTTTTTAAATAACGAAAGATACAGACAGCAATTAAAATGAGTAAATAAGTTTATTTTAAAACTAAAACCGTTTGTCATAGATATCTGTGTAAATTTTATTACCATTAAAGATAATCATTATTAATAATTCAATATTATATATATATATATATATATATATATATAAATGATAGATTTCGTAATAAAATTTAACCTTATAATTTAACCTTAAATTTAACCTTAAATTGAAACAAAACAATACCAACACAACAAAATAGAACGGATTTTAACTTATAGGTAAGACTGACAAAAAAATGTTACGATACAGATTAAAAACCAATAAGAGACAAAAACAATTTAAATTACTACGTCAGAAACGCCAAAGAAAAATTATTGAGGTGCATACAGCTGTTTCGGTAGCCTAAAGCATACCGTCTTCAGTGCAAAAAGAATTCTGAATCTGGAGAAGTGCTCTTATATATAGGAGAGGGACCGGATTTAGTTCAACCAATAGGACTACGGAAGAGGTGGGGAGTGTGGCCACTAGGAATTTAGGAATGTGTAGCTGTGTAAACAGTAGAAAAATTAAGAAAATGTAGACTGAATGTAAAATTTCCAACAATCGGACAAACAGGGAACAGCGAAATCACAATTTACAAGGTTTTTAAAATTTTTATAAATATGAAAAGCTTTAAAGAAATCGAGTTCATGAATGGATTTAGGTCTGCAAATTATTTTAGCTGAATTAAATTTGAAATTATGATTTTCCACCCCGCAATGTTTAGAAATAGCCGATTTATTGGTTTCTTGTTTGCGGACGTAATTCATATGTTCTTTTAGGCGAAATTTAAGACTGCGTTTAGTTTGGCCAATATATGATAAACCACACTGACAGGAAATACTATAAATGCCCCAAGAATTATGCATATCAATAGGATCTTTTAACTGAGAAAAGGTGAGTTTATTGGAAGGCGAAAATATTATTTTAAAATCATATTGTTTGAGAATTTTAGCTATGGTTTGACTGGTTTTAGAAAAATAGGGTAAAACAATTAGATGTGACTGATTTAGTAGACGAAATACGAGGGAGTTGTAATTTTTGGATAGCTTTGTCTATAATGGAAGGGTCATAACCTCTGTCAATTGCGATGGCTTTCAGGTATTTAATTTCAGATTTTAATAAAATAGGATTTGAACAAATATTAAGGGCACGGTTTACAAAAGTATAGAAAGCAGCCATTTTTTGGTTAGGTGGGTGACATGAACGCGCATGGGGAGGAAGGGAGACTGCAAAATTTTTACGATAGACAGTGGTTGAAAATCCATTTACAGTGCAAGAGACGAGGGTATCAAGAAATGGAAGGGAGCCATTATTTTCTATTTCATATGTAAACTGGATATTACTGTCAATTGAATTTAAGGTTTCTAAGACATGGTCAATATTGTGATGAGATATGTCGATAAGCGTGAAGGTGTCGTCACCGTAACGGGTTCAAAAGGGAAAAGATATTTTCTTAAAAAGCTTGCTTTCGAAATAGTGCATGTAAATGTCTGCGAGAATTGGGAAGAGAGGGGAACCCATGGCTAAACCTTTAGACTGACGATAGAATTTATTTTGGAAAGAAAAAGTGGTTTGTGATAAACAAATGCGGGTAAGAGAAATTAATTCTTGTATTTCAAAAGAAGTGAAATGAAACACTTTTAATCTATTTTCAAGACAGCAGAGGGCGCCACTTATTGGAAAATTAGTGAAAAGAGATTTTACATCAAAAGAAACCATAGTGAGATTAGTGTGAGGGCAGTTTTGAATATTTTTTGCAAAATTTATGGAATTCTTAACAGTATAACTATTAGCAGCAAGAAGTGGAGCAAAAATTGTGGTGAGAAATTTAGCTAAATTATAGGAAGCAGTACCGACATTAGAGACTGTTGGACGAAATGGAATATTGGGTTTGTGAACCTTTGGTAAAGCATAAAATCTGGCACAATTAGCAATAGAAGGGATAAGATATATATTGACCAAACTAAACGCAGTCTTAAATTTCGCCTAAAAGAACATATGAATTACGTCTGCAAACAAGAAACCAATAAATCGGCTATTTCTAAACATTGCGGGGAGGAAACTCATAATTTCAAATTTAATTCAGCTAAAATAATTTTCAGACCTAAATCCATTCATGAACTCGATTTCTTTGAAGCTTTTCATATTTATAAAAAATTTAAAAACCTTGTAAATTGTGATTTAGCTGTTCCCTATTTGTCCGATTGTTGGAAATTTTACATTCAGTCCACATTTTCTTAATTTTTCTACTGTTTACACAGCTACACATTCCTAAATTCCTAGTGGCCACACTCCCCACCTCTTCCGTAATCCTATTGGTTGAACTAAATCCGGTCCCTCTCCTATATATAAGAGCACTTCTCCAGATTCAGAATTCTTTTTGCACTGAAGACGGTATGCTTTTGGCTACCGAAACAGCTGTATGCACCTCAATAATTTTTCTTTGGCGTTTCTGACGTAGTTGTTTATTCCTGTTTTGAATATTCCAACGCCAAGTCTCCTGCTATAATTTAAATTACTTACGCCGACATGAATGATAATAATAAAAAAAAGGACCATTAAACATAATGACAGAGAAAATAAATAAAGGACCCCAGAATTAATAATTGGATAAAAATGCTTAAAATTAGTAGTAAAAACTCGTCACGGGGCATGTACTTCATAAAGCTGTGAAATCTGCATCGATTTCGTAAAACAATATAGCTAATCATAGCAATTTATATCGTTTCAGCCCCGATCGAGACAGCAAAACCATTTTCAATGAGAAATTAAATAAATTATTATATCAAATCATCAAAGAATCCAGAAAGAAAACTGGAAAAAAGCAGAGTAGTCACATGTAAAACTTTTACGCAAACAGGAGAATAGGAAGATGCCAACAAATTATTGAAATTAAAAATAAAAGCTTTGCAAACATCGATTAATCGGTAAAGAATTAACGTCCGAGCATTTTCATTAACTATAAAATTCACTGAGTTATTATTTATTGAGTTAGTGAAATTAAAATGTTAAGTTAGTTAAAGTTTAAACTAGTTAAATTTTAATATATATATACATATATATAAAATTTATAAAAAAAAAAAAAAATTACCAGAAAAGGAACTGATGGAAAAGAAGCAAAATTTTAATTAATAAGAAGACGAAATAAGACTTAAAAAATAAAAAAAATCAAATGAATAAAACAGCATGCTTAATTCCCTATTTCATCAGGTAAATGTTAGGAACTGTGCGTGCAAATTCTAGTTTTCGATGAGTAAAGTGCATTTTGCAAAAATTTTATTACCCCAATGCCCTCATCACAATAATTAAAAAACTTATGAAGAAGTACATAAATTAAAAATCTAAACAGTACTTATATAAAAGCAAAATGCCTATAATATGTAAATACAGTAGGAAAAAATTCAGTTTATGGTTAAACAAATAAACCTAGTCGTGCAAAATCATAAAATCGCGGAGAAAATATATAAAAGCAGAAGTTTATTATTATTTATTTATATCTATATAGAATTTAAATTAATTATACTAGGGGGCGCTGCCCCAGCTCACTCCACTCACCAATCCCCTTCACTTCCCTCCGATTCGCTTCGTTCATTAACTCCCTCGGGGCTCTATCTGCCAATTCACAACTTTGTCCTTCGTTAAATAGGAATATTAATAATACATAACACAAGGCAGAAGCAGAACAATGTCAAAAGTCTTTTTTAACGTTTGACAACTTAATAACAATTGTCCTTGTTTTGGGCGGAAACATATGCTAACTAGAAACATAAAATGAACAACGACGGCAGAAACTTTATTTTATTAATATTAATATTATTATTATTATTATTTTAGAACAGAGAGAAATTTAGTGTTACAGCTTTAGTATATAACCCCACTTGGAGACTTTTAAATTTTTGTCACTATTTGGCGATGAATTTTTGAGTATATCTAATTTAAAGAAATTATGAACTTATTTTTAAAATACTTATATTTTTTATTATTGTATCTTTTAGTTAGATTAGGACAATGTGTAATGCTTTATATTTATTTCTAATGTACAGCTGGGTTTAATATAGTGAATGCAGCAGTAAAGGTGCGACTTTTTAAAGTGCATTTTTTCTAGATTATGATTTAGTTAGACACATTGAAAATAACTTATGTGATTACTGCATATATTTTAAACATTTCACCATCATTATTATTCTTTTGACGACAATGTACTTAATTTTTACTCTATTGAAATGAACATTTGACAAAAGTTGCCCCGTATATATAGCTTTCAATTTATGTAATACAAGTTTTTTTATCTTTCGCGCATGCACAGTGAAAATGTTTTTCATAAAAAAGCTCATACTTCATGAGATATTCAAGATATTTGTATTCCGATTGCAGCATATTGTTTCAAAAGTTTTTTTTTTTTTTTTTTTTTCTATTTTTCTGAAAGTGAGAATAATTTTTGTTTAAAACTCTGTTATTATAAATAAAAAACGTGCTGATTTTTTTGGGGAGGAGTTTTAAAATAAATGCTTGTATTTCCTTTATTAAACATGCTATCGTCACACAAATTCCTCTACAAATTGTACTGGGTCTATATTAACATATCCTAAAGTTACAGATCATTTTTTTTTTTTTTTACTTAACGATAGAGGGTGATCGAAAACATTATTGATTTTTCTAAATTTGTTACCATCCCCTAATTATTGTCGTAACCTAATGTTCAGAGAAAAACATTAGGCAGATCCTGTTCTTTACATAACCACAGCTAGCGATAATTCTTTAAATTGTAAAAATAAATAAATAAATAAATAAATAAATAAATTGGTCGTTTGTAAATTCTGCTAAATTTTTGTGCAGGAGCGTACCTTACAAAAAATAATTTGTAATTATTTTTAAACATCATAAAAAACAATATTTTTTTGTATGTTTCTTCTACTAGTTGGTAATACATGGATTATGTTAGTTTCATGAGTTAGTGTTGTTACAAAAAGAACGGTAATTGAATTTCTTCGTAAAATAGGAATTTATTTACCTAAATGAAATATATGTCCGTGAGATTGTATTTAATAACAGATAAAGAATAATCTTATGAAAAAGATGGATTTTTTTTTAAATCCTTTAAAACTTTTGAACATACTCTTTTTATATCTCAAAGCAATATTAATTTTATCATAAATAATCTGAATTACCTTAATCTCAAATCCTCATCATTACAATTTATGCATACGTAAAAAAAAATATTTTAATGTATCTCTTGTTATTAATTTTTCATTCATATAAGGGGAAAAATGAGTAAAAAGTATACGTGAAGTACAAAATGTACATTAAATCGATACTAAATTATTCCTGTAAGCATGTAAATTAACAATGTATATAAAAAATTCTGTGTTTTTGTTAAATGTTAAGGTAGATTCTACAAAGAAGCCATCTTTAATTCTCTTTAGACAACATGAAATCTAATATTCCGAAATTCTTTTATGTGTTTTCTCATGAGATTGTCTGCTGGTTGGTGATATATCCTTTATGTGCCATGAGGCAGTATTATTTAAGAAAGGACGGTAATTGTATTTCTATGTATAGTAAGGATTTTTTGATGTAAGTGTATCTGTAAGATTGTAATGATGTTAAATAAGAAACGCTAAATGGATTCGAGGGAGAAAAAAATTCTTTTTTCTTTTTTAAATATATTTAACAGCTTTTTTTTTTTTTTTTTTTTTTTTTTTTCACTCTTTTATAGTGTGTTTAACGAAATAAAAATTAAACAATCCCTAAGTAGCATGAATTGCTTTGAAATAGTTTTATTTATATTTCTAAAACATATTAATTCAAAATGTACAAAAGTGTGCTAGAATGGAAAATAATGAATTATTTTAAAGGAGAAAGGATATATATGTATAAAAAAAAATCTTCATCTCTATAAAACCATGCGAATAAATTTAAATAAGAAGTAGTTTTAATTTTTTTTTTCTTGAAAAGTCATTTTTTTTATATTTAACATTAATAGCAACTGTTTACAGTTGCAGTCAAACAGAAATTAAATAAATTATATTACAACATAAATTTAGACAATATCTTTCTTTAGAATAATAAATCAAATTTGTTTGAAATTAGTAGTAATTGTATATAATAATAATAATAATAATAATTAAATATATATATTTATTTATATATAATTTTTCGAACATTAAACAGCAATAATTGGATTTATATGCATAATATGTTTGTTTTCATTGATAGTATATTAATAATGTTGTGAAGATTTTAAATAAGACTTAACTTAAGGAAAAGATTCTTTTTTAAAATTAATTATATTAATTGTTTTCTATGCTAATAAAAGAAAAATTAAACAATTTATATTAAAAATATAAATTTAAGCAATATTTTTTTTTATTTATAATAATAATAATAATAATAATAATAAAATGTTAAAAATTCGTAGTAATTGCGTTTTATAAAACAAATATTTTTATTATATTGAGTGTGAAAGAACTGCATGTGGATTACAATCTATAGTATGCAACTTTTGATATATTTAAAAATGCGTTAACAAGGTAAAAGTGATTTTAAAAAGAGAATGAGATTAAACTTGAGAAAAAACGGAATTTGTTTTATATCTTTTAATTATATTAATTGTTTATTTTCTAACTATATAAATGGAAATGAATGAATTATAGTTTAACTTTATTCTCAAACGTAGTTTTGAGCTTGCATGGCTTTCATGTATTGAAATTTTGTGCTTTTTTACTTTTTGAGAATCTTTCGCTTCTAAACATAGTTCTATAGGATTTTGGATGTATTTTTATCATTAGTTGTATCATTATTCAGTCATATGTGTTTAATCATCTCCTGTGAATATTTTAAAAGTTTCTTATCAAATAAGGATTCAGTATATTTGTCACATTTACGTTAAAAAAACATATATGCATATATATATATATATATATATTAGAACCTTAGGTTCTTGGTGATTTCTAAGAGATGACATTACCAAGACTGCATGCATGTAATTTCAGATTGTAACGCATTTTTAAGGAAGTATTGTCAGTAAGTCTGAACTTCAGTGTATGCTAGTTTGCCACAGTTTAAACAACTTTTTTTTTTTTTTCAAATAAAAAGTGCTTGTGAGAAATTTTATTGCACTATTTGATTCAAAAGAAGTTTTTAGCTGAAGCACACAGAATGATACAAAATATTATTTTTGATGTAGAACTTAAATTTTTGATACAAAAAATTCTTGCTATTCCAATAAAATTGTTTATTCACTAGTTTTTTGCAGGATTACTTTCTTTATTTAAAAGAAAATCATAAAACAATAGAAGCAGAAAGAGAAAGAATTAAATTAAATTAAATGGAAGATGGGTGGGCAGATGTGTGATTATGAGTAGGGTGGTGGTGTTTAGCTTGATGGTTTTGCGCACTGTAAAAAAAAAAAAAAAAAAAAAAAAAAAAACGGTGGATTTACAGCATAATATGCTGGCAATATGGGTGCATGAAGGAAGGAAAGTAAAAAAAAAAAAGTTATTTACAGCAGAAACAGCCGTAAAAGACTCTTTTTTTTACAGATGTTTCCTCTCTAAATTGCCTTATTTAACAGCAGAATGTGCTGGCAGTATGGGTGCCAGCACATTCTGCTGTAAAAGCTTCCGTTTTTTTTACAGTGTAGGTTGTTTGTTTAAAATGAAATAAAACAAAATCTATCACTGCATTTAAAATAGATTTTATTTTCTTATATTACATATTTTATTTTGCATACTTATTAAATTTTATTTTATATTATAACAATTGTATTGTTAATAATTACCCCTATTGGGTATTAATCTTTCTATATATGTGCTAGATCTTCAAATTTTATTAATACTTACGCCTAAGTTTCTATTTGAATTTATTTATATGTTGATAAATATACTTATAAATATTGCAGCAAAAGATAAAGTGCGATTTATGGCATTAAAACATTTTTTGTATTTAAAAAAAAAAAAAAAAAAAAAAAAAAAAAAAATGCATTTCACATATTCACTCAGAAATGCAATATGCTTTACTCAAAAATAAACTTTTTTTTTTTTTTTTACTGTGACAATAATTAATATCATTGGACAACGATTCTAATCAATTTACCTTGCGTTGTGCAAAAATTAACAAAGCCAAAAAACTTTGTTGAATTTCGATTGTGTGTTTTTAGGTAATATTAAAGTAGCTTAGTCATAGAAAGCAATAAGACTATGCATGGTCTGACTGTAAAAACAAAATTGAGGTTTAAACAATCCTTATCATATCGCCAATTTTGTTTAAGAAAATATACAGGATTTATTCAAAATATAAAACAACAAATTCCTTAACTTTTAAGGTATGAAGGAAAATTCCGATACCTCTTTATGTTACAAATGTTCTATTTGTCATTAAATTAATGGATTATTACCATGAACACTCTTTTTTACTTCCTTATACAAAGTATAAGGAAGTATAGTAATCCCGATTTGCGAAATGGATTTTCCATTTCACATTGCTCGAAAACGAATGATCGCTGAATGTTGCCAATTTATACGTGTGACTGTCATGATGTCTAGTTGTACACCTGCAAGTGTCGTCTTAACACGAGCTCTCGTTTTAGAGATATAAGGGACTTTACACGATTTTTCGTGACGTCTGTATGTACGTGTGTCTGTGTGTGTGTGTGTGTGAGTATGTCGCATAACTCAAAAACGGATTGACGTAGAATGTTGCGAATTGGTACATATGTTTGTTATAACATCTAGTTGTGCACCTCCCTTTTTGGACTTTGTGTGATTTTCCGTTTTGGAGATATTTAGGAAAATTAGGTTCATAATGGCCAAAATGTATCAAAAAAAGGGTAATAACTCAAAAACGGTTTAGACAAATCTTGCAATTTAACTGACTTCTCGACTAGCTAGAGATTTAAAACTTTCAGAAGTGTTCAGAATGCAATAACAATGCCTTTTTTTAATACTTTTAGTCAACTGTTTCTAATACCTGCTGTCTTCAGCAGCGTTTATGTGATTCAACAGAAAATTTATTTAACTAACTTCTCGACTAGCTAGACATTTGGAACTTTCAGACTAGATCATAAACTTTCAGTCACCTGTATTAAATTTAAATCACATAAACTGATATTTACTGGCAATTCTTTTTTTAAAATCTAAGTATATTTTTATTCTGATTATACCTACACCTTTTAATCTATTAATATCAATTTTTTATTATATTTTTTAATGAAATATTATGTTTTAAACAGAAAATATATTAATAGTAACAGATCGTATTATCAGGCTTTCTACCATTTTCAATACATTAACATATTAATGCTTTAAATGAAATTCTGAATATTTATTTTAATGTTTTAGTAAAATGCTAACAAATTGTTATCTGACGACAAAAGTATTAAATTTAAATTAAACTTGTTTTCAAAATGTTAATAGAATCTTTTCTGGTAAAAAAATCAAGCAAATCTTTTAAAATAGTTTGGTATAGAGTATCAAAGTCTTTTTTTTTTTTTTTTTTTTTACTTCTACAGGAAATAAATTGTATATTATTTCTGGACATTATTTTTAATGTTTGCATAATAGAAAACATAGACTTATTAATCATTTTAACCCTTTTACCTTTTTATTTTTATTTTTATTTTATTTTATTTTATTCTTATTTCTGTTTTATTTTATTTTGTACGAGCAATAAACTTGTCCTTAATTTATAAATTCTGAAAAAGTCGCCGTCATTGCCATTTTTGAAGGAACTTTAGGGGTTAAGAATTTCCAACTATTTTACTACCACTAATTTCATAGAAAAATCTTTATCCTGTTTAATCACGAAACATAACTATGAAAGTACTTTAAAATTTCTTCTATAAAAGTAGTGGCAGCAAAAAAGTCGGAAATTTTTCATTCCTGAAATTGCCAGAGTTTCTGTTCTAAGATTAAATAGACCATCTTGTTAAAGATTAAATAAAAATACTTTCATAGTAAAACAAAACAAAAAATTGTCCGATTAAACACGAAATTTTTTTTTCACTTAAAGTAAACAGTAAAGAACCCCCCCCCCCCCTTTTTTTTTCTTTTTACGGAAATGATTTATATCGCCACATTCATATAATTCTCTAAAAAGAAAAAAAAATATTTTCTTTTTCCTGTTAGAATTTATTTTATTTTAATTTATTTTATTTTTGTTCTTTTGGAAAGAGAAAAAAAGAAAATTCAGTAGTGTATTTGACCTGATAAATCCCATCATTAAAACTTCTTTAAAATCTATATTGTATTTAGATTTTAAATAAGTTCGCATTGCAAGTTAAAATAAATGAGGAAATATATGAATAAGTGGAGAAAACTGTTTCTACAGAGTATTCATATTCTAATCAACGTTAAACTGAATTCTGAAACATATGAATAAGGGTACAGAACCTTATGTAATGAGAATTTCCTTATTTTTATCAATAGTAACATACACACACATTAAAAAAAAAAAAGTATAGCATCAATAAATGAACAATTCAGAAACTTTTTTTATAAGTACGGAACATTTTCTTGTGGCAATTATTCTTTATGCAATCCACTTCAAGAACAATAACATAAATAAAGCTTCACTTCACCTGGATATAATACTCACAGAATGAGGTATTATTTAACAGAACAGCGATCTAACTAGGCCATTTATTGTCTTGTAAGTAATGACAGTATTCCAATGTCGTTTTTCTTTTTTATTTAAATGGTTGTCTGAAAGATGTTAAGGTAATGTTTTCTTTATTTGCATTAGTTCTGCTTTATTTCCAGTAATCTTTCTGCATTGTAATGTTATTTGTAGATTAAAATACGGTGTACAACCGTAAAGCAATTATGTAATCTTTGATATACGATTTTGCGTAATCTCAAATTTTAAAATTGATACAAAATATTGACAACGTTTAACTCTTTAGATACGACAGGTTTTCATATTTTAAACAATTTGTCCCGCCTTTTTCTTTTTCTTTTTCTTTTCCCTTTTTTTTTTTTTTTTTTTTTTTGTAAATTCTCTGTATTTAACAAAAGAATTTTAATTATTCGAATTTTGATCCATGAAATTTTACTCTCAGAAACCGATGCAGTAAATACAGGGTTCTTAGCAGTCACTATTGTTATACCACTTTTTATATCAAGTAATCCTTTTTTTTTTTTTTTTTTTTTTATCCCTTTGTTACACTTTCGAAGATATGTACGACAAACAATTAAGGAAAAATACTATTAAAAGAAAATGATATTCAAAGTAGTGACTTCTTAGAATTTTCGTAAATAGAACTGACGTGTGTATAAGTATATTTATCAGCCTTAAAGCAATTTAATACAATTACGCGAAAACAATTTTTTAAATAATGTTATGTTTCAGGAAAACAATCAAAGAGGAACTGAAAAAAATAAAAATAAAATAAATAAATACATAAAAATTTAAATTTGACCGGCTTTCTGCCTATATTCACCCGCAAACGATTAAAAAGTTAATTTCTTTTAATGCAATAAAAAAATAAAAAAATACTTTTAATACTATATGGCTTGTTTAGAGAATAATACTTTTTTTAACTACTCATATGCCTCATGTAATTTAATAAAAAATTATATTTTATTCAATGTAATTATATTCACTAAGTTTTTTCGATTTAATTAATATATATTTTATTTAAAAAACATTATGAATTATTCTGATAACATTTTATTAATAACGAAATATGCTGTAATTATGAAAATTTCATTTCTGCTTATAATGCATAAGGAAAACAATTTAATAAACCTTTAATCATATATATATATGTATATATATATATATATATATATATATATATATATATATATTATCAAATGTTAGTTCAAATATATTATATTATATTATATTTAAATTATTTTAATGCTTGAAAAATTTCTTAATTAAATTTTATTTAATTATACAATCATTTTAATTTAGTCAATTTTTTTTTACAAAAATATTAAATTTTCGCTTAAAAACGTTCTATGTGAAAGCATTTAATATTTAAAGAAAGAATATTCTTATAATTATTTAGCTCTATTTTATTAATTTTAATAAAAAAAAAAAAAAAAAAAAAAAGAAAAAAGAAAGAAAGAAAAAAGAAAAACTCTTTTTTAACACGCTTTTATTAGCTTCACCTGTATGTATGTTTGTAACTTCTCTGGGAGCATACAAAAAATTTATGTTGTAAAAAAAAAAAAAATGCTTTCCTTACGCGTTGACGTAAGACGCCGCGCTACGAACCTAACGGTCCAGCGTTCGATCCCCATCAGGGGAGATTTTTTAAAAATGGTTTTTGTTTAATTCTAAGTTATTTTAGTTAAAGATTTAAATGTATAAAATTATGTATTTAAAATGTATGTAAATATTACAGTGTGTCACTCACACAATTTTCTCTTACCCTGAATTTTAATACTAAGATAGATATTTTGTGCTTTTTAGTTCACATTTCTATAAAAGCGTGTTCTTTAATTTTTTAAAACTATATTATTATTATTATTTGTTTATTTGTAAAAGTAGAACTTTTTGTCTTACAATTAAAGTTATGCTGTATGGAGTGAATTCATAGAAACTTTATGCTTTATCATAATAATTTATGCGATATATTTTACAAATTTACAGTCTAAATCATTTTTTTTAATAAGTTATGTTAAAAAATATTTTTTCTTAATCATTTTCAATCGCATATTTTATATTCATAATAAAACTTCGAAAAAATAATGTAAAAAAAACTGACGATGTTTACAGTCTTTTTTTTCTCTGTTTCAAAATATTTAAAATTACCTAATTTTCATTTTCTTTAAATGAAAATATTCTTTTTAATTATTTAAAAAAATATTTATTCACTAAATTAAAGTTTAACAAAATTAGAATTTTTTCAGATTGTTTGTGCATGTATATATATAGATATCAAGGCACGAGAAATTGTGCGAATAATAAGATATCTGAATCCAAATACAAAGGTTTTAAATGCCTCCAAAAATAAATAAATAAATAAATAAAATACATGCTGTGTCACAAATGAATTGAAATTGTACTGTGAGTACATTTTCTAATAGCTATCATTACACATTGCACACAAATAATAATAAATAAATAAAAATAAAAATAAAAATAAATGAATAAATAAAATAAAGGGATGGCATACCACCTGTAGAATGTTTCTCCCATGCACTGGTGGCTAAGTCCATCAGAGACCATCCCAGGACGTAGTATAGCCAATCAGTAACAGCCAGCAGTCCCCAAAATTAGTAAAATCAAACTGCCGTGACAACGAGTAGCGATAATACTCTCTAAATTTTGGTCTCCCTGGACAATATAAACCTATAAATTAAAATGGAATCAAGAGTTTGGGTTGCTTTACCAGACAGATACGTAAATTTGACGAAATGTTTGTTAGGCCATTATCAGTAGTGTTGAAACTATTAACTAGATTCATAATATGAATATGAGTATGACCCTAAGAATTGTCAGAAAATGGATTGTTATTTCACGTTAAATGGTAAATGTGGATTCAGTAAGTCAGACTTCTTTACAGATACTTAGCAACTGATGTTTAAGTTAAGAAGACAAGACTGCTTTTCTCACAAAGTTAATAAAGCTGAAACACGTTGAAAAATAAACAATAGCCTTCTTTTTTTTTTCTAAATTGCTAAAGAACTGCAAAATTTTATTCAATGGATTTCTTTATAATTTAAATGTAAAACTAGTTAAGTGCATTATATGCGTAGGAATTACCTAGAAATTTCTTTCATACCATATTATTAGCTTAGCTAAATTAAAATTGAGCTGCTAATAAACCATACCGAACGTACTCAAAATTTTATCAACGGGTGGAAGGAGGGAAGTGGTGTAGCATTTCAAATATCATGAGTATAGGAAGAGAATTCAAACGATTTTCTGCTAAAATTCCTCAAAATATAACTTTTAATTTTAAATTTTTATGCTCAAGACAAACAATAAATAATTAAATATTAATCAGTGTTCAATTAATATTAATATTATTTACAAAAATTAAATAATAAATGAATAATATTTTTTTATAAGCGGTTAAAATAATTTATAAATTTATATCAAGTTAACAACCTAATGATGGGGCCTTTTGGAGCAAAAATTTATAAAAAAAATTTATTCACAATAATTCATAAAAGGTGTATCTTTTGAGAAGAAATGGAAATTCACTTATTATTGCTATTACTATTATTATTATTATTATTTGTATTTCAAAGTATATTTAATGATAATTATTACATCTTTATAGGTATTATATGTAACTTCATATTTCTAATGCAATAAGAGTTGAAATTCAATTTTGATAAGATTCCTTTAACTTTAAAAAGAAATTTCCCAGTATTTACTGAAAATGGACTTAGGTCCCTTGGTCTCTTTTCACATGTTTCATACCTTTGATATTATTATTTTTAAATGTATATAAATATATATTTCTCCTAAATATGTTTAGATTAGAATAAAAAAGCCCCTTGCTTTAAAATAGAAAAAAAAGAAATATATCATCCTTATGTATTGGTTACAAAAGTTTTACAAGAATAATGTTAAGCATTTAAGTTTATGTTAGCTTCTAACTCAGCCTTATATTATATTTTTTATTTACATGTGTCAGTAAAACTATTTTAATATTAAGAATCTTTACGTATAATAAAAGAAGACGTGCGTGTGTTTGTGTATATCCGTCGCTTTGTAGGCAAACGGCTGGTCGCAGAACTACAGAATTTTGCATGACGGCACGTTTTGACCTCTCCTCATACACCTCGAAGCCCGATTTCCAGTTTTTTTTTTTTTTTTTTTTTTTTTTTTCTTCAGTTCATTACAATATATAAATTTCAGAAATAATCGAATTTGAAGATAGGAACGTAAATGCAGAAAGTCCTTTTGTGGCCCTATTATCCCCCTCATGCTATTAATGAGAAGGTCATGAATTGAATTCTCCAAAGGCCAATGTGTAACTTTTTTGCAGATAATTGATGGAAAAGGTGTCAGTTGATAAAATAAAATCTTTCAGTACCTTCACAGTATCGTAAACCGTATGAAAATGACGAAATGTAAAAAAAGTGACAAATAACAACAAAAAAGTGACGAATAAAAAAGTTAAACGTACAAGTGTGTTTCTCGCTTTTTAAATAAACGGCTAATTACAAAACTACAGAATTTTGCATGGAAGCCCATTTTGACTTCTCCTAATGCACATCGAAGCCCAATTTTCCAGTTTTTAATTAGCTTTCTTTTTTTTTAATTAACTAATTAAAATTTTTGCAGCTAGGGAAATAGTCGGGTGTTGCCATCTCTTGTCACAGAGTGAAGATGACAATAGCACCAGTTATCGTTCAGTTAGCATCTAAATTGAAATCTCCGGTTAAGGCAGAAATGTAAGCAGTGAGGACTCGGAACCGATATCGAACATATGATGATGAAGCTGTCGAAAGCAGCAGGAACCCGAAGCAATGCCATAAGCGATTTCTTTCTTGCTCTTTACTTTTTATTTATAAAGTGATTTAAAATATATTAATTAATGTATTTTTAAAATTTCTTTCAATATAGTATCAAACGAAGCAGGTAAAACTTTCTAGTAGTTGAATAAATTTGAGGAATCCTTTTAAATACATTTCGCAAACATAACGAAATTTCATTAAATTTACAATTTCTATCAAGATCGAAAATGTTTTACATTTTAACGCAATTATATTAAATATTTTGAAATTGTTGGTAAAATAAAGGTAGTTAACATACATTAAGCATACTTCTCAAGTAACAAAATATCGAGATTAAAAAACTAATTTTTGATAACAGACTGATATTCACGATTCAATATATTTACTAATTTCTACAGCCCTGGGATAAACTTTGTTCAAATACTTCTTTTGATTTTGATTATCTTCATTTATTTTTGTTTATTTTATTTATTTATTTATTTTGCTGTTACCTAATCTGAAACAAAAATGTTTTCCGAAAAAATATGAAGAAAATTGAATCATGAATTTCATTACTTCTGTCAATATATAAAATTTGTCTTTCATATAAAACATTTTAACAAATCAATAGGAATTTTTATTTCATTTATACTTAATGAGCGAGGATATATCTCTCAGTTTATATTCCTGTATTTATATTTTTCGTGCTTAATAGACAAATTAATTTTAAAAATTTATGGATTTTTTTTTATTTTTTTTTTTAATATAATTTTAAAGTTTTTCATGTATAATTATCTAACAGCTCTAATTTCATATCATTAAACATATCATAAGCTTTAAAATTGATGAAGATTTTTATTTTATTCATATTGCCATAAATAAGTACTACATATTTTTGAAGTGTGAAAGAACATAAATTTCGTTCAAATGAACGAATAAAATGCTATACTTGTTTATAAATCAATGACCTCATTGCAGTTTATTAATGACTTAGTCATACTTGTGTATTTAGATTAATTGAGTAAATAATCGTAGGTAATATTTATAAGAATATGAGATAATTTTATACTGAAAATTAGTTTAATGATGACGAATAAAAAGATATTAAATAGAAGTAGCAAAACCAATCACAGATTTATAGAAATATGATTCAAAACTTGCATGATTCAGTTTTAGAGTATTTACAGCATATTAATTATTGAAATTTAAGTTTGAAGCATAATTAAGTCCCTTACAGTGATATATTAAAATAGCTTGAAAACTTTGCATTCTATTAGTAGTGCATTTAAGATGAGCATTTTAATTAAACTGAACTGTCTGAAAAGAGAAAATATGACAGTTTTAATAGTCAATAATCACATAAATTTTCAATTTCAAATTGTAAGTATAGTACTCATTAAAAAAAAAAAAAAAAAAAAAAAAACAATTATTTCAAGTTTGAAAATTAAAACGAGAAAAAAAATGTTCGTACGAATGTCTTATTTTTAATATTTTAAAGTGGGATATTTTTTCTTTAATTTTTTTCTTTAATTTTTTTTTCTTTAGAAATGCAGTAATAATGTAAAATAAATGAAAAAAAAAAAGTTTTAGGTATATATATATATTAGTTTTTATAAAGCACGATTTTGATATTTAAACATTTTTTATTAAAATATTATTGAAATAATTATTTATTTAAAATTTATAGCTTCCTTTTATTCATTTTATACTTTGTTATTTAAAAAAAAAATTTTAAAAGTTAAATTTTTTATAGCTTTATGATAAATATGTAACGGTCACCATGTTACACAAATACAGACATTGAAAACATTTTAGCAGAATTGAGTATTTCTATCAAAACTACTTTTTAAGATTAAAATATGCATCGTAGAAATTTTACATAGAAATTCTAAGCAGTTTTGCCAAATTGCAGAAACTTTTTTTATTCAATGCATATCAATATTTTTAAAGAATAATGTTTGATATATATGATAGTCATTTATACAAACATATAATTAGAAAACTATTATTATAAAAATTATTCATTGTTATGTAATAAAAATTTCAATCAAATTGGCAATATTGCTTTTAAGTACATCATATATAGAAATTTAAAAAAACTAAAAACTAATAAAAATGAAATATTATCTTTTTGTCTAATTTAATAATGAACAAAACTATAACCTTCACAACAACTTAAAATATTTTGTTACATGCAAATTTGCATTTCACAACCCATATCTCATTTATCATATTTTGAGCTCACACTTAATGCGAATCCAATTATGTCAATTTTATTGTTATATTTTAGCTATGTTAGTGCTTGTCTGTTCTATCAGTACCTTTCCAAATATAGTTACAAGTTTAAGGGAGTGCTCAGATAAGAGTGATGCAGAACTAAATTTTCATTATTTTCCCAATATGCTATTTCACAAAACTTTGTATTCTGACACAATGCATTCGTTGCAGTTACATCCACGTTACATATCACTCTAATTATTTTCAAAAATATAATAAAATTATAATTCTGTTCAAATAAATTTCTGCAACTTTCGATATGTCTAAAAGTACCACATTACAAAAGAAAAATATGTATTGCATAGATTGTATAATATAAAATTGATTGTATGTTTTATTTATTATTATTATTATTTTAATAATGTGAACTTCTACAAAATTATTTAAGAAAAAAACAAAAAAAGAAAAAAGAAAGAAAAAAAAAGAAACGAAAAAAAAAGAAACGAAAAAAAAAAAAAGAAGACATTTTGTCTTAATTTTTTTTTAACTGTTTCAAAAAGTTATTTAAAGCCTTAAAATACTTTTATATAAATATAAAAATTAACCAAATTAAAGTAAAATAACACATTTATTAGCATATCTCAGAAGTCAACTTTATTTCTTTAATTGTCAAATTCTGTAATTTTTATTGTTTAATTATTCACCAAAAAGTATTATTTAAAACCGTTAATATTTTTATAAAAAATAAAATATTTTTCATAATGTGATCCGAATTCCAGTATTCAGAGTACAATTCAAATGAAAAATAATGTCTTTTCGACGGAAAACAAATTCGCAATTATTAAAACTAAAATTTTAAAAGTACAACTTGTTCATGAAGCTGATCTCTGAAATTCATATTTTAAAACGTTATATGAAATTAATTATTAATTAATCTCATTTCTAGGTTTAAGTTCTTCTTCTTCTCCTTCTTCCTCTTTCTATTATTATTATTATTTTTTTATTTTTTACTTTGTTTTCCTTAAATAAAAGAATTTATTTTTCAATAAAATATGTAAAATCGTTTATGGAATCCCATATTTGAAAATAACAGCATTACAATAAAACATTTATAACTTTATTTATTTATTTATTTATTTATTTATTTATTTTCGTAATCTCGTTAAGGAAAAGTCTTCGTGACGTGATCTGATAAACAAGTTTTCAGAAATGTAATTAAAATATGTATAATACTAAAATACCGTTTCGAAAGAAAAGGAATGCATATTAACAACGCCGTCAAGTTTATTCCATTTAAGTATCCCTGTTAGTTAAAAGAAAAAAAAAACATTTAAGTAGAGTTTCGTAGAAAAATTAATGTCCTTGTCTAAATTCGTTATTTTATATTGGCTATTAAAGTCATAATATTTTATATTCGCTATAACTTTTTGTACTAACATTTATTTGAAATTTTTATATTCTTCTATACATCCGAGATATTTTATTTTCGAAAATGCCACTTCTTACTTAAAAAAAAAAAAAAACTTATTTAATTATGTATTATTATTATTATTATTATTATTATTATTATTATTATTATTATTATCGTTTTCAGTTATTTATTAAAAAAAAAAATGAAAACGTTAACATTTCCACAAAATAATAATAATAATAATAACAGTTTTCTTAACGATATCCGAATTACAATAAGTATTAATAAAGGAATAGGAACAAAATTCGAATTCCAAACAATGGTTTTTGAACCAGAAAGCAATGTGCGTTAATTGCAATTGCATTTCATGATCCTACTTGTTTATGAGTTTTATCACCAAAATTCATATTTATAAAGTTACATTTAATTACTAACACGTAATTGCATATACTCATATACAGTGTCTGGAAATTCTTCTTCTCATTTTAATTAGTTTAATTTTGAAAAAAATATTTATTTATTTTATATATATATATATATATATTAAATATTATTTCTTACTTTTGTAAAAGAATTATTTTATAATGTATGTAAATTTTATTGTTCATTTATTTACCAAATTTTATATACAAAATTTAAAATAGCAACATCCTTATAACATGTTATATTGTTAACTTTTTCTAATAATTTAAAATAGCAATAAAAAATAAATAAATAAATACATAAAAACATAAATAAATAAATAAATAATAAAGTCAAAAGAAATTTTCAACGCGATCGAAATAAATATAAGTTTTCAGAAATGTAATTCATTTGTTAAATAATATAATTTCTGCCGAAAATGTGTATCAATTACAATTGCTTTCCAAAATACAACTTTTTCTTGAAATTGATTTCAAACCTCGCAGATTCACATCAGCTTATTACACAAGTGAATATTCCAATCTAAATTTAGTATTATAAGACTCTTAAAATCACAATTATTTGTTAAAGAAGACTGTCTACTTTCCCTTTTCGCTTTCACCATTTTCCAAAATATTACTTCATTTTGAAAAATAATTATCCCCATTTAATAAAATATGTAAATTTCATTGTTCAGTTGTTTACATTCTCTTACGTATTTAATGTAAAGTATTTTTTTTTCTTTTTTTTTTCTTTTTTCTCTACCTCGCCTAAAAAAAATAAAAATAATAAAAAAAATCGAAATTAAATGTTTTATCAATACTGCAATTGTATTCTAAAATTCATATTGTTCATGAACATTATTTTACAGACTTATATTTAAAGTCTGTATTTATTTATTTAACAGCACTTATTTACAATTTCTCAGTTTTAGTATCTGAATTATTTTTAATACCATTATTATATTTTTACTTTTTCAAAATATTATTTTTCACTTTTTCAAAAGAAAATTTCTCATTTATTAAACTTTGTAATATATATTGTTCAGTTATTTACAATACATTTAAAAATAATAGCATTATAACATGACATAAAGAATTAAAATTTCTTATTAACAGAAAAGTTCTCTTAACGAGATCCGAGTAACAATAAGTTTTCCGAAATACAATTCAAATGTCAAGCAATGCCTTTTCGGCCGAAAAGGAATGCGTATTAATTACTACTGCTTTCTGAAATGCAACATGTTCCTGTAATTGATCTCCCAAATACATATCAGCTTAGTACATAAATGAATATTTCGATCTAAATTCGGTATTACATATCGGCTCTTAAAGTCATAATCGTTTGTTAGATATGACTTTGTCACTGATTTCTAAAAGAACGAACTCCCTAAAGGGAATCACTTTCTTTACAATTGCGCAAGCGCCAAATGAGCTCCCCCAAGTGAGCAAATTGCTGTGTTGAGTCGAAAAGTGTGCATTTTGCGGCTGATCGTGGAGTTAGTCTGAAGATCTTTCATCCGTTTTATGGCAACATATTCTTTAGAGCGGCATTGTACCATAAAAATCGAAGTTAACTAAAGTTGTTTTTAATTTTTTTTTTCCGCTACGCTTTCTCTTTCGTGCGTTTAACGGAAACTCGTAAGTGACTAAAAATATTTACTGGGCACTAAAAAAGAAGAAAAAATAAATGTAAGTATTGTATGGTTTTATGTTATTTAGTAACTTTTTTTTTTTTTTTTTTTTATAATTTTACAGCTTAAAATGTGTAATGTTAATTATTATGTATAAAAAATCCTTTAAAAAATTTTTCTTAAGCTAAAAAATATACCAAATTTTTAGAAAATTAAATTGTTTTGCATTTTTTTTTTTTTTTTTCCCAAGGAGATTTTTCTTTTTCTTTTTTAATAACATGAAAAACACTATACATTAGAAAGAATCTATTTTCTGTGGTGTATAAAACAAAAGACATATATTTTCTTAGTAACTGATATATACTGATATGTTATATACTGTATACTGATATGTAATTTGATAAATTCTATGCCTGGCAAAGAGAGAATATAAATAATATTACACTTTTTATTTACAATCTTACAGTAAATTTATATAGAGAGATTTAATAATAACAATGAGAAATTTCTCTTTTTTTTTTTTTTTTTTTAAGTATTATTCTCTACGATTTTACTTTATTGGGTATATTTTTTATCCTAGGAAAGTAAATAGAAATGTTTGTACAGTTATTTATTTATTTATATCATTTGATATTTAGATATTGTAAGAATTATAAAATGAATGAAAAAAAGTAAATTTAATTTTAATTTTTACTTTAATTAATTTGAATTGCTTATTTTATTTTTGGTTAATAATACGGGTTTTCTGATATATATTTAAGACTTGATAAATAGCATTATTATTATTAGAAGTAGTATAATGAAATTATTTTTGTCATTTCTTTTCATTTTAACGTAAATTTTTTTAAAAACAGAGGTAAATAAAATATAAAAATATTATTGATTTTACCGGATTCAAATTAATTTCATGATTTTTTTTAATAAGTACATAAATATGCACATATTCAAAAATATATAAAAGTAATATTAGTGCTATTTTGATAAGATGGAACATTCTAATGAAACATGGTAATTTTTTGCAGTTTTATTTAACATTTTTATTTATAAATTATTTTTAACATTTTTTAATTATCTAAATCCATAGAATATTTTATTATCGGATTAGCAGGCAAGAAAGTAATTTTTAAAAGTTCTACATTAATAAATAAAAAATTGTAAAACATTGCTTTAATTACTATAACAATTAGAAAAAGTATATTTGATTTAATTTTGTTTATACATGCATTAGTTTACGATTTAAGAAATTTTTATGACTCGTTATTTATTTATATTCTTTTTTTTTTTTTTTTTTTTTTTTTTTTCAACAATTCCTCAGTGGCTAACTTTTACATATTTTTAACTATTTTTGTATAAAGATTTTACCTTTGTTTAAATTATTATTAACTTAAATTTCTTATTTTAATTATTATTAACTTAGATTATTCAGTTCAAAAGACGAATTAAACATATTTAAATATCTCAAAATATGTAAAATTTGACAACTATGCAATTATATTTTCGTGTATTCTGTGACGACCGATGGGTCATGATCCTTTAACTTAGGATTTTAGCTTAATTACTTAATAAATAGCACAAGACTTGAATAAAATAAATAAAGAGCTTTTATTTTGAGCTTAAATAAAAAGGTGGGCGTTGGACTGAAATCACATTTAGTTCCTTTATAACTTAAAGGGGCAGCCTTCATAAATATTCTAACTTTAAATAGATAACCACAATTAATCTCAACTACTTCATTTAACTATCAATAGATACTAATCGCCACTGCTTCGCTTAACTCTTCCGACTATACTTGTCTTTCGTAAGTGGGAGGATTCCCTTACGCCACTATACTACTCGACTTACTATCTCCTACTATAGCCGCTCGCTACTATTTCTCTCTAAGCCGCTAACAACTAACTTCCTTCCAAACCGCCTCTTACTGCTTCCCCCTAAGCATTTACCATTCTCTCTCGGCTACCTCTTCTAAGCCGCACGCAACTAACTTCCTAACTTCCAAAAACAATCTTCCTTCTCCTTTTATACAATTCACTTTCCAAAATATTAGCATATTACAATTTCGTTTATCATAGGAACTAACTCCATTAATCAACTGAATCCTAAATTCTACACATTCACGTGTTACTCGTAAAGTGCGAATTTTATTTGTAGCATTACGCTAACTGTGCTATACCTCACAATTCTATTTCCATTCAGAAACAGGTATTTCAACTTACATAAAATATAATTTAGCAAAATATAAAAAATAAACAAGAACGAAAAATCATGTAGTACGCATTGATTATTAACACTTTTCAACTGCTTTTTTAAAAATTCTGAAAATATTTACGAATGTTGGGGGCGGGAGACAGACAGATAGATAGATAGACAATCGGACAGACACATACACAAATTGAAATCATATTCACACTTAAAAATTGTTAGGAAGTGTTAAGAACGCCTAATGTAAACGAAAGTACAATTCCAGCAAATTTTTATTAATAGCCCTTAATGTAACTGAATATATTGTGTGATCCTGTAAATTAAATGCGAATTATATAGAAAGCATTTTAAGCATGCGTACGAATAACAAATTTAAATTTCATTAAGCTTTGTGCAAAGTAAAATTATTAAAATTTGTTTTATAGAAATTTCTTTCAAAGAACGCAATACTTTGGAATACTTTCGAGTGTTCTTGTGTACAAACCAGTGGTGCTATTTAAAAATTTTACACGGGAAACACCTGATAGTGAACTTCAATAATATATTTCAATTTCATTAAGACTTGTGTACAGTAAGTGTATTAAAATATGGTTTATAAAAATACCTTCTTTAGAACACAATACTTTGGAATACTTTTGGGTATCCCTGTTCACAAACCAGCAGAGGTATTCACTCCATTTTCAATAGGGAACGTCCGATAGTGAATTTGAATAACATATATCAGTTTCAAGAAATTCCATAAATATTTGCTGGAGTTAGAGTGCAGACAAACGGACAGACTGACAGGCAGACAAATCGAAGTCATTAACACTTTTGTTGGAAAGTGTTAAAATGAACTCCAGGTGTCGTAATACTTGTCTTTGTTTTTCAGGACACAGTCAGGGATGAAAATTATTATTATAATTATTATTTTATTTATTTATTTATTTATTTATTATGTTTTATTTATTTAATTATTTATTTTGTTTTATTTATTTATTTTTGTTACAACTATTTTCATACAGAAATCTTTATGGTATTTTTACAGAAGTGTGTCGTGATTAAACTGGTTAGAGATTATTGTAGAAAAAATGGCGAAAATTTCTCATCGCTGAAAGTGTCCTGAAAAAAAGTTGAGGACTAAGATCCCGGGATTCCTATAACTTCTAATAATGTATGAGAGAATCTGCAGTCAATACTTGGAAGTTGTATATTGAGATTGTATCATTTATAGGAATATTCAAAATAATTATTATTAAATTTTTCTTTTTCTTTCTATATACATATTTTAGATTCTGGTATTATAGAAATGAAATTTTTAACTGTACCTTATTAGAATGTTTCTATGCATTCATAACATTAAAATTATTGCAAAAATTAAATCAAAAGAAGTTTCTTGTCATTTTATTGCTGTGTAAAATTCATAAAAGTAATTACCGTTTAAATTAGATACAGTTAAAAATAATTGGTGTGTAAGTACACTATGTGACGTTTAGCTTCAAGCGTTACTATACACAAAAATGATTAAATGCAGTCATAAAATATTAATGAAAACCTATAATTAATGCAATAGTTTCATCATATTTTAAGCATTTACATTGGTTTAAAATTATTTTATGTACATTGTAAGTATTTTTCAGAATAAGAGTAGATGTTTTTAAGGGAAACAGACATTTTTTGATAACAATTTAAATTTTTGCGGACTACAATGAAAAGCCACTTTAAAATTTCATTTTTTTTTTTTTTTTTTTTTAAGAAAAAGAAATTAGTAAATGCTTTTCTAACATTATTTTTGATATTATATTATGAATATGTTTAGATATTATATTGTAAAATTAAGTAATATGTACTTTTATATTATACAATTATATTAATTTAAAATTTTACATATTATTTATTATCTATATAATATTTCTCTAGCATGGACCAGTTACACTCATTTTTTGTAGAAACGATACGATAGTGGTGAAATTATTAAAATATTCGATGATAAATGTAATAGTTACAAATTAACAAAAATACGCGGACTCAGCTCAATGAACTAATAAGAAAAAATCTGATGTGGGCACCACATGACTTCCTTATACATCTTTAGAAATATATAATGTTAAAAAGCATTGTCATTGGACCCAAGACAAATGGTTAAAAATATTTTAAAAATGCATTACCACCGTGTTCTGGCTTTTCTGAAAGTTTCAAATGTCTAGCTAGTCGGGAAGTTAGTTAAAAATCGATTGCAAGATTTGTACTGGTAACGATGCCAAAGGCAGCAGGGATCCGAAGCAGTTGGCTAAAAGTATTTAAAAAATGGATTTTCACCGTGTTCTGAACTATTCTGAAAGTTTCAAATGTCTAGCTAGTCGGGAAGTTAGTTAAATAAATTTTCTGTTGAACCATATAAACGCTGCCAAAGGCAGCAGTGACCCGAAACAATTTGGTAAAAGTATTTTAAAAATGCATTGTGATCATGTTCTGAGCTTTACTGAAAGCTTCAAATGTCTAGCTAATCGAGAAGTGAGTTAAAAATCGATTGCAAGATTCGTCCAGGTAACGTTGCCGAAGGCAGCAGGGGTCCGAAACAGTTGGCTAAAAATATTAAAAGAAATGCATTTTCACCATGTTTTGAACTATTTTGAAAGTTTCAAATGTCTAGCTAGTCGGAAAGTTGGTTAAATAAATTTTCTGTTGAACCATACAAACGCTGCCGAAGGCAGCAGTGACCCGAAACAATTTGCTAAAAATATTTAAAAAACGCATTGTCACCATGTTCTGAGCTTTACTGAAAGTTTCAAATGTCTAGATAGTCGGAAGTTAGTTAAAAATCGATTGCAAGATTTGTCCAAGTAACGCTGCCGGAGGCAGCAGGAATCCGAAACAGATCGCTAAAATTATTTCAAAAATGCATTTTCACCGTGTTTTGAAATATTCTGAAAGTTTCAAATGTCTAGCTAGTCGAGAAGTTAGTTAAATAATTTTTCTATGGAATCATATAAACGCTGCTGAAGGCAGCAGGTATCTGAAACAGTTGACTAAAAATATTTTTAAAATGCATTGTCAACGTGTTCTGAGCTTTTCTGAAAGTTTCAAATGTCTAGCTAGTCGGGAAGTTAGTTAAATTGCAAGATTTGTCCAAACCGTTTTTGAGTTATTACCGTTTTTTGATACATTTTGGCCATTATGAACCTAATTTTCCTAAATATCTCCAAAACAGAAAATCATACAAAGTCCAAAAAGAGAGGTGCACAACTAGATGTTATAACAAACCTATGTACCAATTCGCAACTTTCTACGTCCAACCGTTTTTGAGTTATGCGACATACTCACACACACACACACAGACAGACACACATACAGACACACATACATAAAACGTGTAAAGTCGCTTATATCTCTAAAACGAGAGCTCGTGTTAAAACGACACTTGCAGGTGTACAACTAGACATCATGACAGTCACACGTACAATTTGGGAACATTCAGTGATCATTCGTTTTTGAGCAATGTGAAATAGAAAATCCATTTCGCAAATCGGGATTACTATACTTCCTTATACTTTGTATAAGGGAGTAAAAATGACGACATTTGTTTAATGGCATTATTTTATGGAGAAATGTATTTTTAAAAGTTGCTTCTTCAGAATCTTTGCAAGAGTCACTTTTAATCTAGCATTATTTTAAAGATCTATAAAGAATATGAATAATTATCATAAATTCACTTAAAAACGCAATCACAAAAAGGACAATCAAAATATTTTTATTCTTTTAACAGAAATTATGTCAAAATAAATAAAATGTCATCGCACTCTTGGCGATAAAAATTTAAAAGGAGTCATGAGGGTTCTTTACTAAAGCTGTACTGCCTGTGGAAGTATCAAAACTGGGTCGTCAACCATTAATTTTATTTTGAAACATTTCATTAAATGATTCAGGTTTCACTATTGCACAATATTTATTTGGTTATAATAATATTTTGGTTTCCGGTAAATTAAAACTTTAATTAGGTAGTGAAATTGGTATAATATTTATGAGTTTCAAATTTTAAAGTTAAATAAGAAAAGAAATAAAGCGCGAAAATTTCGCACGCGTTTGCTAGTAATTAATATAATTATAAACAACTGAATATTTTCTAAATAAATAAATAATTTTTCCTTGATAAATATAAAATTTAATACATTAAGTACATACCTTCTTACATTTTACGGAAAAGTGTCAGAAAATAGCGGACAAAGGAAAAACAAAAATTATGAGGCTCGCACAGATTATTAACCTTTTCCAACTGTACGCACTCATTGCATCGTGTAATAATCAATGAACTTTGCCTACTCAATAACACAACGGACAGACAGAAGTGAAATGCTGACAGATAAACTAATTAAGTTCATAATCACTCGGGAATATTGATGGAAAATATAAATAAAGCTTAACATAACCAATTGTAGTCCTTTATGTAACAGAATAGTTTTGTGTGGCCCTGTAAATCCTAACTATAGTGAATCTAACTATGCTAATCCTAACTATAGTCTATAAAGAATTCCTTGTGCATATGAATGATAAATGTAAATTTCATTATGATTTGTTCAAAACAGAAGTATTAATAGAAGTGTTTATGGAAATAAGTCTCATAGAACTCAATGCTTTGGAATATCTTTTGTGTGCTTGTATATGATCCAGTAGTTGTATTTACCCAATTTTAAATCAGGAACATTCTACAGTGAACTTGAATAACGAATATCAATTTCATAAAATTCTGTGAATATTTACTGAAGTTAGAGAGTGGACAGACAGACGGGCTGAAAGTCACGCGTATAGATGAATTCATATAATAATTGTTCTTAAATATCGGTAGAAAATGTTAAAAGGGATTAGTGCAAACGGAAATACAATTTCAGTAATTTCTAATTATAACTATTACTGTAACTGAACAATTTTGTGTGGTCCTGTAAATCTTAATGCTAATCATAATACGTTCTATAGAAATTTTTTTCTGGTTCATACGAATTTTCAATGCTGATTTCATTATTATTTGTATGAAATGAAAATTTTAAAATATGATTTACAGAAATATCTCTCATAGGAGGCAATTCTTTGAAATTCTTTCGGATATCCCTGTAGATAAACCAGTGGTAGTATTTGCACACCTTTCAATTGGGAACATTCCATAGTGAACTTGTAAAGCATATATCAGTTTCAAGCAGTTCCATGAATATTTATGGGAGATAGAACAGGAAGAGATAAACCGACAGACAGACAAACTGAAGTCATAAACACTTTTCAACTTTATTGGAAAGTGTTAAAAAGCCCCCACCCCATTCCTTTTTTTTGTGTGTGTGTGTGTGTGTTACTCTAAAACAAAACAATATATTATTAAAAAAAAGTAAATAAAACTATTTCCTGGTAAGCGCCGCGTACGCGTATACATTATATGAATGTAAATTTTACCAAATCCATGTGAATAAAATTTAAACGTTTTTAACACAAAGACTCAAAAATCTTTTCTTATATATAGTAACGTTTTAGAAGACCACTAAAATGCAGACTTGCTGACTTACCGTAGGAAAAATCTGCCGACCACAAATGGTTAAATTATTATAATTTTATTAAATAATAAATATTTTTTCTAAAAAATTGAATCGACAATTTTAAAAGAAGAGACAGAAAAAGGGTAAGTGAAAGAACTCAAATCAATTAAAAGAAATACAATAATCATTAAATTATTTTTATTTAATTTGGTAAAATATGAATAGTAAAATTGGAATGTTAAAAGTGACACATTCTAGCGCATAAGTGTATGCAATACACGCAATCAGTGAACTAGTGAATGGAAAAAATACAAAAGTAGAAATTATGAAGACATTTCGTATTAACCCCAACTTATATTTGAAAAGTGCTTTTACGTAAAATTTATATTAGAAAAAATCGAACTATAACCACTGGTTTGCAAGTTAATAATCGGTATTAAATAATATAAACCTTTTCATCAAAAATGTATTTAAAAAGTGAATTATGAAGAATTTTCAAACGGAAGCTTTTAATTAACTGTGTTAAACCACAAAAATATTGAGCATGTAAACGATATAGAAAATAAAAATAAAAATATATTAAATCCTTATAGATGTTCACTCATCTCGGCTAAATTCACTGGTATATTCAAAACAAAAGATTAGCTTTCTATAATAATGGATAACCATAAAAATATAAATAAACAAAAATATTATCAATTATGACTTTGCTGTAACGCTTTTGTCACATGTAAAATCCACATTTTCTTTAATTTTACATAAATCCATACTCGAAGTTCCTATAAGCTCTTTCCTCAATATCCCAACAATTCCATTACCTTATAATTCGTTCTTCGAAATCCCTAAGGAGCACGATTATGAGCATAAATCCATCTGCTTAGTTTACACTAATGACAGCACTATATTTAATTCACCAAAAATCGATAACTAACTATTAACTATTTAATTTCAGCTATTAACTATTTAATATATTTTTAACACTACAGAAGACAACGTATAGAAAAGAATAACTTCTATAAAATAAAAGCCATGTATTAGCATTCTTAATAAAATGAATGATTTCTTAAATATTTATCCTAGTAACATTAGAAGAATCCAACTTGATTAAAGTTTTCACTTTCATAAAGTGTAGAAAGATTTCGAAAAGAAATTGCTCATTTAAATTCCCTTCAAATAAGACGCAGATTTAGTTGCGAAACTGCTTTAATTCTTAAGATTATATTTTATGTGTAATTTAAATCTGATTAAACACAATAAGACCTATATCATGATTTTAAACAGAATTTACTAACGCTTACTAAAAATTCTAATTTACTTTTATATTTGTATGATATAAGGTCAGAGTTGGGTAATGTGGCATTGATTTAAAAGTTTTTCGGAAAATGTTATTCATGGTTTAATATTAATAATAAAAAAATAATAATAACAATTACGAACAAAAGGATATTTATTTAAAAATATTTTTATTAAATAATAGATTATTTCAATTTAATATTGATACTTAGAATTTTCGAATAGAAAGTGTTTGTTTAAATTACTTCAAACTAGACGTTAATTAACTTGCGATATTGCTTCAGTTTCCAAGTAGAAATTTTAATATGTATGAGTTAAATCTGATTAAACATAATGAGACTTACATCAGCGATGTTAAGCAGAATGTAATAGTGCTTCAGATGGATAGTCTTTTAATTACATATTTGCATGGTTTAGGGCCAAATCAGAATAATATGGTGCCGATGTTTGTAAATACTTAATATAGTATTATTTGTAGTTTTGTGTATGCATAAATGTAGACATACAGTCGGCTGCAAAATTATTCGAGCACTAGCCAACAATTCCTATATTTAAAAAGTACACTTAAGACTGTTTTGCTAAGTAAATCCTTGTCGAAACATGTTCTTAGACTGATTAAGAACATGACTCGACAAGGATTTATTTAACAAAGCTGTATTAAGTGTACCTTTTTTTGGCAAGGATTATTGCTAGTGCTCGAATAATTTTGCAGCCGACTGTATTATCCATCTGTAAATAGCATAGCTCCCAACACTTTATTAATATTCCTTTGTAGAGTTAGTACGAGTCACATTTTCTACACCACTTAGTTTTTAGAATAATTCTCTCTAAATGTAATTATGATGAAAAAAGAGGAAAGGTACCCTAAAAAAAGACTGGCGTTAAGAAAAAGGCGGATACTAACAATACTGTGAAATATTAATTGGGATGTTGGAAGCTGTGGTGAATAGTTGTATAATTTTGAAAGGTATTCGAATAAAGCAGTGTATATTTAAAATTAATATTATTATGCAATTAATGATTTCAGTATAAATATTGTTCAGATGAACTATTCTTATACCATATTTAAAATGTACAAAAGTAAAAACAACTATGCTGTTTATAGAAGACAATTATGAAAAGGAAATTTTAGGAATTGAAAGAATAAATAAATATTAATCGATAAAAAATTTATTTTACACTGTTTAACAACAGTTTATTATTATTATTATTATTATTATTAATGTATTTTACTGTATCATCGCTGTGTCGGAAATAAAATCAACCACAGCACAATTTAATAATAATAACAACAATAAAATCGCATTAGTGTAATAAAAGTAAATATTTAGTCTTTAGTTGGAGGAGTAATGTTTACTCATATCTTCAATAACTTTTTTTTCTACACAGCAATCAATAAAGTATTATACTAACATGCATTTAAATTTAAGAGTCTCACTAGAGATGTTGAATAATGATACATAACTAAAAAATCAACTATCAGAGAGCAAGATTCAAAAACAAGGATATAGAACCTCGTGAGATGATAATGTTTATTGTTTTTAAATTATTTATTTATTTTTATTTTTATTTTATTATTACTATTATTTATTTATTTATTATTTTTATATTCTTTCTACATTATTTATTTTAATAAATCGAAAAACCTTAAAAAAAAAAATATATATATATATGCAAATGATAAAAATATTCTGATGTTTGCTGTAAACACATTTTTCATAGATTTATTAATGGTAATGAAAACATTCGTACTATATGAGAAATTATGCAACAAATGCATGGCAATTTAAGAAACAAAATTAAAATTTTAAGAACTGAAAAATATTTTATCGTTAACAGGCATGTTAATTGCTTTATCTTATTGCCAAGAAATAATGATAAAATAACTCCTAAAATAACTATAAAATTTCAAATAAATTTAATTATCATTCAATTTATTATTATTATTATTATTATTACTATCATTAGAATAGTCCGTAACTTCAAAATGTGTATGGATATTTATTTATAATTTTTTACTTATTAAACTTGACAAAATATAACGATAATACTTCTGGTCATGCATAAATATAGAATATAGAAGATTTTTTAAGTGATTTCTTTCTATGGTTATTAATAATTTTGGTTAACATTGCAAAATTAAACTAATTAAAATTTATTTCACACATTTAGAAAAAATTTGCATCAAGAATAAACAACAGAAAAATGCAGATTCTATCTAACAACAACATTACTTTTTCAATCTACAGAAGTTTAATGAATACTTGCTTATCCTGAGAAATCTTTTAATTAATTTTTTTTTTTTTTAAATACAGCAAAAAAAAAAAAAAAAAACTAGTATGCTATAGCCATTAAAGCTTTCTTCTGTATCACAACAAAGTCACATATCGATTGAGATGCGCAAAACCTAAAAATACTTAGTTTCTCATTTTATATATGCAATTTGGTGCACTTTTCACCAATAAATTCTGAGGTATACATCTGGAAACTGCAGAAAGTAATAACGATTCCACTTGTTGGCGTCACACAAATTAAAGCAGCGTATTCACACAAATATCACAAATTATCATTATTTCCACACATATTCACACAAATTAAACCAGAGTATGTATATATATTTTTAATATCACACATATTAAGTTTAGAGCGTTTATATAACGTAGCACGTACCACACTTAAGGGTGGGTCCCAGACCTTCGCCAATTGCCCATAGCGTAGCACAAGTGCGACGTAAAACCCACTCACTCACTGTATAACATAGAGTCTGAAATATAGCCGTGACATTAAAAAATAAAAAATAAAAAATAAAAGAAAACGCACTAAAGCATGTTACTTGTCGGCCGTTATGCACCCAGAATAGTTTTACATAACAGTCGGAGAAAATCCAAACAAATCGATGACCAATCGATGACCAATTGACCAAATCACAATCGATGACCTTATGGTTGCATCACGGATAAGGATTATGCGTACATGCGCTGCTCACAAATTTATATAACATACATCGTGAATGACCTCTAATTGAACAACGTATAACTATAATTACGTTGTTAAAAAAAAGTGAGTTTCAAATTTAAAAAAAAATTAAAAATCGCGATTTTTTCGATTTTTTTTTCCATGCGGAAAAAGTTATTACAGTGCTATTTATTTCGTTAAAAAATAATTATCTGCTACATTTCGTACCAAAACTCTAAAGTATATATAATGAAAGCAGGCAAAAAAAAAAAAAAAAAAAAAAAAAAAATTTCATAAAACTGACACAATTCATTCTTTTCATCCGAATTTCCATAAGAAAGGTTAAAGGTGGAAACGTTTAACGTCTGATACTATTTCTATAAAAACTGTAGGTGAATTTCTATCGGAGATTTGTGAAATAATAATAATAATAATAAAGTCGGTACTTGTAAAATCTTAAAGTTCGTACTGAAAGTCTACAGGTTAAAAAAAAAAAAAAAAAAAAGAAAAGAAAGAAAAGGAAAAGTATCTATGTAACTGGTAAAGAATGGCCTTTATAATAATGCCATGAATAGCGAAATTTCGGATCTTAAAGTAAAATATTCATATGAAAAATATAATTCTCGGAGAAAATTAAAAATAGATCATGGTATCAGAAGGGAATGACTCTTTGACTGCGAAGAGATTTTTCCTTTATATTTTCGCACAATGAAAGGATCACTCTATAAATATGATTTATTATTTTTATTATTATTTTTTTTTCCACAGATTCTTTCTTTGGTATTGAGCAGTTTTCTTCTTTACTGTCAAGAAAGTCAAAAACACAAGATGGATAAATACAGAGAAAAGAACATTTTAATTAATTCATTTTTTTTTTTAACTTTGCATTTCCTAATGTCCAGTTTATCCGTATGCTAATTTTTAAAGCTCCACGTCACGCTCCATAGAATTACAGATGCATTGACATCTTCTTTTATTAGTATAGACAAGTTATTAAGTCCCTTAACAAGTTTTAGCTGTATTGTTTGTTGTACGTCACTTAATGTCCTTGCGTCTGTTCATTTCTAATGCTTTAAAACGTTTTGAAACTATTGCACCATCTACTCGTAATGATTTTTCAAGTTTAACTAGCATCTGAAACGGATCTTCATTCTGTAATTCCTCCAATTCTAAGTTTTCAAACTTTTTCGGGGTGCCACAGCGTTTTTTATCTCCAAGATCAAAAGCATTATTTTTAAAGAATCGAAACCAGTCTTTGCATGTCGTTTCCGACAGAGCATGCTCACCGTTCTGAATAAAAATTCCATGTGCAGATTTCTTTTGAATAAAATGGTCCAATGAAATTTCCCGCAAACACTCTTTATTCTTGTCACAAAACTCAACATTTTTAGAACGAAAAAATAGAATATTGTTTAATCTGGGACGATATAACATACACTGAAGTACAAACATACCGACAGTACTTCCTTGTAGACGCGTTGTCATCTAAAACTACATGTACATGTACAGTCGGTAACAAAAGTGTCCGAACACTAGCAAAAATTTCTATGTAAAAAGGGTACACTTCATATGGTTTTGTTAAATAAATCCTTGTCGAATCCTGTTCTTAGTCAGTGTAAGAACATGATTCAATAAGGATTTATTTAACAAAACCGTATGAAGTGTACTTCTTTTACATAGGAATTTTTGCTAGTGTTCGGACACTCCGATTGTACATTGTCCTGGTAGTAGCCTCTATTAGGAAACAGGAAATGCTTACTCAAAGTCCTAATAAGTAACCTGGAAAAATCATACATCCTTTCGTTAGAAATGATATACAGCCGTAAATTCTTTGAAGATATATTATTTTGCTTTAAAAGTAAATGTGGTTTTATTTCATAGGTCTTAGATTTAATTATTCATAGTTTTTTAAGCATGTACAGAGTATCTTTAGTAGGAAAATAATAAATTTAGTAAGTATGTTCCTTAAAAAATGCAGCAAACTCGATTCTATTCTAAGCTTAAACCTGAATGAGAAAGTGAAAACATGTTACCATGAAAACGAAACCATGTATGTTTTATACGTAGATCAACCGAAGATATTGAAAATCATAATTTTAACTTTCTCATTAATAGTTATTTAGCGCATAAATGAAATTGCTTAGGTACATTATATACACCATTTGACGATATGAAATTTAGATTGTTTCAGTTTCCAACTCTTCATCATGATAAGAGATAAAAAAAAAAAATCTGATGTGGACACCACATGACTTCCTTATACAACCATAGGAATATATATATTGTTATGAAAACATTGACAGTTTTGTCTGAAGTAACCGATTCGTAAATAAAGAGGCAGTTTCAAGTCCACGAACAATCCTTAAAACAAAAACAAAACAAGAAAAAAATAACTGCTACTCCAACCAAAAAATCCCTCGGTAATACGCTTATATAAACCGCTGAGACAAATACAGTAGTTTTTTCATGAATAGTACTCCACGGCTTATTAAAGAATCTCTCATTGGCAAATGCACAGATTAGAATACAATGAAAACCATTCGAGTATAGATGACCCAGTTTTGTTCATTTGGTAAAAATTAGTTGCGAGAAATGATGCATTTTACCAAAATAATTAATTCAGTTAAAATTGAGAAAGGGTTTCTAGCTATCCTGTAACAATATTTGCCTCGAAACTTTATCGCTAATCTGGCCAGGCCACAAATTATTAGACAGTGTAGAATTTTGGTCTTGGCATCAAATTTGGCGATTTGGAGACCGAATTTGGCAAAAGTTTATAGTTTAAGGTTACCAAAGTTTGGAAGCTCTAACTTTAATAAGAACAGAGTTCATTGGTTTATAGCACTGAACTGAATTCTTTGAAAGGTCTATAAAAAACTCACAAGACTATAAAAAAAAGAGTGTTTGTTGATGATTGTAGACTAGAACATGTTTATATTTTTACGTGCTACTTTCTATACGGTATTACAGTAAAAGTGGAAATGGATGAAAGGGCTTTGACTTAGCGTCGAATTAGGAATTCAAATGTGGCGAAAAATGGTAGTAAGAGATTCCCAAATTTTAGAAACTCAAACCTTAATAAGAGTCTAGTTCTGGAAATTTTGTAATGATGCCTTGATTTTTTGCACATAACTACCTTAAAAAACCATAAACCACTGACAACACTCTCGATGAATTAAAATTCTATTGAGACCTCGAAATATTCTGTTCCTGATTTAGCGAAATTTATGCTCTGTAGTGTATTAAACAATGTTTATTTGATTTCTGTAGTAAAAATGACCATTTCCTTAGATTGTTTCAAAAATATTAATTTTTGTAGCTCAAAAAAGAAAAAAAAAAAAAAAAAAAAAAAGAGATTTATTCAACTGTTTACTGACTATTAATTAAACAAAGTGCATTCGTCGACTAGAACTGAATATTCTTTAAATGAAGTGCATTCGTCGTCTAGAACTGCTTATGTCTTTAAGAATTATTTTCTGCACACAGAAATGTCACCAACTTTTATAACAATATCATTACGGGCTCTATATTAACGCTGAATATCCATTAAAAAAAGTGCATTTTTCAACTAGAACCTGCTTGTGTCTTTAAGAATTACTTTCTTCACGCTAACATGTCGACATTTTTTTTTTTTTTGGGGGGGGGGCAATAAAATTACAAGCTTTATCTACAGGCTGAGTATTCATTAAATAAAGTGCATTCGTCGACTAGAACCTACTTCTGTCTTAAAGAATCAATTTCTACGCGCTAAAATGTCTTCAACTTTCATAACAATATCCTTACTAGCTCTATCATTAGCTTCTTTTGAAATCTCTGTTATGGTAGTTCATATTTAATGGACAAAACCTTTATATTCTTGGTCATTATGAATATAATTTTCCTAAATATCTTCAAAAGGGAAAGTCACAGAAAGACCAAAAAGGGAGACGCACAACTAGATGTTACAGCAAACCTATATATCAATTTGCAACGTTTTACGTCCAACCGTTTTTGAGTTATGTGAGTTATGTGTGTGTGTGTGTGTATATTACACACACACACACACACACACACATACACATGCTTACATACAGACGTCACGAAAATTCGTATAAAGTCGTTAATATCTCTTAAATGGGAGCTCCTATTAAAACCAAAGTTGCAGTAGACATCATCACAATCACATATATAAATTTGTAACATCTTACGATCATTCGTTTTTGAGTTTTACGAAATACAAAATCCATTTCACAAATCTCGATTACTATACTTTCTTATACTTTGTATAAGGAAGTAAAAAATACTAAAAACTAAAATTATATAAAGCTTGAATTAAACAAAGGAAAAAAAAATCATTTACATCAGGAAAAATGTACTCATTCAAAGTAATTAACGCGTTAAAAATTGAAACAGCAATACGAAATATATAAGTAATGTTTCTAAATAACCAGAACATATCCGAAAAAAAAATATTGCAAAATATTACTAAATGTTTCTACTAAAAAGAAGTGGTATAAAATAAAGTGACTGTGTCAAGTCCTGCTATTTAATAAATGCTTTTTAACCTACTGAAATTTAAGTATGTGCAGAAAATTATAACAATAAATACATAATCGTATATGTATATTTGAAATATTTTGGCTCGGTTATTTATACAAAAGAATACTTTTACGAATATAAGAAGTATTTTACATCAATAGTTATAATATCATTATCTATTTTCTAATTCCAGTTACAATTTGTATCAAAAAGATATTAATTGATTATGCTGAAAGAAAATTTTGATGGTGTTTCAGAAATTATAAAGGTATAGAATGAAATATATATATAATATATATATATATATATATTGCAGTAAAAAATTTCGCATAGTTCTTAGTTGGTTATTTAAAAGATTTTTTTATTATTTATTTATGTATTTATTGACATTTATTATTTATTCATTTATTTTGAAAATGTAATGCCTTAAAAATGGGGGGGGGGGTCTTAGATATAAAAACAACATTTTTTTTTTTAATCTTAAAAACTCAAAATTATTCTATGATTTCTTCAAAGCCTCTTTATTTTTAATTTTCATTTATTTATTTATTTATTATTTTTAAGGAAAAATACGTATCCCGCTTCATATGAAAAGCTTATGTCACAGCGTGCAGTACTTATTAATATCTTTCTTTCTTTTCTTTTTTTTTAATGCGTACCTATATATTTTGAAATTTTAGTAAATGCATTTAGAGAAAGTGCTTCAATACTTGTAATCTGAATAATAAAAAGAAAGGTTTAGCATCCATTTCATTAAAAGGGGGCAATTAAAAACCATATGCTCTTTTATACGACTATTTTACTACTATTTCATAAGAAATAGTGCATTTACTGGAAATAAAATTATTTATATTTTATTACAAAATCGCAATTAATTCTAAGTTTTCGAAAAAAAAAAAAGGAAAATACCATTAATTAGTAATTTTAGTAATTACATTTAAACAAAGTACTTCAATACTTATAATCTGAATAATAAAATGAAAGGTTTAGCATCAATTTCACTAAAAAGGGGGCAACCAAAAAAACCATATGCTCTTTTATACGACTATTTTACTATTATTTTATAAGAAATAGTATATTTACTGGAAATAAAATTATTTATATTTTATTACAAAATCGCAATTAATTCTAAGTTTTCGAAAAAAAGAAAAAGTAAAATACCATTAAATAAATTTTATCACTATTAGCCATTTAACGAAAATATCTTACATATCAGATCTTAAATTCGCAGGGAAATGGGCAAAATAAAATTGAGATAGAATCGAGAAAGTGGTGTTTATCTAACTTTACTATTCTTCAAAATATCTTTGCTCATACTTCTCAAATATATCATGTCCTTAACCGAAAAAAAAAAAAAAAAAAAAAAAAAATTCGCCTTGAGTCAATAAATATCAGACTCCACTCTTGAGAATAATACAGTAGTAGAGAATGGCAACTCAGGAGCTATAAAAGAAACTCAGATAACGAAAGAGTGACTCGTTTAAAAAGAAACATATAAATTTTGATACGCTCTTGAAAGTGTATTATGGAAACAAAAACTTTATTTTGAGAAACTGTTAGGGATACATTAATAATGCATTATAATATGCGTAAGTATTTACTTAAAATGTGAAATTAATATTCACCGAAAATTATTCGTTAATATATAAATTTGTATTTAAAAAGTTTATTTTTTATTTTCTTTTTCCGGGGGAACTATAAATATTAGGTATTTAATTTAATAACTCTTGAATTATCGATGAAGTTTCATAACATCTTATCAGCTTTTTCATCTACACATAATTGCATTTAATTCTCATTTTCAAACAGAGATTTAAACTAAGATTAAATTTCATATTAATCTGAATTTTTCACAGTTGTTATTCGTTATAAATTTATTATCTACACATTTTTAGATTAACCATATGCAGAACCATTAATTAAATCATTCGAAGAATACAAATTTAGTGAACAAATATAATAAAAAGCAAAAATTTTAAACAAATATTTCCGGTTGAAATAAGTAGTACTTTCGCATCGGACATTCTTCATACAATTTTCATATAAATTAAGATATTTTGCTAATATAAAGATCGCAGTTTTTGCAGAAACTTTCTCGTTTTGGCCATCTCTCATATGAGATACATATCATATTTCATTTCCATACACATATACACGTAAAAGGCTGATATATAGCCTTTCTGTATATGGAAGAATTAGCTGTAGGGTAACGCCACCTACTGGATGATGTATGCTAAAACCTTAATCTACACTAATTTATTCCAAAGTGAAAACAAATATAAAATTTTGTGGAATTCCATCCATTGTTTCGTGAAGTACAGAGCCCGCAAAATTCGGATAAGACACTGGCAGATACACAGACAGGCATTTTTTAACTGTGACCAAATAGTGTTCAAACATCACAAAACATACAAATCTATTGAAAATCGAAAGTTAACAATTTTATTGAACCAACTACTTTTTTCTTTTGTATATCGAAGAAAGCTAAAATAATTATCTAAAATCTAAAATAATTATTTAATTCAGAATTAAATTCCAAAAGACTTCTTAATGAAAAAATTTTTGCACTAAACATATAAAATTAAAAGAAAACAGTTAATATCAGTCAGAAAATATAATGATCTGTTTAACTTTGATTAATTAGTTAAATTTCAGCCAGACATAAAGTTACATTTTGTTAATTTAGCTACACAGACACAAATAATTTGTTTGAAAATTTGCAAAATAGAAAATAAATTTTATAGGCATTCGATTAAAGAAGAATTATATTTTTATGCATTATTCAAGTAGTTTTTCGATTTATTTTAGATAATTAAATTAAGACTCGGAGATAACTCAAATATAATTTGGTGTTGATTTTTATTTTTATTTTTATTTATTTTATTTATTTATTTATTCGTAAATGTAGTATTTCTAAAATATTTACTTATCTAGCCATTGTCCAGATTTGTAATAAACAAAAACGATCGTGCTGTAGCATTTCTAATACATTTCAAAAATAATATATATATATATATATATATATATATGCTTAAAACTTAAAAAAAGAATATTAAAGCTGGTAATTTCTTTGTTTTAGAGAGGAAAAGTTAAAATAAGTTAAAAATTTGGATGATGTGAAATTTTAATTTAAAAATGTGGAGAAAAAATATATAACGATGTTTCTGTAAATAAAAAGCTGCATATAGTTAATTCTTTATGAAGAAATTTTTAAGATGATTTGAAATGTTATTAACATTTAATTCAACATGTAAAAAAGTGTTCTGAAATATACAATAAACAGGTTTTATTTATTTATTTATTTTTATTTAATTATTTATTTTTATTTTATTTTTCACATTCTTTCTATTTATTTCAAATATTCTGGAAACAAATTTATTATGATGTAATATACCAAACATGAGATTACATAAGGTTTTTAAATTAGTTTACAGATTTCTATTAAAAATTGGATTTTGTAACTTTCTGGAGATTTCAAATATTTTAGATGTTTTTCCAAGTAAGCGTAATATCAACGATGTAAAATGTAAGTTTATCGCACCCAGTTAAACACGATCTTTAAATGAAAAAAGTAAGCAAATCAATTTTGATATTTATTTGTTTTTAAATTATACTTTCATTAAAGTCAGAAAATATATTTCTTACGGTTCAGTGTATAACTAAACAAGAAAATTAACTGTTAAAATAATTTAGAATAAAAATTCGCTGATAAACAACATACTATGTGGCGCAACCTGGTTACGCAAACCAGTCTTTTCAAACCATTAATTTCCTGTGACGAATTTTACAAAACATCATTATTTAATAAATAACACAGGTATTCAATACCAAAAAAAAAAAAAACAAAAAAAAAAACAAAAAAAAAAAAGGGGGGGGGGGGCAAAATTTTATTTTATAATTTTAGCTGATACATAGTTTTTTTTTTTTTTTTTTTTTGTGCTGAAACCCCAAATGGAGCCTGTTTTTCTCTATACATGTAGATTTTTATCAATACAGGGTGTCTAACGGCACAGCTTCTTTATTTTTGGTAGTTTCTCATACGTTTCTATGATTATATATTATTAATCTTGTAAACATTCTAACTAATGCAACGTCAATTTTAGAAAAGTTGGAGACAATGTAATGCAACTGGAATATAAAAAATTAAATATCAGGGAAAATAATTAGAGAGAATTAAGTATCAGAGCATTTTCTCGAAATAATATTTTTATAAAGAAATTTCGTTAGAGATTGCGCATGCGCTGTTAAATATTATATAGTAAAGTTGTTCTTATTTAATTAGACATTAAATATTTATTTATTATGAATATAGCATGTTGTCTGTGCTGTAGTTTTTTTGAAAACGGCGTTGCATTTTTTGGCAAAACCTGCATGTTATGAACAAAACTCTTGCGATATATTTTCGATTTATTATTAAATATATATATATATATATATATATATATATATATATAGCTGTGAATATACGTGATTTTCTAATAAAAATAAATAGAGATAATTAAAAAATCCTATTAATGTTACACAGAATGCATTAGTTGTAAAAACATATTTAAAGGTATAATAATTCCTATATTTCGCCTTTATTTCACTTTTCTTACTTTATTTCTTTTTTTAACAATAGTTAAAACATAATATTGTTACCGAATCAACTTTTCAAAGAGATTTTAATAAAATTTAAAAAATTAATTCCCATGATATTAATTAAGAAGTGCTTAAAAATTTTAATCAGTTGTTACATCCGTAGAACTTTATAAATAAATGACATTTATTTCAAAATTTATGAGAAGAAATCTATGATGTATTGACGTTATTCACAATTAATAATATGATTTATATTTTATAAGGCACTTACCACTTGTATTTTTCAAGACGAAACAAATAATTATGAATAACTGTGTATACATTAAAACATAAACATAAACAAACATTAAAAATCTAAATGTTCTTCATTTTAAAAAAGACAGCATAAAAAAGATTTTTATTGTAGTAATCGTAAAAAGTGATGAAATATATCTTTAAAGGCTTTCTAAAACAATAGCTTCAATGATACGAACAATAGATTCATGACCTGACTATTAAATTCAATTTATGTACTTCTAAATAGTTTCTTTGAGTGTATAAAATAAAGTATACTACATTGAAATATAATATACTTGTGACACGTCGGGAGCATTAAAGTATCCACTTTCGTATAATGGTAGTGGCTCTCTTTGAAACCTCAAAGGGAAAAAGGAAAAGATCCCTTTGAGGATAATCTCTTTCAGGTTACGATGGCTATCTTATTTTCTAGAAGAATTCCG